>CM040976.1:9965359-9979475 GCA_022985145.1 Pangasius djambal | reverse complement strand
CCAAAATTTGAGTATTTTTCTATGTTATGTTCATGTTTATGTTCATAAACTTTTTATTTAATAAAATATGTTTTCATAGTTTGTGTTGTCCCTTATTATCAATGCAAAATGGTCACTAACTAAAGAGGATTTATGCTGATATTGCCCAAAAACCCTATTTTGTTCAGGCGTTTCCAAACTTTTGGAGGGCAGTGTATTGCTCCTACTATAAGGACATTTTTGGCCACTTTCCTCTGTTTGAAAAAGTGTTCCCGTTAGAAGAGAAGTAGCGCTTGGTGTTTTGATGAGACTTTATTTTGAAACGTGTTTGTGAAATTTGATAGTTGTAGTGCATTTTGAGTATGAACTGATGTGCTAAGCTCAGAGGGAACTGAAGAGTTTTGAAAGTTTACTTGGGTAGTGACTGATTGTTGTTAGGAATTATAAAAAAAAAAAATCAGATGCAAAGTAAAACGATTAAGGAATATGAAAGTTTCTTGTTAATGGCAGTTATGTATACTTTTTATATTTTACATATCTGTTAGTGAAGCTGCAATAGTGAAGGCAATCCCCATGTGATAAATTAGCATATAACTATACACAGCTTCTAATTACTTGCATAGTATAAGTACTAAGAACAGCTCTTGGTAATGTAGACATTGTATTTGATGAAGGGAATTATTTTTTAACTGATTTACTGCTCCTAATATGTGGATCAGGACAACAGAATTGTATGGCTATCCCTCCAGAAGTTGATGATAACACATAACACTTTAAATCTATCAGTGCAGGTGGGAAGAACACCATGTACATATTTCATCTCCCAAAGAACCTAGACACAACATACCTTCCTGTGGTTGCAACTAACATCCAAAAGATGTTAAAGAGAACCTGTAAAGTCTCTTTTATGCCTCCTAACTAGCAGGAACAGTGAGATTTACCTGGATATCTTCTTGTGTGCATACACTCATGCCAAGACCTTCAACAACGTGACCATTTGACATAGTATTTTGAGTACATACTGTTTTTTTGTGCACGAGCAGGCTAAATTTGTATGAGGAAAAGAAACCTGCACAAGAGTAGATGGAACCTTTTTTTTGTGTTGATTAAATATTTTCAATGTTTATTTCGGATTTATTTAAATACCAAATAGTCAGACTGGTGTCCTTTAAATACCTGACAAATTGAATTCCCCTCAGTCCTAAGTGGGATGATGTATTCAAGCCTAAGGCGACTGCCACTACATAGCAATGTGGTTCCTTTACATTGGCCATGCACCACACAGACTCCTGAGCCACCCGCCTGTGCTACAGCAGCAGCATTTGTCTGCTCGGATTGACTTTTCATAGCACTAGGTGTCAATACAAGCCCCACCTGACAGTCCTGCTATGCCAACCTTGTTTGCACTGACGATGACTAGAGGTGACTGCAGTGACAAGAAGCTCCCACACTAAAAATCCTCTGCTGCAGCAAATATTTGATTAGGTGCCTTTCTGTGGTTTGGAGAGAGGGGGCAGTGTTTTGCAGCAAATGCCTGGTCCCTCTCTCATCCGTAAAATCATGTTGCACACATGGTTGTGTTTTATTTGTAGCACTGTACTACTGATGCTAGATTAGTAAGACATATGTGACAGGAAATTAATAATTAATGCACTTCTTCCATCTACAGTGTCATTTCAATGTCACCATCCGCACAAACACTGCTAATGAAATGCAATGATTTTTTTGCATATACATTTGGATTTACTATGAGGTATAGCACTTTTTTGATTGCTTACCCTGAAGCGAAATGTGTGCTAAATGACAATAAAAAGTGATTTACAACCACCTGCATAAGCATGTAATATATGGCTGTCAAGATAGCACAGAGTAAGCATAGAGCAAACTAGCACATAAACATTAGAGAGGTGAGCAGGATGTATGTACTGTGTGATGGAAACTTTTTTTTTTTTTTAAACTGTGTGATATACTACCTGAATTCTAAAAAAAATTAACCTACAACATTTAAATGTGATGAACACAATCAAATGTTTATTGGCAACAAAATTAGATGGATAAGTGGTATCTCCGATTTAACACTCAGTTATGAGACTAATAAATTCATTAGATGCATTATAGCAAGGAAAACACAATCCGTCAAAGGCAAATGAACTGGATCATAATGCATGACATTATTAGCTATCTACCATCAGTTGTTGGTTTATGCCATAAAAGATGACAAAATATATTTTTAGTGGCCATGATTGGTTTTTGAGACGGTCCCTGGAGGACCAGCGGTTAGCCACAGCTTGGCTTCGATTCTCGGCCAGCGACAGTGCACTCCCAGTGCCAGTCCCAAGACCGGATAAAATTAGGTAGAGTTGCATCAGGAAGGGCATCCGGCATAAAAACTGTGCCAAATCAAATATGTGGATCAGTGTGTATATATACAGTTCAGTATATACAGTATACATATAATCTAGCATTAGCAGTGAACACTCATTCATAAATATTGCTGCACTGCCTCTCACACCATAGTCTAGAGCACCGATAGTCTAGGGCTGCCAATAGGACACTTTTGACTGAAAAATTTCCAACCTCATCAAGTGGCCATTCTGTTCCAGGAAAATTGTTTTGTGCATGCATACTCCATTCTCCAAGCTCAGAAGAAGGACAGCATGCCTCTTTTTTTAAATCCCTATTGTTTTTTATGTAAGACTATCAGATATTAACTATGCTGTGCAGCCACAGAGTGGGTCACATCATTCTATTTCACACAGGTATTTTAATTCAATGTCTTACCCTCTAGCCTCTTTCTAGAGCTGAGGGTGCTAACAGATGGCATGCAAACAGCCCTGTCACCACTGATGGCCAGAGGCATAAGGGTACTGCCATAGTTGCACAGTAACTTCCGACAGGCCTCCATCAGTGAGCAGCCCATGTGGGACACGGCCACGCTTCTTGGATACATTATGGTGCTCCGTAATAGGAACAATCACTAATGCTGAGGCAGACCATATGATTCATCATGACGCTAGATTCAGTGGGAATATTAGCCACCCTGTCATCCCAACATGTGGCAAACTTTGTCATGCTTACCAGTTTAGGCCTAGTTCCAGCTGCAAAATTAGCCCTCCCTAACAGCTGGTGGAATTAAGGAAGAGGTGCAGACAGAGATGCATCCTCATCTCAGTGAGAGGAGCATGGGCTCCAAACTCTTTAGAGGCACAAGTTTTTCTTTCAAGAGGGCACATTAACCGGTTAGAATTGATCCTGATCCATTCTGACAAATCACCAGAGTGGCACAAGGTTAAAAGAATGCTCTATGCTTGCTATATGAAGCTCCAAAAGTGAGACCTCCAATGATAAGCCTCACTGAGGGTGACTTACCTAGCTGGTCAGTACAGTGGTACAGCTGTTACACTGACAAAGCAGCACACACCCAAGAGAATGACGTTCGCACCCAGAGGTACCAGTTCTGGGTAATTCTTTGCCAAAGCCGAACCAATCATTATTGAGTAAGGTTTTCATTAGTGAGTCCAAACAGCCCTCTGGGACAAGATAAAGTAGCCCTTGACTGACATTGCATCCTCTCTATGAATCCCCACATCCTTCACTAACTGTGCCCACACACCGCATTCAGTATTTGAACCTCAGTAGCCTACTCAAAGCCCAATGAAGCTCGGGATGCTCTGAGAATCTTTCCCCATGTGCACTCATTGTCACAGACAAACAGACGTGTGGCATCCCTGCACCAGGCTACCTGCACCTGTGTTTGGCCCCATAATGCAGTGTAGCAGACTGTATGTATGGTCAAATTGTTAAATGTGTCAATTAACGGTGAAAATGTAACTTATTTTAAGTAATAATAATTATACATTTAAGCCATGTCCAACATGCAATGTGTTACTCAAATCCATTTACCCAGCTAAAGGAAGAGTAAAAAACAATAACATACAACAAACAGGAATTTTCATCATCAAAACCCTTCCTAACAGTATGGCCAAGAGAAAAGTAAGTCCCTTCAACTATTTGCCATATTTTTCAAATATTGTCAGCATTGCTTGACTTCATCCAAGCAACTCTCTTCTGTTTAACTCTCAACTCAACTCTGTTGCTAAGATTATAGCTACAAATAATATTAATTTAAAGAATTTCTTTCTTTATTTTAAAAGTTAGCTAGTCTTGATGTTGAAAGTGACACATGATTCCTTTACTGAATAATGACTAATAGTAGCCTGGATCAACCATGTTACTAGCAGCCCTGTAACAAACAAGTAGATTTTTGAAGACTATTGATGCTTCAGCAGCACCCTAGGGGTGGAATGTCCCAGCGATTGACTTTGCATTGTTCTACAAAGGCCAATCTGTGAAATCGAAAAAGACCAGGTGATTTTTTTTTTCCTACTCTTCACCTGTCCAATTTGGATGAGCACCCACGATAGCCTCAGATTCTTGTTCTTGGCTGACAGGAGTGGAACCTGATGTGGTCTTCTGCTGTTGTAGCCCATCCACCTCAAGATTCAATGTTTTGTGCATGCCGAGATGCTTTTCTGCTCACCAGAGTTGTAAAGAATGATTAAATGAGTTACTATATCCTTCCTGGCAGCTTGAACCTATCTGGCCATTTTCCTCTTATCTCTCTTATCAATAAGGCGTTTCCACCCACAGAACTGTCGCTTACTCAATGTTTATTGTTTGTCGCACCATTCTGGGTAAACTATAGAGATTGTTGTGTGTGAAATTCCCAGGAGACCAGCAGCTTCAGAAATACTCAAACCAGCCCATCTGGTACCAACACCTATGCCACGAACAAAGTCACAGAGATCACACTTTTCACACTTTAACTGAAGCTGTATATAAGGTAGCACAGTGCAAAAAAAATCATGCAGATACAGGTCAAGAGCTTCAGTTAAAGTGTGAAAAGTGTGATCTCTGTGACTTTATATATATATATAGTACCTCTGTCATAACTTTCATGACAACTTTCATGGCTCTAATTCCTAAATGGTAAGTGCCATATTTTTGTGGAACCTCTTAAAATAAAGCTGAAAGTCCACATTTTGATCACATCTTGATTGTTTTATTTCAAATCCATTGTGGTGGTGTATAAAGGTAAAATCACAAAATCTCTGTCACTGTCAAAATACTTATATATATTTGGACTTGGAATACTTATATGCGAATATATATATATATATATATATATATATATATATATATTTTTCATAGCACACTTTGCAAATATTTCTGTAAAGAACTGGCTTCTATGCTGTCTTTTAATGGCAGTTTTGAAAACATACCTCCTCTCCCCAAAGTAGGGCACATTGTATTCCCATGGCTCTCGGTCTATCAACAAACCTACACCAAAATCAAGTGTGCTGAAGTATGCCATGCCTGGTATGACACATTCCGATTTGTCATGAACATCTTCTTTTTTTCACTGCCAGTCAATGCTTTTTTTTATTACTTACCACGAAAATCTTCACTATTGGGGTGCATTCTCTAGTTAAAGTTAATTTAGTGCAGTCACTAATTTAGTGAGGAAAAAAAAAGTACATTTGCAGTCTGCCACTGGATTTATAACCCTGGTGCGTGAGTCAATATCCAATCTTTACTCCAGCAGATATTTATTTATTGAAAGATGTAGCACTACAGAGAGTGGACAGGAAAGCATTGTCTACTCTGAGGGGTCTTATTCCCTCAGGGTAGATTATCTAGTCAAAAATGGGTGTTGTCTATTTGCATACCGTTGAGTACTCATCAGGAGTCAAACAAACCCGTCAACATAATCTCAAAATATACATAATTACTGTCACAAAACAAAAAGAAATACTCAGAAACACTTGTGTGTGCAAAGTCCAGTGGGTGCATGTGATTTCAACATGGTGGAATGTGTAGTTTTCAGAAGAGAGAGAAATGAGGATGCTCAGCTGCAGATAATGGCAAGGTCAAGTTTTAGGCCCTTTGTGTTAATTGCCACTATTCTCTCTCCTCCAAACCCAGTCCAGTGAGGAAACTTTTTTAGCCCTTTCTGATCCCAATGAATTGTAATTTTTGGAAATGAGAAACATAATATAATGCTTTATGTATAGACAGAAGTATCATACTAGTGACAAGGATGGATGGCTGGATGGATGAATGGATGGATGGATGGATGGATGCACTGATGCATGGATGAATGAATGTTTAAATAACTGGTCCCCAGTATTTTGGTCCCCAGTATTTTTTTTTTTTACCCCATAATTAACACCATTATTCACAAAGGACCAGTGTGGCTACATGTATAATCTAACTATTTAATCTATCTATACATGATTTCACTTATTTAATCAGTTGGTCTCAGTCATCAAACTATTGATTAGTCATATGTGGTGTGCTCCTCTTTGGCTTAAATGAAAATCTGCAGCTACTCTGTCTCTTTGTGGACAAGATGAGACACTCCTGCTATACTGTCATAGCCACATGTAACGTTATAAAATGCAAAGGGCACAGTTCTAAATGCTCAGGGACATACTGGAGTAAGTTTGCTAGTTACTGGCTTTAATGTTTAAATCAATACTCTCTCACCCTTGATTTTCTCACCCAGTCTTTGCAAAAGCACATTAAGCTCATTGGTAACTTTAGCTGTAAATATCTGGATGAGGTCATTTGAATATTTGTCCAGTCGGGTGTAGAAAAGTTTCACCAGCAATCCTTCAATTCTGCATATAGCTAAGATTTGTACACACAAAAATGGCAATAAATCAAAGATAAACTAAAACAAATCCAGATGAACGAACCGTGTGATACTGGATTTATGGTTTAGCTAGAAACTGTTGAAGAACTTTTTATGCCAGATCATGGCAGCTGTACAATTCACTAGCAAAATAAAACACTTTAATATCAATTGTTAAGCCTGCTTAATAAAGGAATGATAAACTTAGTTAACTAATTTTAGCCTAATATTGTTCAAGTGAGTGATAATCTGACATAACTTACATTATTACTGTATACCCATGTTAAAAGCCCCATTTGTCCACATTTTCATTTTGAAAAGCAAATTTTGAGTGCAAATAAGCAAAAACCTGATCATTGCTATGATAACCAATATAATTAGCAATACCAAACTATATGGAAATGTGTGCCATAGACTAAGTAAATGAACTGTTTTGGCCTTGGTGAGTTGTGTGTTCAGGGTACCGCTGGATGGCATGATGGGGAAAGATACTACACATCCAGACAGAAGGACTGATGCCTCATTGCTCTTCAACACAAACTTTTATGTTTGGCCAATAACGTTCCATCTCAAGATTGGAAAACATTACTTTACATGGTGGAATAGCTTGATTAAGTTGAAATGTATTTATCTATTTACAGTTTGCATAATGTCACTTTAATATTTCTTCCACAGCAAAATAACACTTCAGCCTCAGCTGCCACACTGAGCTCAAGTCAGTAAGAAATGACTTTTACTTACATCCTATAAAAATGCACAATTAAATGCTTAAATTGTTAGAACATGGGCTGAGGGACTTCTTGAAATGGTACTGCACATCATTTAAGATTATTCAATCAGCACAAGTAGTGTATTGGCTTAGTGAGGCTTTGGGATTTTTCACAACCAATGCACATGTAACACAATTAACATTCTCTCTCTCTCTCTCTCTCTCTTCCTCAATCTGTTTATTTTTCACCTATACTCTGTAATTCTTAACTCATTGCAACAAATCACTTTTCTAATAAATGTAATTTTTTTTGGGTAGCACAGTGGCACAAAGGTCGCCGGGTCAATCCTGAGCTTGGATTACTGTTTGTATGGAGTTTTGTGTCTCTCCCTGTGTCTGTGTGGGCTTCCTCTGGGTCCTCAAGTTTTCTCCCATCTAGTAGGTGGATGGGCTACTTTATATCTGGCTACTATAAACATCCTTACATGTGAGTATGCAAGTGTGCATGGTTTGCTGCGGTGGACTAGAAGCCTATCCAGGGTGGATTCCCGCCTTGTGCCCAGGGTTTCAGTGATATGCTCTTGTTCCACCTTCAACCCTGACCAGGATAGAGAGTAGTTACTGATGATGTATGAATGAATGAACATACGAATGAATGATATTCTGTTCCCTCATGCAGTTAAATATTAACTATAGTAAACTATTGCATACATGAATCACTTGTCTGATCATGCTAAATGTCTTCATGCCATGACAATTACAATTGCATAAAAAAGCTACTTTTAAATATTCAGCAAATTACCACTACGATTTATTGGTATAGTGTATATTTATATTCTCCCAGCATATAACCCAGATAAATAGCAAGTCCATTGTCACGGCCTCCCCTTTCCCCCTCTTGAAAACTGTATGTATTGAAAACATAAAAACATATCACAACTTCATTCGCCAGCTATTTGGGCTATCTAGACAGTGCATTTGCTAGCCAAACTAACCAACCTTCTGTGTGTGTTTCAAGAGTGTACATAAAACTTTTTTTCTCACTTTTTTTTAATTCCAAATAACACTTCAAATAAATACATCATACTGAAGGTTTTTTAAAACCAAAATGTTATATTAAAGGTTTCTCGTTTGAAGCAGGTGTGTTTCTGGGGCTTGGAGTATATCCCCAAAGAGAATTTCGTCATTTATTTATTCATTCATCTTCAGTAACCACTTTGTCCTGGTCAGGGTCTCAGTGGATCCAGAGCACATGCAGGGACAAGATGGGAATACACCCCGGATCTGATGCCATTCTTTGTTCTCTTTAAATTGGCTTGGGACCAAACCTAGGTTGTTACAACATATGTTGATCAAACAGACCTATTAATGGATTCCCTTGGCCCTGCCTGAACCTGTGCCCGGAACAACTTTCCAGGGTATACCCCCATGAATGCAGGATTTAATTGATCTTGAACACAATATACTCTGCCTAATGGAAATGTGAATTTAGGATATTTTTGTTCCATTTAAATATGATGTTTATTTGGTTAAACAATGACAGTTTTTTTATTGTTTATAATGAGCAATATTTATTGTTAAAGTTACTGGATATGCTTTAACTGCTGGATGATTAAATAATACTTCAAACAAGGACAAAAACTGATAGACGCACAACAGCATACAAAATTCTACAACAGACTTAAGCATTTACGTAGCAGAGAGCCTTCCTCTGGTCACGTGTGTAGCATTGTTCAAATCAATAAGCTACAATTTTAATAATTTTATATCATGCTTCCCACTCTTTCTTGGGAAGAGATGTAGAACATTATTCAAGCTTCCAAGTGTATCAGTAGTGCTGTGTGTAGACAGAATGATATAGTGAAATGTCTGTCCTAATAAGACAGTGAATGAGTGGCAATAACCAACATTTGAGTATCTGTATAAACTTTAGCTTCCTAATTATGTATTTACCATATTTTGTAGCATGTTTTTTTTTTAAACCACTGTGGCACTTAATTACTGCTGCAAGCTGCATGTGAATAGCAGAGCAATAAATTACTGTCCATGACACCCACAAAGTTGACAGTTGAAGCTGCACACACATAAGGTCGGAAAAAAAGGTGTTGTTTTTGTCCTTTTTTTATCCAGTTTGAAATGTGTGTTCAGTCTAAAGCTGGATTTACACTGTGCGATTCCAGCAGTCTTTTACAATTATTGCTTGTCAAATTGTATGAGATAATCTCAATAAGAATTCTGTAACAGACTGTGTACAGGTACTGTGTAATAACGTGTTCTTCATGTCAAATTAAAATGATGAAGATAGCTACTATGTTCTGCCATACTGGGTGCACAGCACTGGGTCCTCAACTAGAAAACATAAAATAGTTTTCATAACAGTAAGTAATTTTTTGTCAAGACCTTGATGTGGTAAAGGGGCTTATGTACTTCAGTGAGTCTCAGGGCTATGTCACTAGGAGATGCTCCCAGTAGGGCCACCTGTGGTGAACAGATATGAGGGGAGAGGTCAGATGATTCTAAAAGCGCCAATGAAAAGTAAATAAAAGACATTCTGTCCAGATTAGGGTTTCAGGAATCACCTAGGCATGTGTTTGATAGACCACAATATGTAAATATACTCAAAACAAAGTATTCTATTTGAAGGCAATATCTAATACATAAATATGATACTATTAATTAATTAATTAATTAATCATATTGCCCCAGTAAAGGAAATCAGAGGATTCTCTCATCATAATGAGACATTAATTATCCTAAAGAAAACATTTTATATGGATAGAGTTATGAACTAATCCTACTTATCGTGACTTGCAACCCAAGCGGATGAATGCTTATCCGTTAAACCATGTGCATGTTTTCTTTCAGGAGAGGACATTGAATTAACAAAAACACTATTATTATTTTATTATAATATCAAGGTGCAGCCAAGGTTGGTTAGGTGTCCAGTATGGATGGATAGACTTAATATCCTTGTTATTTACATTTACATTTACATTTATGGCATTTTGGCAGATATTTACTGATGATGTTCTCTTAGAATCATTCTAAATGGATCTCCAACACTCATTTGGCTGCTGAGTCTGAGGCTGCTGGGATGAGAATCATCTGAGGCCATGATTCACTGCAGAAAAAGAATGTGGTGCTCCCTTCAGGTGAGCAGAGAAACGTTGTGCCTGGTGGAGATGTTTTATCTCTGGATCTTATTCATGAATGATGGAAAAAGAGAGAGGGAGCTTGATAAACATATCCAGTCAGAAGCAGCAGTGTTGTAGTCACTGCACCAGTCTGTGGTGGTGAAGTAGGAGCTCAGTTTTTGGACAAAGCTCTCTGTTTACCAATCATCCTACATCCCTATCTCACTTATGGTCACAAGCCATTGGTAATGACAAAAAAGAACAAGTTGAAGTGGTTCAGGTACCTCAACCAGGAGGGATTATATCTTGCAGTTGGATTGGGAATATCTGACCATCCCTCAGAGGGTCTTGGAATCTGATGCCAGGGATAGAGAAGTCCAGATTGAACTTCTGAGCTTATTGTCAACTGTGACCACCCCCCCCCCCCCCCCCCCCCCCCCCCACACACACACACACACACATACCAAGAGAAGTGGAAGGAAAATAAATGAATGAATGAATCCTTGCTAGATCCTTTGTATCACTTCACTTTTGCATGTTTTGTATGTTGTTCTATATAAGAGCATCTGCTAAATTAAATATATAAACATTATTGGAATCTACTATTACAGAATACTATTTAGGGTTCCTGAAGGACTAGTGGTTAGGCCACAGCGCTCTCACTGCTGCAGCCTGGGTTTGATTCCCAGCCAGGGAACCTACTCCAGCAACTGGGGCTACGTGCAACAGTAGGCTCTCAATGCCAGTCCTAAGATCGTATGGAAAAGACCTAGAAAAAGGAAGAGGGCAAAGTATGAGGGCCTGGTTGCTGAGTGCCACAGATGACAGGTGGTAATTGAAATGAGAAATCCATACAGAACTGGTGGCACTGAGCGTACATTAACATTGCCAGTGGGGCCTGCTACAGCCTTAGTCACTGGGTAGACCTGTATGTTTCTGGTCGCATTAGACATGTTTGTGATGCTGAAGGACAAGTGGGGTAATCCACATCAGCTACTTAGACACGAACCAAGGCCTTATCAACCCTGGCTGGGTCACCAGGGTGAGGGTGTCTAATGTTGAAAGACCTGAAACACTGTATGACCTTAGGTTACATCACTAGTTATGTGTCCAAGTTGCATCTTAAGGTATGATAAAACCCCACCTTCCCACGTAAAAATAGTCCATTCTGAATAGGCCTTAATTTATACACATTAAATTCAGTTTGAGTTCTGGTCCCTGGAGGGCTAATGGTTAAGCCACAGCGCTGTCACTACCACCTCTGGAGAAAAAAATGCGGACCAATGATCCACTGTGGCAACCCCTAACAGGAGCAGCCAAAAGAAGAAGAAGAAGAACAACAACAAATTCACTTTGAGTCCTAGATTTGTTGAAAACTCCATGTTATTGCCTGAAAAGATGCAAGAATATACTGTATATGAGGCCTGTGCATACAAAATTTACCAGAAATGTAATTATACTGGCCATATTGTAGCTCTACTCTTTAATATGAATGACAACTGTGTCCTCTAGCTACTTTTAAAGTGTTTTCTACCGTATGGCAAAATAAAATGCTAAAGGCATGAAAAGCTGAGAACAATCTATTGAAAAAACAGAAGAGGAAAGTCTTCAAAATTATGTTTCATTATAACATAACCCTGATATCATTATAAATAATCTCAAGAAATCTAATGGAATTTAGATAGTAAGACACAAAATTTGGCTTCAATGGTTAAATTGTTTTCCTGATATAAGATATTGGAATCAATGTAATGTTAAACATTTTCTCCTATTGACAAGTTCATGACTATAACTATTCTTTTCTGATAATTGAATGAAACTGGGTCTTGGTAATATTTGATACTTTGTGACTATTCTCTGCATCTATTTATTGGTCTTCTAATACAGTGTGTTTCCAGTTAATTAGATACACTTGCTATTGCACATATGCTCAGGAACATCTACCATATCGGTCACTTTTAGGTATATAATTACCTACTATAGGTGATCTGTTGCTATGCACACTTTGTCAGCCTCTGTCTACCCTACCCATTAATGGCAAAACTCCAACATACGATGACCACTAACTAAGAATATAAAATACAGAAACACCACTGTTTTTAGCTTGTCACTGCTGGGTTGAGAAATAGTCAAACCAACCAAAAATATCCAGCAAACAGCTGTCCTGAGTTCAGAAACTGACAATGGTGAGGAGCTAGTTAAGGACTACTACAAATTATACAAAGAAAAAGATGAGCTCTAGTCTCTAAGTGTACACCTACAAGGTAGACCCAAAGGTAGGTGTGTATAATTAACTGATAAAAAAAAACCCACTATGTTTAAAAATCCCAGAAATACTGCTGTACATGATGTAGTCATAACAGTGCAACACACACTGCACTGCCACTATAATTGGGGTAACTGGGGTGCTGAGAATGATCTAAAAATCAAGCAATATCTGGTCCCTAGCGGTCACTTTCTGTTGAAGGACAGGGTAGAAGAGGGCGGAAAAACTTTACAAAATTGTACATAACAGTAATTGTTTACCTACAAAATAACCTGTATGGAAGGTTTACCTGATAAGCTGGCCACAACAGATACAAAAACTTTTTTAAAACTAAAATGTACTGTATGTGTTATTGAGGAAACTCATTATGGATGAATTAATAACTGACACTGCACATGTTTTTTTCAACAAATTGTTTTCACACTTTCATATGGTACTGACCATATTTTAGGCACCTAATTGACAATGGAAAGCAGACCTGCTAATCAGATATGCATAATCAGATATGTAGAGATTGGAATACTGTACTTTTTCTCTGCAGCATCCCAACTACAGTAAGAGAATGTAAGAGGAAAGTTCAGTAAGTACTCAATAGGTTCTAAGAAGGTTAGGGTGCAATATAACTGTTGGTCACACAGTATCTGATAATGCTTTACATTTAAGGTCCTGCTAACTTCTGCTATCTTAAAATTGTTAACTAAGATTGCCATTGCTGCAAGTTTTATTGATCTTCAATTTCCCATATATGTGTTTCATAAACACACCAAAATGTTGTCAATATGTTAAGTATCACCTCCAAGAAAATGTCCATGATATGACATTTGACTGCTGCACAGTGGGAGAGCAGCACAGGACCACAAAATCATCAGGGAGCCTGGCAGCTTGATGCAATTTAGTACCGTGCTTACCCACAAGGCCCTAGAATATTCTGTACCACGAGAGCGCTCATCAAGAAGACAAAGAATGTGCCAATCCCAGTCCCACAGAGACCACTTATCCAGGAGCTTGTTCAAAAAGAGCACAGTGCAGCTGATCACGGTCCCACTTGCACCATCACAGCTACCTGCTGAGGATTTGCCACAAACTCACAGACACCAAAGAATTTATCAGATACTAAGTTAGGGTTATCGATTTCTTATGCCTGTTTTTCTTTCTGGCCAGGTCTTCCTCATGAACAGTACTTGCTTGTTTCTTATATATCCTGCATGCATAATAAGCATTATAACAAACATATTATGCATTATTCATTTTAAAGATAACACTTGGGTCACAGCAAAGAAGAAGGCAACCATATAGTCATACACCACTTGTTTAAAAGTTGTAAAATTATA
>CM040976.1:9880563-9955742 GCA_022985145.1 Pangasius djambal | reverse complement strand
CTTGCTACTTCTGTCAGCAGTCACATCATCAATAAACACCAGTGAGCCCGTTCCATTGGCAGCCATACATGCCCATGCCATAACACTGCCTCCACCATGTTTGACACATGATGTGGTATACTTTGGATCATGAGCTGTTCCTTTCTTTCGCCATACTTTTCTCTTCCCATCATTCTGGTACAAGTTAATCTTGGTTTCAGTCCAAAGAATCTTATTCCAGAACATGGGAGGCTTTTTTTATATGTTTTCTGGCAAAGTTATATGCCTACCTTCTCCAGAGTATTCTTGACTTCTGTTGATGTTGTGAAGGGGTTTTTCTTCACCAAGGAAAGGATTCTGCAATCATCCACTTTAGTTGTCTTCCGTGGTCTTCCAGGCCTTTCGATGTTGTTGAGCTCACCAGTGCTTTCTTTCTTTTTAAGAATGTACCTAACTGTTGATTTGGCAACACCTAAGGATTTTGCTATCTCTCTTATAGATTTATGTTGTTTTTTCAGCCTAATGATGGCCTCCTTCACTTGCATTGAGATCTCCTTGGACTTCATATTGGTAGCTCCAGTCGAACAGCTGCCAAACGCCAACTCAATACCTGATATCAACTCTAGACCTTTTATCCGCTTCATTTGTCTTGAAGTAATGAGGGAATGGACCACACCTGGTCAATTAACTTCTTGTCAGTCACTTGTCCAAATACCTATGAGCCCCTGAAAGTGGAAGTACTTTGCTGAAAATGGCTGTAATTCCTAAATGGAAAATGGCATATTTTTGTGGAGCCTCTTAAAATAAAGCTGAAAGTCTACACTTCAATCACATCTTGATTATTTTATTTCAAATCCTTTGTGGTGGTGTACAAAGGCAAAATCACAAAGACTCTGTCATTGTCTAAATACTTCCAGACCTGACTGTATATATGTGTGTGTGTGTGTGTGTGTGTGTGTGTTATAAATGTATTACAAATACAGTATTAGTCAAAGATATAGATATAGATAGCTAGTAGGCTTGTAAACATACCTGCTTATAAACGTGGCTGCTGTGGACACAGTTGTATGAAATGTTGTGATTGTGAAACTGTGTGAAGTCCAGCACCAGATGCCCTAAAAAGAGATAATATGATTAGATTGATAGTATGAAAGAGTAGATGATAAACAAATGCTATCTTTAATTTTAAATAATACACGTTGCTGTTCATTTTCTTAGCTTGTCTATGTACGTCTGTTGTTTAATTAAAATTAAACAATGCCTCCACCCTGTGGCCATATCTTGTCATTACTATTAAGGTTCCTACGTGAAACAATTATACACATACCGTATAATACACATATCCCAAAGTAATACATGCTTTAAACTGTAACCTTTTGTTTATGTAGCTGCTGCCAACTTCTGCTCAAACCATGGATGCTCATTCTTTTATTATTTTCTTGGCAATAGGTAAAACTTAAAGAAAAAAAAAATACATAACTAATCCCTGCAAATTAGCACAGAAATCTTGTACAGGCAACCAAAAGTCATCACATTATACACTGCATTGCTCGTTTTATTGTACAATACACATTACCCTGTTAGATCAGATATAGTACGAGCACAAGATGGCACCATTGTATCAACCTTTCTGAACTACAGTTTCTCTGAAATGTGACATCCATACACTGTTATTCAATCAATATCTGCATGTATATCTGTATATAAATGTGATAATGTTTTTGCATCATATCAAATATTAATAAATTAAAATGGGCTCTCATATGGGAATATCTCTCTGAAGCAGGCAAGTAGAATATAGCACAGGGTTTTGAATCTGTGCAATAGAGAGAGAAATATACTGACATGCCTGCTGTCATTTGTAACCTTATTTACTGTCATTATGTCTTAGGTTATACAGGTTCAAGGTATAACTTCAGGCAAATTGTATGCTCATGTGTTTGCTTTAAACTTTTTAAAGTAAGTCTCGCCTCTGCAGTCCCTGAGAATCCACACCTTACTTTACACGCCTTCTATTTTACATGTGTGTTTTAATGGTTTAACAGTGTAACGGCCATTATTTGATTTAAAAACTAAATAAATAAATAAAGGTTGTTTAAGGGTGCTTTTGATAATTAAGGGTTCCAAAAAAAAAAAGCCTTTCTAAAACATTTTGTTGTAGGGTTCTACACAGAATCTTTAAGGGTTCCCCAGATAGATCATTGTGAACCGCACTTAAGAGTATGACCAGTTTGTGGGTTCCCTTTTAATAAACAAAACAAAAAAAAAAATGGGTCACTTGCTATGTTATGCTATTTTATGAAGGTAAACCTAAGTATCAAAATTAAAAGTAAATGTTATGTGTATAATGTGCAGCACAGGGGCACAATCTTACAACCAAAGGGATTCTTTAGACAAACTTTTTACTCACTTGTATAATTTTTTTGTTTTAAATCCTCTCAGAATAGGAAACCTTTTACTATAGGGTTCTACATAGAAAAATCAAGGGTCTTCCTCTTAAAAAGTTAAGGGTTCTAAAAGTTATTGGTTTATTCATAAAATACGTCAATCACCTTACAAGGTATAAATAAATAAATAAATAAATAAATAAATAAATTTGAGCATATGAACTATACTGATGAACTTGAACATATTGATTTTTTACAGTTCAAGTATGCGTAACGCTTCAAAATATTAATCTTGAAATAACCTTAGGAGCCTTTTACTGAAAACTAGCTAGGAGTAAAATTGTAGTTGGAGTCAAATGCGTAATCAGCAACAACAGTGACAATCACAATAATTAAAACAATAATAATAATAATAGCAAATGTGAATATCATTTGAATGTGATGATGCATATGCCAAATGTATTTCTATGAAGTCTAAATAAGATACTTTCACTGATAACAGATTTAATGCCACTTACATTAAGGACATTCAGTACATCTGCTTCTGTCATGTCAATATCAGCACCTGCTGTAACGAATTCCATTTCTCAAGCTCCTCTGCCAAACTCCATGTCATCTGACAACCAGTCACAGAACTCATAACATACTTACCTCAAGACTTCTGATGATGCGCATCTGTTCCTCATCCTCAAATAACCTGGATTCACTAACAGTCAATGCAACGGCTTGTTTAAGATTACAGAGCCTTTCTCATTACTAGTCTCATTACTAGTTTTTACCCAGGTTTATTTTGTTGTCTTCTCACTTTAGTCTTGTCTTGTTTATGTTCTTTGCTGATCACCAGACCTCCTGTGTGTTATTGCCAATTCCATTTGCTATTTGTTTGCTCTGAAGTCTTTTTAATAAAACTCTAAACCTGCACCTGAAGTCTCCAGTCTGCACTTCACGACAGAAGACTTTGCCTCTGACACGAAAGCACCAGGTTTCAACAATCTATGCCAAGCCATCACAGCTCAAGCCCACATAATAGGTGAGCAAGAACAACAAATCACTGCTATCAACACTACCTTTGCGAAACCTCATAAACCAACTCCAGAAATTAGTGGTGCTTGGCCTGGTCACATACAAGCCAGGCCCTCGGTCTAGGCCCCTCACAGCCCAACCTGACAAATATGATAGCAACCCAGCCAAACGTCAAAGTTTTTGGCTACAATTCTCACTTTACTTTTCATCTCAAGACCTCAAGAAGAGATAGCGCAGATAGCGAAAGCTGCTGATAGGCAAAGCAAAAGACTGAGCCACCATGATATGATTGAACGGAGATGAGACTGTGCAGTCCTACGATCATTTTGTTCAGTGTTTGATCATCTGCCTTTTAAAGCTAAAACAATGATGTTGCACAGCAGCCAAATGCACTCTGGAGTTTTGCACACTTGGAAGTGCAGGAAGTGGTTGAAATAAACCAGCTCAAACCAGGCACCTTGTTAGGGGTGGAGAAGAGATGTAGTTACTAAACTGACCTGTAGAGACTGCAATCTGTCACAAGATTCATTCATTTAACTAGTTATATACCTTGGCAAGCTCCTTGTGGAAAGAAGAAAACCTGGACTTACACAAGCACCACTTGTTTCAGAATAAGCAATTATTTTCTTCTCCCAAACCAATGTAGACCGGCCACACTCCAAGAACTCCACACAGACAGTAACTCAAGCTCAGAATCAAACCTGGCACCCCGGAACTGTGAATTGACAATGCTACCCACTGTACCACCATGCTGCCCAGACATGGGACATGTTAGGTAAATTCATCCTAGCATGTATAGATGACATCCTGAAATATTCTGTACACAACCTCATTGAACATGTCACTGTCTTGCACAGGCTCCAAGCCAACAACCTTCTCGTCAAAGCAAAAAAAAAATTTTTCCAATTGCCCTTCTTAGAATACATTACCAGTAGAGAGAGTACGGTCATAGATGATGCAAAGGTCCAAGTCGCAGAATGGCTAATACATCAAAATTTAAAGGACCTCCAACGAACTTTAGGATTCACAAATTTCTACAGGTGGTTCATTCAGAACTTTTGCTTAATAGCTGCTTCCCTTACTGACTAAAGGTTGGGTGCAAAAATGTGTGGAATTCAAAGGCCATCCAAGAATTTGCTACTCTCAAAAAAGCTACAGCCCCCATTCTGAAACCAATCCTGACCCAAACCTGCCAATCAAGAGTTCTTGGCCATAAAGCTGGCTTTACAGAAGTGGCACCATTTTTAAGAGGAAGCCGAACACTCATTTACTGTTACTGCTTCATGCCTCTACAAGCCCAATGGGCGTTGTTTTCTTCCTACTTCTGGTTTATGATTTCTTAATAAGTGGATCAAAAAATGGAAAAACTGATGCCTTGTCCCAGTTATATCCTGGCAAACTCAAAACCAACACAGAAGTTACACTGAATCCTACTTCATCACTGCCATTAGTTGGGCCACTTATAGAGGAATCGCAGAAACATTATGTAATCATCCAGTGCTCCTCAAGACTTTCTCTGGTCATTGTGACACTCTCCTACTTCCCTACCTCACACCTCCCATCACCCATCATCATCTCAATGTAAAATACTGATGGGAGTCAATGTTAAAAGACATTAAAAATTCTGTTTATTTATGTTCTCCTCGTGCCCAAGTCAACATCGCAAGAGCACTGTGTGCAGGCTACACCCGCTTCCCACTCCTCACTTCCCACAGTCCTACATAGCTATTGTATTGATTTCTGGCTTGGGGATGACTACCTTTTTGGTAGTAATAAATAGAAGTCTTAAAGACTTATCTCTCTCCCAGTTCTACTCACTGCATGTGTTCAGGTGCTTCAGCACCTGAACCGGAAGAGAAAGTGTCTCACAGCTCAATTCACACCGGTCAGTTTCACCTCAGGTTACCAACCTCAGGTTACCATAGTGTGGGCTAATCAGGAAATAAGAAAGATATTGAAAACATTCTGCCACAAAGGACTCAAAGAATTATTACATTTCCTACTTTGGGCTGAACATGCCTATTATTCTCCCTGCTACTCAGCCACGCGACTCACACATTTTCAATGTGGGCCTCGGTTTTCAACAGCCACTATTCCTCATGAACGCTACACCCACCAACGCAACAGCAGAGCATAGTTTTGTAAATGTGAAACAGCTTAGGAGTAGGCCCACAGACACTTAGAACAAATAGGTCCAACAACACAGCGAGTTTTCTGACAAACACCACTCTGAGATACTCACATATGAACCAAGGCACAGGTTATGACCATCTACTAGAGGAGGACAAAAACTCATGTCCCTTTACATCAACCCCTTTTAAATGATAATGACTAAATGATAATGTACCGCAGTTACCACACCAATACTACATGTCACCCAGTCTCTTGCTGTTTCACAAACCTGTAGTCCCTGACCTGTTGGATGACAGGCCAGGTGAAAGAAAGAAAAAAAAAAGAAAAGCATAAAGAGTAGATTTTGGTTTAACCTGACTAGTTAGGATAAGAAAATTTAATTGTTCATGAAATTGTAGTGAATTTTATCACCTTATGACAGTTTTGTACACTGCAGAAGACTGCAAGAAAAGATGCAACACACTATCAAAATTCCAGATACAGATGTATTTAAAATATTCATTTAAAACACAGTAAAGCAGAAAAATGTTATGTATTCTATTATTCACTCATATAACAACTGACTATGTTAAAACCCACACATAGCGTTTATTTGGATTTGCCATGTGGAGGACATGAGGTGCCATGGTTGTGCCTCAAGCTGCTGGAATTGTGTTGTATTTGATTACTAATTAAATCTGTGTAAATACTTCATGATTGATCTGGTGTATATTTAAGAGAACTGCATAATCTATTAACTGCAACACGCATGGAAATTCAGCCCATGGAAGATTTTGGGTTGCATGTCTAGCACTTTTTTTTCACTACTCTTCACAGTAACACCTCTGAAGCATTCGTAACTATCATTTAAAAGTATTCAAAATTGCCACTACAAAATTACCACAGAACTGAAAAGAAACTGTACATAAATCATCTGAAACTACAGATAATGTTTTGTATGTTTATGTGTTTTATGTCTGTCTGTCTGTGCATACATGTATGTTCCAAAATAAGAGCTAAAACCCTGCTCTGCTTTACATTTGCAATATTTATTTTCCTTAATCTACAGCCAACAAGGCTGTAGGAACTCATCCCATTATCTATGGTCAAAATAAAAAGAGCTCTTCAACTTAGATTCTTTGATATATTTGCCATCATGGGGTCTTCTGTGCTGTTTTAAAGACTTTCAGACACAATATCCTGACAGCCCTCAATGTGTTTTCTCTCCAAATGCCACAGAAGAATGCACTCATTTGTGAGTTTGAGCAACTCTTGGGAGGTAGAAGCTAAAAAGATCTTGTCAGCTTTGATGCAGAGTTGTGTGTTAGGTTGCAATGGTTAGATGGTAGAAGAGGCAGAGTTGGGAACAGAGGAGTCAGTGGGGATGTGGTTCTGTACTCTCTCTCTCGCTCTCTCTCTCTCTCTCATTGTCTATTTAAGGGGAAGGAGGGGGGATAAGGAAGAGCAAAAGAACCCACAGCAAGCTTTAATGAGTTAGTTGTTCTGATGTCACTTATGTTATTGATTATGCATGATTATGTGCTCACAATCCATAACCAAGTTAGATTAAAATAAAAAACAAAGCTGTTTTGTTTGTAGTGGCTTACCGATGCAATGCCTGGAGGCCATTAGATCTGTTCTGATCGCATGAGATCAAGCAAATCTGTTTTTTTTTTTATACTCACACACTAATCAGAAACACACTGCATTCACAACAGATCATTGAAACACATGATAATCAACTTACTATTAAACTGTGTGATTAATATTACCTTATAATCTAATTGTATAGATGAGTGTAGCTACAGAGGAATTTGTAATTCAATATGACCTTACAAAAAAAAAGCATTATTCTAATTTATATTTAACATATTACCTTATTGTGATTCATACCTGCGAGTTTAACTGCAGCAGTAGTTCTCTCAGTTGTTCCCAGTGCCAGCAAGAAGGTGTGAATCCAATAAGCATAATGATGCTTAAAGTATATACTTTTGTCCTCAGCAATTCTTCTTAGTATATATTAATTTAGTGAGACAGTTGCAAGCCTGTCGAAGTCAAACCCACATGTGGCCAAAACAACCATGGTGACATGGACATCCAGCAGACCTGCCATCCTGCAGCAATCCTGATCGCTCTGACTTTTATCCATCAAAACATGAGCTGTGGTCCCTATGTGTTTGTTCTGGGGAGAGCACGGTCCTGTGATTTGTCACTGCACGTCTGTGTTGCACTGTGGGAAAGCGGACCACAGAAGGCCCTGGAGGCTCTGTTGTACTCGGAGCAGTTTTCCGCACAAGCCAGCCAGAGGAGTAGTGGAGAATGGGACTTTAGTGAAACCACGTTTTCTGTATATTAAACTGACATGCCTGAGAATGAACAGTAATTAGAACAAGGTGAGTGGGAAATGTGCCATTTAACAAAGACCGTTGTTTCTCTAGTGGTGGAGCAGAGGCTGGGGCCTCTCCTCAGATGGCATTGCTTCATGGAGCTCATTGCTTTTGGTTCAGCTCACACAACAAATCATTTGTTACCTGTGTAGAATTCCTCAGACTAATTTGTTAATGATTGTGGTATGCCATATAGCCTACATATATTTCCTACTGCCAGGTCCATTAGTCAGGATGCAACTTGTTACTTTTAAAGAAGCTTTTAAAGAAGCTTCTCTGCTTCTTCTCCCTGTGTTTTCTTTGCATACACACAAGTCAAGCAACAAGCTCTTTCAGCAAAGAGCTCTTCAAGCTCTTTCAGTCTTACCGCTCTCCCCACAAGTGCTCTTATTTTTACCCATCAAAGCTAAGACTGATTTATACATTCTGCATAATTTGTGAACTCAAGCAAGCGAGATCTTATGAGGCCACTCTATCATAACTGTCCCCCCTAATATCTTTCAAATGTACAGCTGGCACACGCAGCACTTTTCACACGGTTTAGTGCATATAAACAATCCATCAAAGCAACAAACCATGAAAACCTATTCACACAGTTTGTTCTGAGATCAGAAGAGGCCTTAAATGCAAAGTAGTAATTGCAAATGCAGATGATAGTAAGAGTGTATGGCCTAATTTTGTAGTTTACCACCACGTTACTGTGCGTGTGAGAGAAGCCGTGAGCCCACACATCTATTAACATTTTCATTTGCATGTTTCCTTGGTTCTCTGGGAAGATGCAAATATTTAACATACGTAAAGTTTGTTTTTTTTTTTTCACAACCAAACATTAGCATGTCACTTGTTAAGTAGTATTCATTCAAATTCCCAAACTCTGCTTCACATACATTACAAACACTGATGACATTTACTTTGCCTAACAATGAGAAAGATAAATAATAAGTAATAAATGCAAAATGAGAAATGCTAAGACACATTATTGAATCTATGCAGTGTATTAATACTGCATCTGTGCATACAGTAAACCAGTAAACTCCAGAATTATTCACACCCTTCAAAAGAGTGGGCACAAATTATTGTATAAAATAAATATCACACATGATTATTAGATTTTTCCAGTTTAGCACCTAAAAATATGGGGGAAAATTATTAGAACCTGGAAACAAATCTCCATCATTGAAAAATAATGATTATTTGAAACTGCTCTCTGTTTTCATGTTTGAACACATTTAAAATCTCTTTGTCAATCATCCTCAAAACAAAAACCAAAACAAAAGAGAGAAAGATGGTTGCTGATATGCACAAATAATAGATAATAGAACACAACGCAGTTTACAAATTTGGTTAATCTCCCCAGTATTCATGAGAATTCCAGCTCTTTTCAGTGAGTCAGATCATTTGGCTCAGCTCACCAATGACAGCTGATTCTTTTGGCTCCCAAATAACTTTTTCTTCCAAAGTTTGCAATATATTGATAGTGATTAGTTGATTTTCCTTTTCATGAAATCATACTCCGCCTTCAAATTAGCAAAATAATATTACTTTCCATTGTAATAACACCATCCATTTAAACAAATTTTAAATCAATAAACTCTACAAATGTGCATACAGTTAGCACCACTGCATTAATATTATTGTGTCTGTGCTTCATTAAGAAGATTAGCTTTCTTTTATACCGATAATCAGCACTTAACTGCATACTGTACATCTTCAACAAGCACCAGTGTTTGGACCTTACCTTTCATGCTGCTTCATACACATATCTACACAAACATATGTTTCACACACTAACAAAACAGCTCAGATGTTGAAAGGAAGTTTCAGTGGAAGCATTTGATTAGATAACCCCAGGGGAGTAGCAACACTGCCTAGACCTTAAAAGAATAGGGAAAAAGAAATAAAAATGATTGATACCTGCAAGAGCTGGCTCAGAAAGCCCACTCATTCATGAACCACACATCTCTAATCCCCTAAAGATTACAATGTCAGAATTGCACACATTGGCTGATGCTTAGGGTTGTCAAGTTTCGAACCCATCTATTGCATTGCCACCTCAATAACAACAAGCTGTTGGATAGGTTGCTTTAAAGGAGCTCATCATGAGAGCAACTCATGATCTCCTCACCGCCTGATGAGGAGAGATGTTAAAGTTAAATAAGACACGGAACACAGAGCTGCTGCTTCTTCCTGCCAAAGTCTCTGTATTGTCTGAGCAGGGCCTGTTAAATATGGTGGCTCATTGATGCTTTAGGGTTGGTGTGAGGCTGATGGTCCAGAGGCTCCTGTGAAGCTGAATTAGTTGTGAACTAAGGGAAGTGACAAGAAAATATTGTGACATGAAAACAGTGGAGAGAAAAAGATCTGCACAGTACCCAGGTGATCATGCACACCAAGCACCTCAAACAGGGAAATTGCTATTTTAAAATTGTTTAAAATGCCGGCCGACATGCTGGAAGATGCCGTGGCAAATGGAACCGATTTATAAGCCAGTTTTCATCCAAAAAAAAACAAAAAAAACTGTCTTTAAGCATCATTTCCTTCAAAAGCATGACATGCACTAAATCTTCTGTCAGTTGAGGCAATTGTTTATGGTTGATGGCTATGCACATGCTGTAAATCTAAATAAGTAGTAATCCATGCAAAATATTATTTGAAATCAATTAAGTGTAGATTTAGTTAGTCTTCTTATGCGTAAATGTACAAACACTCAGGAGCACAAGTAGGATGTGAACATTTTTCCAGAATTACAGGATTTCTTGTGTAAATGCTCCTAATCCAGCTTGATATATGAGGCCCATTATTCTTATGTGTATATTCCATTATTGGATCATTAATAACGATGAATAAAACCTATTCCAAAGATGAAAATTGGCAAATGTTTATAAATGTATTTGTTCATGTGTGCATTCATTATTACAACATGCAAGTTTAGCTGTACCCGTACAATATATTCCTTCATTGCTGATTACTTCAATGAACATACAGTACATCCAAATCCACACTGACATTGCACTCAAAACTACTAACTACTCAAAATAGTTTTTTACTTTGCCTTTTTTGAAGAGTGCTTTTTGTGCATTTTAATCTACATAACCTACACAACCTTTTTGTGTAGTTTATGTACTTATGTTTTTTTATCTTTTATTGTATTTTGTGTTTTTCTTATTACTGGCTCATGTTCATTTGACCTCACAGTCCACCGCTGTAGGGCCCTTGAAAAAGCTGGGATATGCAAAGAAAAGAATTTCACTGTACTGTAATGTATATGTGACAAATAATGGTATAACTGTAACAAAGGGTTTAATCTGCCAATAATATTTATAATGAGTTTTCAGTTGTGCATATGCAAAACATTACCATCTTTATATGTGGTTTTCCAGCACATAAATAAAAAAAGATGACTAAAACCTCATAAAAAACAACAACAATATTTCTTAGGCGTTATAAAGTTGGTTTACCAATAATCTCCATTCAAAGAATAAATGTATTTTTGGATTTTCTTGATCATAAGCTATTTTAGTAAAAACAGAAAATTAAAATAAAATGCATAAGTACTTGGCTGTTATTTATTTTACTATGATGCTCATATTATATCAGGATGTGATAAGGTACTACACTATGTGATCACAGCAGAGGATATGCTTACTATAAAATAAGTACTTTCATTCTGTCTTCAGACTGTAAAAACTACCTTCAAAGCCTTTAAATTGCACAGCACGACCTGCATTTTATCTTAGTCATATGCTTTGAAATGTAATAAAACTAGCATAAGGTTTGCATGTGTGATGAGTCTTCATTTCATGCATGTTTGCATACAGTCAAAAGATTATGAATTCATCCATGGCTTCAAACACTAGTCCATAAACAAACGCGAGACAGAGAGAGAGAGATAGAGAGAGAGGGGTGGAGAAATTGCAAAAGGGAGAAAAGTCAGCCTTTATTGCTCTCCTTTGTTTGTTTCTCTCACAAGAGAAAGAAAAAGGAGCTGCAGCCTCCTTAGGCCTCCTATCCTTCTCCAGCCCAGCAATAGAACCTAGCTCTACCTGCCACCCCCCATACACACCCCACATCCCCCTAACCCAAAACACACACACACACACACACACACTGTCGCCTGAGGACAAGGTCGGTTCGATTTCGACTCATTCCGTGCCAGGGATCCACACCGGCAATTTGACCTGTCAGTAAAGTCATGAATCACATTGGAAAGGCATGATTAGTTGAGCTGATTTATTAGAAGCACATAAGACACTTTTTTACACAAAGAAGTAGAACCAGAGGCCCTTGAGGGGGCTGCGGCACACAGCTTAGGGTGAGATCTGGGGCACAGCCTTAGGGGGCCTTCAAATATTTAGATGGCTCTTCACATATGCAAGTTTTAAGTAAATGTTTACTGAATGGTGCTCAAAACTAACAGCCCAGAATTTGTGCAAGTAGCTCACAAGCAAGTCATGTCAAGTTGTAGGTAAGGATCAAGTCATTATGTGCATTAAAACTTAAGTGCATGCTGTCGATCATATCATTAATTGACTTTCAAACACAGTTAACCATTCAACCATCACCCTTAATTTTTTGCTTAAACTGTTAGATAATTAACGTCAGTTGCATGCGTATTAAGCATTTGACATCACACAGCTAACTCTATTCTCACGAAGGACAGCACAGTGCTCATGTCTGCACAGTTAACCCACCGCCTTATTTTGATGAGGTCCTAGCACTAATTTTTTGTTTAAGCTGTGTGCTTAGAATTCAATGGAAGAAGGTGGGGGAGAGGAGAGGGATTTATTGCCTTACATTAATCTTAATCTACATTGCTATATATGATGAAATAACATGCAAGTTCATCACGGCGAGGTTGCAATTCTTTTGCACCAAAAATTATGGTCATTCAGAACAGTCATTTTTTTAAAAAAAATACTGCGTAAACTTTTTTTTTAAAAAAAAAAGCTTTATGCTGTTTGTTAACTTTTGTGTCTCTCATTAGTAATTTCATATGCTATTATGTGCAAATATGAATTAGAGGAACTGGAACACAGATAGTATGGATTAGAAGGTAGTCAAAATAATACATTCTGATTTTCCTTCTATAACTGTATCAAACTCAACTCCTCCATAATGAAATACCGCAATATCTCAGATGGTGATAAAAATGGTAAAAAGCTTCGACCAAATTGTGATATAGCACTGACTAAAATGTAGGATTCACCTTACCGTAACAGTAACAATGAGTTTTCAACAATGCAACTGAAAAACATTATCTACGTATATATGTGTTTTACAAGCATATACATAGCATATCATTGAAAAACCGGAACTTCATCTAATAAAAAAACAAATCTTTCTATGGCATTATGAAGTTTTCACAACAATAATACAAAGTTCTTCTGACTGATCACCTTTTTGCTATGAGGAAACGTTTCTTTCTTGATGCGAGGGATCTCTTCCAGGATGACAATGTACCCATTCTACAGAGTAAGAGGGCTCGCTGAATGGTTTGATGAGTATGAAAATGATATAAATGTACTGTATATGCTACAGATTTCACCAGATCTCAACCCAGTCGAAAATCTATGGGAGAATTATATATTATGATAGCTGTGTTAGACAGCACTCTACACATACTGAGCAATGTGTTTTGGAATAATGGGGTTCCATCCCTCTCGTACAATTTCAGAGCCTTTTTAATCCAGCTCAGAGAGCAGTTCTGCCTGCAAGGTTGATATTCATGTGTTTGTTCTAATACATTATCATTTTATAGTAGCAACACAGAGAACGACTTGTATGGTGGACACTCCACGCAAACAAACTAAAAAAAAAGTAAACGTCAACATGGGAAAGTATTCAGGTCAGAAGGCTTTGAGGTTTCTCAATAACATGACAAGGTGCTTTTTTTTTTTTTTTTTTTATCTTATTGACTTCAATAGAGAAAAAGAGACATTGGTGAGGGAATGACTGTTTATAGCTGCTGTAACTTAAGTGCTAACAAGTATTAACTCGGTTCACGAACATTACGTGTAATTATAAAATAAATAAATAAATAAAATCAACTCTAAACAGTAGGTCCGCTTCACATCAGGCCACATCACCCCACAGTGTCACTGATTATTTTCCTATAACAGCATGTGCTTTCTTGTTTACTTACACAGTAATTTCTACAATATTTCTAAGAATAACAATGATTTCTACCTATTTTCTTGAAGGACAAATATATATTACTGGATGCTTTGTAAAATAGTTTCACCCAGACAATATCATGTTCGTTATTACATTCTCCGATTTGGAAATATTTCAAAGTCTTAGTCCATACATTTACGAGAGTTACTGTGGTAGCCAAAACAACTACTGCTTACCCAACAACCTTAATTCAGGCTCTTTAAATAATCTCACATGCATTTGCATGTAAAAACCTGTCAAAGAACATCAATGAGAAAAAGCAGCAAGAAAAGGGGGGGGGGGGAATCAAAGAAATAATGTGTGCTGTACTCCTCCCTCCTGATAAAAGAGAGAAAATTTGGTATTCAGACAAATAAGAGGCATGCCAACAATTCCCTGTGAAGTTGCATTCTGTAGTTTGCCTCAGGCCCTTCAATTGTAAATTCGTCAGTGTCAACACTGTGTAGCTGACTTTGAAGCAAACAGAAGCTTGCTAATCAACATCAACGCAGAGGTATTTCATTTCTAATTTTCTTAACAAAATATATCTTACTGGTAACATTTGATTGATCTTAGAAAACTACTTGGCATGTGTGAGTTCTGTTAGAAAATTATTCAAAAAAATTATCTAGGTTAGGTACATTTTGAATATACTTTGAGTATATTTAAATGTGTAAATCCACATTTGGAGCAAGTCCACCCTTACAGAAAAGTTATAAAAACTTCACATTATTTCTGATGTAGTGGACTTTTCACATTTAGTGGATGTGAGTTGTTTTTTGTTTTGTTTTGTTTTGTTTTGTTTTGTTTTTTTGCAAGTGATTTTTTTCATGTTTCATTTATTTTCACATGTAAGACATGTGCTTTAATTTTTCAGATATGATTTTCTCACTGATTTTTTTTTTTTTTTAATATATTATTACAAAATTCTCACGTGATGTCACATGTTTAGTTCAGTTATTATGTGCCACTGCAGAGAATAACATGGTGAAATGAACCTACACATGTGAAAAATGTATGATAATGTGTGAAATTTATGTGAACTTTCCTAAAGGCATCGTTGACACACACACATGCTTTGAAATCACATTTTTATATAGCACATAGTGTAAAACCATGGGGATTAACACAGTTTCTCTGTATAGGCTTAAATTAATTCAATTCAATGCCCTACACCTGCAAAAGAAAGCAAAGACATTTCTAACTCCTAACTTCACACACTAAGCCTCACTCACAATACCTCTCTTTAGATTCTTTACACAGATATCTTGTTATTTTACAGACTGTCAGTTAGGTTGATTTACACTGAAGAGAGTCAACATAAAATTTTAATTACAACTCCCACCTGTGCTGTTTGTCCTTTACTGACACTAGGGGAATGCTCTCGTTTGACAGCCCCAGGCATTTGGGGAACGGATGGGGTTGGGGTTTGGGTTTGGGGGGGTGGGGGTGGGGGGGGGGGGGGGGGGGGTATGCAGGGGATGTTATAGTCTTGTCAAGCCTACTACAAATTGGCAGCCCTTCTAGATTCATAAATGAGAAAGTTTGGCTTGAGTGCTACACAACTGTGCAGACCAGCCATATAATGTCTTAAGTGCAGATAAAACCAAATCGAGCTGAACTGAAAATGACCTTCAGGAATATATATCCAGCATATCCATTTAAACAGTATACTGAATATTACTGAATGATCCTAGAAATGAAACACAGAACATAAACTCTCTACACTTCTTTCCATCTAAAGTGCTGTCGAATAATCTCAATGGCAATCTTGAAAATTACATGAGGTTGTATATATATATATTTTTTTTTTAGTTTCCCAGAGTCTTTGTGCCTGTTAAAGTTCGCCGACACCTCCTTTTTTCCAGTCTAGTTTTGACATGTCGGGCCGCTTTTGTTGGATCACTCTTGTCATATTTAGTTGATGTGCAGAGAACCTGAACCCTCTTGTAGAGGATAGCAGAGTCGTAATTGCTGCAAATGCGTCACGGCTGGAAGAGCCTGGGGCCAAAAGATCATTTGCATCCTGTCGGGTTTTCGGCCTCTGCTCATCGTCCTGAAACACACCTGCCAAACCGTAATTATGCTGTGATGTGAATACATGTCCCATTTTATCATCACGGTTAACAAAATTAAGCCAGCCTTTAAATGTGTGGATTTTTTTCCCCATTATTGGCATTTTCAATTAAATCGTACCACTATAAGCCACAGCTATTATTTAGTCAGTTATATATATAAAATCTTCATCTTCATTTCATTTATTTTTGATCACTGTTACAGAATAAAAAATAATTATACATTTAATCCTGGAAGACTGTAAGCCAATTAAAAGACAGTATGTGCAATTTTTAGATAATCATTTTTAGTTTCCTGACAAAAGTCTATACTTCCGCTACCAAATGCTTAGTCAGTAGCAGCAATGGCTGAGACAGTGGAGACAGATGAGTATCCATGGCCCAGTTAATGACATATCTGCAAATTATGCAAGCCAAAACCCATGGCGATATCAGAAACATGTACAGGTAAGCCATTAGCTAGCTGCGTGAGATAGACTAGCTAAGCAGATCTTTTAACGTTTTTCAATATGAAAGCTCTGAATTCAACTTAAGATGTCTTAACTTGTATAAACTTAAGGTGACTTTGATACTTGGTAGCCGTTGCCTATTGTGTTAAATATATGCAAGTGCTGCTATTATGATTATGATAATGTGTAAGGGGCACTTTGCTAGATAGCTAACTGTAGCTAGAAACATGTATGGATTAACATGAGCTAGCGATAAAAATGCTTTTCTCTATATATGATTGATAATTGAGGTGGTGCTCACTTCAGCATAGCTCACTTGGTTAGTTAACATAATGTTTAAAAAACACTCCTCACATAAAGAACATTTTCAGATGGGTTTCGGGCAATTGTAGACATATAACAAGTAAGTTGTAAAGTAATTAATCAAAGTAGCTTTTCACCTAACAACTTATTTATAGTGGCAGTAATTTTGCTCAGGTCAGTATGTTTTTTACTCTTTCCACCACCAGTTCAGTATAAGTAAAAATAGTAAGTATTTGCTGTGTTTTTGTTTGATTCACACCAATTTGCAGTTACTGTACATCACAAATTTGAACATACACTAATGTTGATGATGTAGCTAGGTGAAGCGTGCAGACTTTTATCTAAAGGAGGTAAGCAAAAGTTTCACCCTTCTCAGCCTGTGCCCTGAGGTAGACGTGTCATCTTCTGAGAGACGAGGCAATCTGACCTGATCTCCTTCTCAAAGGTCTCCAACCTTTAACAGAGCTGACTATTTGAGCAAAATGCAACAACGAAATCCAACTGTCAGTCAGGGCTTAAGTGTACAAAGTTGCTGTTGTCATGCTAAGGCCTATATGTCCATGATGTGCTACAACAGCTTCCAGTTTTCTGTTGCTAATACATTATATATGTCTTGCCAGGCTTTGCATTTCTTATTTTCTATAGCACTGATAGCTTCTGCCACACCAACAACAAACGTCTCTGACCTCCTGTTCTGTGTCTGCTCCCCTTTGCATAATGCATTGTCCCAGGTATTCAGTAATTTCAGTGGTAATCCAAGTGCCTGCATTCAAAGTTCACCAACCCTTATGCCCCTGGGGCATCTTCCCTTCAGATGCCTATCCTGTTGTTTATGGTAAACAAGCACTAAAAAGGATCATATCTGAGTCTGTTCCTTTGGGTTGGCAGATCTGATTAAATGAGGGTGGAGGGGGGGTCCATGAAAGAAAAGCATGAGAAGAAAAGGCACTTCACTCTCTGATCCACTGGAAACAAAGATGATTAAATCAAAATGGGGTAAAAATACAATGTCTTCTTTCCCCTCCAGTGCCACCACTTCTGGACTCAGCGGCCACAGCAGAGACCGGAAAAAAATAAAGGGGAAAAAACTGTGCATCCAAACTTCGTACAGAGGCCTATTGTTAAACTGTGCTGTTTTTCGGTACATGCAGAATTACGAACTGAGCATTTCAAAGCAATCCCATCCAGATGAGAGTTTCAAGCAAGGCCAGGCCTAAATCTAAAGCAAATGTCCCATCCTAAGTGTGTTGTGGTGATTTTTTTAAGGTGGATAGTTAAAGATTGGGCACATGGATTGAACAAAATCTTACAGAAAGTACAGAATGAAATGCACATTGTGGATGCCTACCTTAATAAAGTAGGCCACAGACTATAAGGAGTCTTTGTATGGATATACAGAGCCAAATAGGAAGGATTTAATTTAGATCATGTGCCACAGATTCACATAAACTCCCAATCAGTGTAGAAATCCTGGAGGCAAAAGAAGGCTCGAAGTGTCGTTGTTTCAGTCCATATATTCTTTTTTATAGCAACATTCATACCTTTAGTTAGTTAATTATAGAGTGTAGGCTCACCTGGTAAGTACTAGCCTTGGGGGTGTAGTGGTTTCATGCTTGATATAAAGTTTCAGGAAAACCACATGGGATGGTCTGTAAATTTTATCCACTAATCAGACAATGACACATGGATAGTGAACATACGTATGCACTGATTAATGCAGGGGGAGATTAAATAAATGGTTATAGGTGTATAGGTGACAAATTAATGAACCAGAGTGAACACAAAAACATATAGAAGATATCTTTGTCGGGTTGCTGTGTCTAGAACATCTAGATTTTGGGAAAGTTTTATTACATCTTTTGTAATTGAAAAATATTATTTAGGAGCTAATTAAAGTCAGGCTGGACCAGTAATGGACATGCATGGACATCTCTGCTCAACTGGAGCTCACTGGGTCATTCAATATCTTTTTATCTAAGAAACTTTCACTTATATTGTAACTGCTTTTTTTTAAGGAAGGCTTTTTCAAGACATATACAAGTGAATGCATGTACACACATGCATATACCTCACTTGTAAACAAATAAAACTGACTGTGTCCCACTGTGAAGGAGAATGGGGAAAGGGAAGAGTCGCCATTATGTGGCAAGGTGTTTGTTGTATTATTTTCTTTTGTGTCAGGACCGGCATGCCTGATACAGGTTTGCAGAAAGGAGGAGGGTGTTGTGGGTAATTATAGGGAGATGGTGAACTAAGTGACCCACCACACCCAACACTTAGTGTGGCATGTTGTCTGTGTTCTCCAGGTCCTGCCCAGTCGTCTATGAATGACAATAGGCCAGACCATGGAGCCAGTAATTAAGCTCTGCAATAGAATCCACTCTCTCAGCCCAGGTCTCGCTCTCTCTTAGGTACCGGATTCCAAGTCCTAATGACCCTCTCAATCATGCAAACACACAGAGATGCAAAAACCAGAAGACTTTAATTACCATAAAATGCATTTTTTTTGACCTGGATTTGTTCTGTGCCAGTTGAAATGTGTGGATTATTATGTGAATATTTGGAAACAAATAATGTTCATTTTCATTTTGTGCACAATATTTGAAGCAGATTGATGCGCTTTTTTGTCATTTATATTGCGAATAGTTATGCGTGTACATTGTTTGAAGCGTGTCATAACTTTTTAATAAAAGAAAACGGCTGTCGGTAGTGGATGCGTACTTTACACGTGGACAAAATTCCAGCAATATCTTACATAATGGTGTAATGGTGAATAGGATTCAGGTTTCAGAGTTCTTTTGCAAGTCCTTAATAGCACCTATTTACCTTTAGAATAGTGTGTGTTAAGGAAAGCTGCTTTTTTAATGTTTGAGATTTAAAAAACAAACAAACAGCAAGTAGAGAGATAGATAGATAGATAGATGTTTCCTTTTGGTTACTGAGGTTTGAGTAACGTTTAGCATTAATTGGCTGAATTATAATGGATGTGTGTGTGTGTGTGTGTGTGTGTGTGTGTGTGTGTGTGTGTGTGTGTGTGTTTGCGCAACAGTGTATCTTGTTTCTGAAAGACAGGAACTGAGTTTGACATTCCGCATAAAGCATGGGGTGCGTGTTGTGTGTCTAACACTAGAGGGCGCTCTACGTCTCTTTCTGTCTCACTCCCGGGATCCTGCACGCTGCAGTACCAGCAAGATCTGACTCGCTTTAGTGATTCATGTGCTTTATTGACTTTTATCATCTTACCGTGCACTGGTTTGTAAAAGCATACCTTAATGAAACAAATGCAGTTCATCTTAATGCGCCTTCAGTCAAAGACAGAGGAGAGATGATCCAGAGAGACCTTCTTATTGTGTTACTCTGACACGATTAAAATGAGTTTTTATGATATGTTGCTATTAACCATAACCATTTCCATGTACATACAGAATACATACTGTAAACACGTTCCTAACCGAACAGTCAGTCTGCGCATGCGTGACTAACTGAATTAATAAGATAAGGAAGTCATGCCCCATCATGCTTTCATGGGAGTGACGAGTATTTTACTGTTTTACACACGCACACACACACACACACACACACACACACCTGTCCGTTAGGCTGTATGATTTAATTATCACAGCGGTGTTTCAAAGCCTTTTAGAAGGCTACGAAAAGAAAAAGGAAAAATCAGCAGATGTGAGGTATAGCCGTGTTGAACACTGCTGGTAAAGAAATGTTAAAGAATGATAAAGAAATGTTCATATTGTACACACACACACACACACACACACACACACACACCTGTGGTACTACTACTACTACTACTAATAATAATAATATTAAAAAACAAAGAAACAAGTGTACATATGTCTACACTTCTTATTATCCACACAAAAAGACAAAAAGCACTGGGCAATTACTCCTGTAATGCTGTTTTTTTTTTTTTTAATTATTATTTATTTTTATTTGTTTTAGCTTGTGAAATTTGGGCATAGATGCATTTATGGAACAGATTTTATGACTAGGCTAAACTGACATAATCTGGAACAGTCTTTGCAATTCTTACTTCTCCAATGTTTTCTGTCATCGCTTCAATATTAGGAACTTGGAACAACACCCAGGCTTTCTGTTTCTGAAATCCTCAAGATGCTGTCTACTCGGAGAACAATGTAAACATCAAATTACAAATCCAGGAAAGCCTGCGACACTCACTTGTTAAGTTTACAAAATCTTAAATCTGCCAAATCTACCATACTGCGGGTATTGTAATGTATAAAATATATCCTCTTATATCCATTTTCATATCCATATATCCATAAAATAGCTATATGTATCTATATTTATCTGACCATTTTAATTATCCACGCTTTTGCTGGGTTTAGCCTTTGCCTGATTCAGCTCATCAGCTAATTTACCATGGGTTTTGTGGGGTAAATTTGGTGTGTAATAAAAACATCTCTGAATTTTTCACTTCCGCATTTCAGACCATATACAATTTATTTTTATAATAATTTTTTTTTGACAGAATGTCAAACAAAAACATTTCACCAGATTAATACTTACTTTATTGCTTGAAGAATTTTTAATTTCTTCTTTATTTTCTTTACAGCCTTAAGATTGAGATTGTAGTTTGCCCAATTTCACCTTGCGTTGGAAACTTTCTTATTTACATTTTGCATGATGACGTTACATTTCATTAATGAGTTTAGTAATAGCAATATTGACTTGCTCTTATCAGAGAAAGAAATAAACACAACAAAGCATAGTTGTCCTATTAGATGTATAGATGTCCTACATTACATAGGACAAAAAAATAGATATTTTGTGTCAAAGAGTTATAATAATAAGAATTATTATTATTATTATTATTATTATTATTATTATTATTATTATTATTATTATTATAGTACTACTACTACTACTACTAATACTACTACTACTACTACTAATAATAATAATGTTGCACACATCCCAAGAACTGACCTGAGGTGAGCCTTTCAGTCATTACACAGTCATTCTTATTCTCTTATGTCAGTCATATCATTACACTGAATTAAATATAACTGTGAGGAATTCCACTCAGTTGCTAATTCAGATGTGACACCTTTTAGCTTACAGCCGAATTCACATTAAAGACAGAGGCAATAATCTATACTGAGGCAATACTCATGATGTAAGACTGCCTTTGTGGGTGTATGTCTGTTCTCTTCAGCATGAATTTGGATCACCCTTCAGGACTCAAGCCTGTTCTGTCACATTGCCTGAAATTGAAAGTGACAGGACGCTTGCCTGAGGCTTTAATCCTGGAATGGGGCGCCCAATGCAGGCTTCAGATGAGACTTTCCTGACTACTCTCTCTCTCTCTCTCTCCCTCTCTATCTCTCTCTGTACATTGTCCATGTTAAAACTAGTGTAGTGTACAGTAGAGTGTAGAGTATAGTTATGAGTATTAAAAAGGTTAAAGCAAATGTTTTTCTTATACAGTACTTACTATATTATGTCCAAACATAATTAGTGTTTTTGGATCATATGTGTGTGCTATCTTCATTCAATTTCACGTTATACAAAATATTCCTACATGTTTTGGATTGCTGTATGTTAATGAATGGCCATTCACATGATAAAATTGATTACATTTAAAAAAAAAAAAATGAAAAAACTTCCTCTTTATTGTACCAACAATCTTTCAAACCGACACTGTAAAAACACGAGAAGCTGTTCCAATATAATGTTTCAGGAAAGCACTATTAACTTCCCTTTCTTGCTTTTTAAGTTCTTACATTTTCCAACAAGTTAGCAATTGTTCGCTATATACATTTGGTGTGTGTGTGTGTGTGTGTGTGTGTGTGTGTGTTCTAAGTGACCTTCCAGTAATTGACAGTAACAGAGTCTGTGACTTTTTTTCTGACAGGTTCTCTATGCCCAGAGCCTTTGATCTATGGGTACACACTCCCACGCCTCTACCTGTTTGTGGCTTGGCTCCCTGTTGTGATCCCTCCCTTTTCTTCTCTAATTTGCATGCAAAGCAGATACTGTGTATGTGTGAGTCATGGAGTCATGTTCAGCCACTAAACTTTTGTGTGTTGTTCTTTGCAATGAATGCATATATGCATATACACAAGTCCAGAGAAGACCAGCCTAGATTCATATATTGTAAATGAGTCATTGGAAATGGCCTGCACAGTTACAAGCTAATAGCAAATATGCAGTCCCGCAGGGATGTATCCCAAAATACATGCCCGTCAAGCCACATTTTATATACACATAAAATGAACTGCAGAATCCAAAGGTCCACAACCAAAAACAGCCTTCATCATTTATGAAATAATACTTATTATTAGAACAAATCAATTCAAACTAAGCAGTATGAGAAATCTGTGTGTAAAACTTGTGGCACCATACATTCTGAGTAATGGTAACTTTTTTTTTTTTTTTTGGTTAATCTTAGCCAACTGTTAATTGTTGCCATATGTCAGTGATTTACATCTTTGTAAGTAGTAAGTAAGCAAGTATGTAAGTAATGCATTACCATCACCACTGCTTTAAATAAACAGTGCCTTATTTTTTAATGAATTTATGTATTTTTTCATTTATTCATTCATCCACCTTCAGTAAAATGTACTTGTTTTTAATGAAATTTACACATAAAAATGATTAAAGACTTTATGACCCTACAGCATCTTAATATCCCAGTGAAGCCCAATGAAGAGTTGATTTTAGACTGAGCAGGTGAATTAACCACTCCTGATCTCCTCCAAAGTGTATAAAGCCCTCTTCTCTTTTCCTCCCCGTGGTCCTGCTTTTTGTGCTAGATTCAGCCCTTTAAGGATATTTAGTGATTAGTTTGTTTAGCATTAGGAACACTGCTGAGCTCCTGGCTTTGTGTTAAGGCACCCCATGGTCCACAGTGGAGCCAGACTCAGGACTGTAGAGACTGGCTTCAAAGCCAAGCGAAGATCGCGCGTGTCTCTTTTTTAAAGCCAGGGATCAGGCCGAACTAGATTGCTTTCATGAGATGTCATAGTTATCCCTTTCTTCCTTAGTGTGCACCTGATCTTATATCATACAGTAACCCAGATTGTTTCAGGTCAAATGAAAGTATAGGTACAGGAGTTTTATCCACACATCATTCTGTGTACAATACTATATAGTATACAATAGTATACAGCGACAGAGAAAACTAGCCGTTTCCTAACCGAATAAATTCAATTCCTGAGCTGTTGCTAAGGTCTTATGTGCCATCCTCTTTAAAAAAAAAAAAAAAAAAAAAAAGTGACATAGTAAGCAGACACTGTGATATACCAAGTATGGTCATATTTAAAGTTCTAAGATTACAATATCACAGATGTGCTCTATTGTTCCACTTCTAGTTACAGCTCTATGTTGTGTTTGTGACTCGCATAGAAGGTCCAATTCAGATCTTCCCTCCTGCTTTACATAACATTTATAGATCTTTCTTTTATATTCTAAATTGATTCCACCTTCTTATCCCCTGATGGGTCACAGTAAACACTGTCACTGTCATTGTCAATAATGGCCAGTCACGCACATCGGAAACAGGGCTCAACCACATGAGCAAAACATAGCAGCATGTAATTAAATGATTTAAGTCAGCCCCCTTTCGATGATAAAGCAGCTCTCATTTGATGTGGATGTTGAGGACAGCCTTCAGCTTGCGCCTGCTTTCTACTCTTTATCTCTTTGTCCAATCTGCAGGAAATAACGATGTTACTTAGGATTGCTAACCGTGGGAATGAAGGAAGACTGGAAGTTCTTTAATGGACAGTTACATTTGGCCAGTTTTAAGACCTATTTTACTCATTTGTTCATGTGCACACTTGCAGCCGTACAGTGGCATATATAAAGCATCTGTGAATGAATCTGACAATGATATTAATAAAACGAGTGATGGATAATTTGGGCAGTAGCTAAGAAAACAAATATCCCAGCTGTTTTGCGTCTCTGTGTGTGTGTGTGTGTGTGTGAGAGAGAGAGAGAGAGAGAGAGAGAGAAAAAAAAAGAGAGAGAGAGAGAATTTCGCACTTTTCCACTGTGTCTCTCCCAGGGATGGAAGTAATTAGTCAAGAACAAAGAAAAAAAATTAAAGTCAAGGGGAAATGTTGAATACATGAGTTTGGTAAATTACCTCATAAACACCCTTTCCTCCATCCCTGTCTTGCTCTCTTTTCCTGACCACTTACCCCCTGAAGGTCTCTCTCTCTCTCACTGTTTCTCTCTCTCTCTCTCTCTCTCTCTCTCTCTCTGTCAGCTGCACGTCCGTTTCATCTGGTATTCATATGGCCTCTGCTCACCCCCCCTGCTGCAATCCATCCCCAAACTATTTCCTTTTTCAATTTCCAGGGGAAGTTGTTAAATGATTCCTGAACCAAACAAGTTTCTCTCTCTCTCTCCCTCTCTCTCTCTCTCTCTCTCTCTCTCTCTCTCTCTCTAAAGCCTTCTCATACTGCTGTACAAGCCACAGAGGTCTATTATTTTTACTAGATCATGTGATTGCATGTGTAGTGAAAGTACTGTGGCATTTTGATTTGGACATCAACCTGTTCATAATAAAGTTTTCTAGTAATATACACAGTCACGCAAACAATTAAATGACATATTTAGGAAAATGTCTAGTGATAAATTGCTAAAGACCAAGAGCATTTTCTTTATTTAACAATTTATTTAACAGTATTTACATATATAGCAATATTCATAAATGTCTGAGATTTTTTCTAGTTCCTCTCCACAAGTCACTATCTGTCTCTCCCCCTCCTCTCTTTCTCTCTCTCCTTTATTTTTTTTAGCCATGGGCTGTGAATGCACATAGCGCACATTGCTTTTGAAGGACGAAGAGTACCGTGTTCGGAAGCAGACATTCCCACCTCAGGCCGCCCTAACGCAGCTGTTAGAGGGGGCAAAAACGGGCATTTCAGGAACCCCTCTCTGCCCCCTGTCACTCACCAATGCAGAGAGCAATGCTAGGGGTGGCCGAGATGCCAACAAATAGCAATTCATAGTAAATGCTGGTGACAGGTGTCAGTTGTAGTCACATTCGGCACCTTGAAGAGTGTCACATCCTGCTGTTTACACAAACCTCAGAAAACTGGTGAGAGAGGGAGAGACATGGAATGAGAATGTGCTGTTCATAAAGACATGTATGTACCTTGAGGGTCAGCCTTCCTAGTGTGGCATAGCACACACGCCTCCTGCCAAGCTTGGTTAACCTGCAGAAAGACAGAGAGAGAGAGAGAGAGAGAGAGAGAGAGAGAGACAGAGAGAGAGAGAGAGAGAGAGAGAGAGAGAGAGATTACACCATCCAAATTACTGGTGGGGACTAAAATGGAATGCATCAGTGATGTCTGGTTTGGTTCACTTTAAGCCGCATAAGCGAGCACAATGTCAACAATGTCAACATGATTTCATTGTTCTTTGACTTTTAAACCCTTTCAGTTCACAGTTGTACACAGTCCAATTGAATTAATAGAAAAATATGCAATTCACAACCAGAATTATGTACTTAACCCCTGAAACTCACAAATCTCTCGGGTGAGTCAAAGCTTACATTTCTTACTCTTGTAATTACATCAGTTTCCCTATCAGGTTCACTGTAGTTCACTGAATAATTCACATTGCTTATTGAATAATGCACGTTAAAATGAATAACTGATAATTAGACAAGACATGAAGGAGTTGAATCAGGTCAGTGCCTTTTTCATGGCATCTATCCATTCCTTCCTATTACTGGCTGTGCTTTGAGTAATCTCTTCATGGAAGCTGGCCAGGCAAGTTTCTACACAAGAACAATGCCTCAAATGTTCTCATATAGGTTTCAAACCTATCAGCTCCATCTTTAGTCATCCGTGTTTTAAAATGAAATGATTGCAGTCCCACAATACATTCCATTCTGGTTCACTGATCTAAAAATATTGTCAGTTAATCACTTCATTACAGTATGCTTTTTTTTCTGAAGAGCAGAGATACAAAAAAGCACATGAACAGTGGAGGCGTTAATTTAACAACTCACATTTTAATTAAAAGTTGAATAATTTATTCGGTACTGTGTGTTTAAGACTGAAGTGGTGGCGGTGGGGGCCGTAGCTTGGCTCAGCCCATCAGGAGCGGATCATTAGATCATTGCAATTATGGCGTTTGCATTTCACTAATCCCACAGTAGGGAATCAAACAGCTCTCAGGACCCTCACCCACATGCGCACACACACAGCTAACACAATGTCCTTTAGTCCATTCAAGTGCTTTAAACACTCTCTTTAAACTCCCATTATTATGGCTCTCTTAGGTGCACCTTTTCACAAGGCGAGCTGCTGTTAAAGGGGTGCTGGTGGGGATTATTAGGGGACCGGCAGCAGTGAAACAAAAGCACGCTGTTTATTTAACCCTCTCTTTAAAGGGTGAGAACTTGTCTTCCTTTATTCTGATAGGCTTGTGGACTCAGGACTCGGGCCAGCAACTCTTTAGGCTTCTATAGAAAATGTTTTCACAGAAAAATTCAAAGAACTCAAAAGACGATGGCTAAATTATGTAATATTGGACACACTGTTAAATGTGTTGGCAAATTACCTTAGATTTAGACTTATTTACACAGTTTACACAGGAAAAAAGTATAAAAGATAAGTGCCATCACTAAGCTGCAGAGCTCCAACAAAAGCAATCAGAAGAATAAAATAATGAAATCTATAAGGAAAAAATGTACTACAGCTATGTTGTGTTCATAATAAATAAATAAATGGACTGTACATGTATGATATCTAAAGGAATATTCTGACCAAAACATTACACAATTTTCCTTTTATCCCAACTCTAGTGGATCAGCCAAGACATGTTTGATGGCCAGCATTTGCTTTTTTAATTCTGAAGTGGCGCTACAAGGCTAATGTAGCTGTAGTAAGTGCAGTAAAGCTTATAGCCTCAAAAAAAACATGGAGTTGTTAAATAATCTCAAAGAACCTTGCTTTATTAGTTTCCAACACTACATGATACAAGAACAGATTTGACCAAATTATTCCCATAAGTAAATGGAGTGACAAGAAAAAAAAATGAAATGGATAAGAAAAAATGAAACAGGATTCATGAAACAGGACAGTGCAGGTCCGGAAGTATTTGTACAATGACAGAGTTTTTGTGATTTTGCCTTTATACACCACCACAATTGATTTGAAATAAAACAATCAAGATGTGATTGAAGTGTAGAATTTCAGCTTTATTTTAACAGGTTCCACAAAAATATGGCATTTACCATTTAGGAATTACAGCCATTTTAAGCAAAGTATCTCCATTTTCAGGGGTTCAAAGGTATTTGGTCAATTGACTGACAAGAGGTTAATTGAGCAGGTGTGGTCCATTCCCTCATTACTTCAAGACAAATGAAGCAGATAAAAGGTCTGGAGTTGATATCAGGTATTGAGTTGGCGTTTGGCAGCTGTTCAACTGGAGCTACCAATATGAAGTCCAAGAAGATCTCAATGCAAGTGAAGGAGGTCATCATTAGGCTGAAAAACAACATAAATCTATAAGAGACATAGCAAAAACCTTAGGTGTGGCCAAATCAACAGTTGGGTACGTTCATAAAAAGAAAGAAAGCACTGGTGAGCTCAAAAACATCAAAAGGCCTTGAAGACCACGGAAGACAACTAAAGTGGATGATCGCAGAATCCTTTCCTTGGTGAAGAAAAACATCAACCGAAGTCAAGAATACTCTGGAGAAGGTAGGCGTATCATTGTCAAAATCTACAATCAAGAGACGTCTTCATGAATGTAAATACAGAGGGTTTACAACAAGGGGCAAACCACTGCTAACATTCAAGAACAGGAAAGCCAGATTACACTTTGCCAGAAAACATCTAAAAAAGCCTCCCATGTTCTGGAATAAGATTCTTTGGACTGATGAAACTAAGATTAACTTGTACCAGAATGATGGGAAGAGAAAAGTATGGCGAAAGAAAGGAACAGCTCATCATTCAGAGTATATCACATCATGTGTCAATCATGGTGGAGGCAGTGTTATGGCATGGGCATGTATGGCTGCCAATGGAACGGGCTCACTGGTGTTTATTGATGATGTGACTGCTGACAGAAGTAGCAAGATGAATTCTGAGGTGTATAGGGCTATACTCTCTGCTCACATTCAGCCAAATGCTACAAAACTGATAGGACACTGCTTCACAGTGCAGGTGGATAATGACCCTAAACATATTGTGAAAGCAACTCAAGACTTTTTGAAGGCCAAGAAATGGAATATTCTTCAATGGCCAAGTCAGTCGCCTGATCTCAACCCAATAGAGCTGCTTTTCACTTACTGAAGACAAGACTGAAGGCAGAAATACCCACAAACAAGCAGCAACTGAAGGTGGCTGCAGTGAAGGCCTGGCAAAGCATCTCCAGGGACGAAACCCAGAATTTGAGTTTTGAGAACATGAGCTCCAGACTTCAGGCAGCCATTGACTGCAAAGGATTTTCATCCAAGTATTAAAATTATGGTTATATTTACAATTATGTCATTTTGTCCAAATACCTTTGAGCTCCTGAAAATGGAGGTACTTTGCTGAAAATGGCTGTAATTCCTAAATGGTAAATGGCATATTTTTGTGGAACCTCTTAAAATAAAGCTGAACGTCTACACTTCGATCACATCTTGATTGTTTTATTTCAAATCCATTGTGGTGGTGTATAAAGGCAAAATCACAAAACAAAAACTCTGTCATTGTCCGAATACTTCCGGACCTGACTGTATGTATACATATATATATATATTGCTTACAAATCTAAGGCTCAGTTTCATGAAATAAACAAAGTTTCAAGTTCTGGGAACTTACATTGCCTCTGGCAAATATATGCATTCTTAGAAAGATCTAGTTTCAGTTTAAGCAATGTTTTATTATGTGAGATACATTAAATTATTAATCCTGATGTGCATTTCAGTAAAGCTGCTTTGTGACAATGTCCATTGTTAAAAGCGCTATACAAATAAAATTGAATTGAATTGAATTGAATTAATTATTGCATGTTATTTTTTGGCATTAATTAAAGGCATAGCTGAAGCGGTGGCCTATTATGCTTATTTTGCGGAGAACTGACGAGTATTACACTCTTAATATTCGTGAGAATAGTGACGAATTTCAAACAGATGGGCAAGGAGGTAAGAATTGACCAACACGCTTGTCAACACGGAGACGAGCACATTTACATTTATGCAGATGATGTTAATCTGCTCATCTGCATGTCTCATTAATGAAGCAAACAAATATGTGTGTGAGTGTGCTCATGTGAGTGTGTGCTCATATGTGTGTGTGTGTGTGTGTGTGTTAATTAAGTCAGTGCAGGATCCTAAAAATGTCAAAGTTTGCCAGAGGCTTGAATATATTCCCTTTCACTCTGACATGCTCAAATTGACAAGTGCACTGACAGTTTTGTTTTGTTAAATCTCTCTTTTGAAAGCATTTTTACTGTACAGAATTTAATGTACTTATCAACCACTATTCTTTCAGTTTGGTAATCTGTGTAAATATAGCACATGACGTGGGTTAAAATTTTAAATTTAGCTGTACTAGTCTAAGAAAGGTGGGTCATTTCAGTACACACTCATCCAAACTAAAAGATTGAGCATCGTAGTGGGATTAGTGAGGAGTGCCTATGTCTAGGAGTGTTTACTGCTCAGCTAAACGCTAAAGGGTGTGATGCACTGTGGCTAATAGTAGCCAGCTGAAACTGACATTTACAAAGCAAGTTGCTGATTATTCAAGACTCCACACGCATTTCTAATTTCCTCCATGCTCAAAGCACTGCTATTCAGAGAACAGTAATGTCTTACTCTTCTTAAATCTTGCCATTTAAACAGCCTCATGAACGGTCACTCTGTAGGTCTGATTGTCAGCATGACTGAATCACAGAAAGTCTCCCTATAGGACAAATAGTTCACTACTGAGAATGTAGAAGCTATTATTTTATAGTATGCATAGTACACTTATTGTATATAGGGAGCAGGCAGTCGTTTGGGATCAGTCAGTGTTTCTATGAGCACTCCAGTTTTCCAGCTGCATAATCTTTAGGGTTTGGAGCTGAAGCAGTTAAATTTGAAGTTGGAGCTTTACTTCTTTCATGGGTGACAAGAATGTGGGGGCAGCACGGTTCAACATTAATGAACATTAGTGTTCTCAACATTAATATTATACACATGTGATTAAATAAAGCTTTCATTGTAGCTGTTTCTGTGTAAGAAGCCTCAAATGGAGTGGCCAGATCTTAAGTGTTTCCTATTCCTTGGAAACCATATGATACCATAAAATGGTCAAATGATACCATATTTTGAATTTAAAGCAATATCAAGCACGTTTTTGATATAATGATGACAGTTATTATTATTATTATTATTATTATTATTATTTTACATGTCATTTGTCATTTTGTTATTTTTTCCCATTCCTTGTTTGACATTTTTGACATTAAAATGACACCATATATTGAATTTAAAACAATATAAAGCACATTTATGTTATGATGACGATGATGATAATTATTATTATTATTATTATTATTAAATGTTTTACATTTTCATCAGACTATAGAAGCCAAGGTTTGAACCCCTGTTAGTTAGTGACCTGTGAGAAAAACGATTCTTGAAAGAAGTTTAAGAATATATGAGAGGTTACAAAGCCAACTGAAGAAACACACGGTATAGTATCTTGTTAATAAGAGATTAGCGTTTAACATAATGCTGATCACTAACACTGATTTTCATTAATAAAAACTTATTTATTTATTTGTTTATTTATTTTACATACATACTTACTTACCTATCTGTATGTCTGTCTGTCTGTCTGTCTGTCTGTCTATTTACTGGGAATTAGTCTGTCTGATGGTGTCATTTCTGACATTGCCATAGACATCTGACAGTAACTGTTAGAGCACATTTGTTAAGCTGTTGATTCGTCTTAATTAAATCTCTGCATCCTTTAGCACATCGATTTCTCTCTGTTCATATGTATATAAAAGTCATAGGCCTGCTTGCACAGTTATTCATTACTACCACATAGCATACTTACTGCCTTACAGGTCTACATCTGACTTGGTTCATTTCATAGCTCACAAACTAATTCTACAGGACACCAGAAAAATACGTACCAGTGCATCACCAACAATAAATTCCGTTCATTCCTATAAATGAAAAATCATAAGAGACTTGATTGAACTGCATTTTTGTAGGCTGCTGTGAATGTTAAATGTGGTCACACTGAGAATGACTCTGTCTCGTTTCACCAGCGAGACATCTACAAGCTGTTTGAGGCCAGGCAGAGAGAGAAAGAGAGGTCACAGTGGGTTTCAACACTGGGCACTTGCTCCTCTGGCTGGCTGATGTCAATGTTCATTAAGGCTTAACCATCAGGTTGCTATAAGGGGAGGAACACTTCACCATGTCCCTGATGGCTCTTGTTTGGAACCTGACAAGGCACATGATGCCATAACTATTAATACTAGAGAAGTCATTGTGGATACAAATGGACACTGTTAAATGTATTCAATATTGGGGATTCTGCTGTGATTGAATCTGCAGAGCAAAATTTACCAATATGTTTATTTGAATCACTTAATGGATGTAGAATATCCGGGTCTAGAGAATAAACAGAAGGTGTGTGTGTGTGTGTGGTGTACAGTAGTAGAGTGGGAGTGGTGGGGTGAAGGAAGGGGTCATGTAGTAAAATAAAACACATTTTTTTCCCAGCAGATAGTGATTATACCTGGCTTGAACAGCCTATATAGACAGTCTAAGTGCCAGTGATGGGTGAGATCCCATAAGGTAACAAGACACTTTCATTATATGGATTACACGTTCCTCTCTATAGAGTTTCTTTCTGCCACTGAGGATCTCCCCATTTACACACCAGCAAAAGCCACTCTCTGATCCTTTACTGCCAGCAATTCCCACAATGCTTTGGGGTTATTTGAGTGCACAGGGTTCCAGAGAGTGTGTGATAAAGGGTCAGTCACTCATACTGAACTGCGTTCCTAATTATCAAGGCTGGGAGTGCTAAACTGCTCAGATCGGCAAGAGAGAATGATTCATGGGAAACAGTGTGAAATGGAAAATTGACAGTCGTGGCAAAGAAGCTACTTGCCTAAGGTAAACAAGACAAGTTGCTGCAGGCTTGGTAATGGGCTGTCAGTTATGGGAGGCTCCTGCACTGTACACTGTATCTTTGTTTTAGTGTAATGAAGCTCATTGCAGAGGGAAGATGACAGAAGTTGCCGTCATTTTGCATATATGAAAAGCGCAACTGTTGCAAATTTTCTATTGATTCTATTGAACAGGGTAAGTTGGAAAAATTGCAATATCCTCAAGGAACCCACAATTAAATGTGAAATATATTAAATAATATTAAAAATTATTGCTTTGTGCTTTTGAAATGTTTCTTTTACTTCTTTTGCTTCTGACAATTTTCACTTGTGGTGGATTGTAGCAGTAGGCCTACAAATCTAGATCCAGTTTTGGACACACTCAGGCTCAAAGAGGTGGAGTGAACAGGAAAGAAGTCAGTCCAGCTTCTGTGGTTGAGGTTAAGGAGAGCTGATGTAAGCAGATGGCTAATTCTGGCTAATTTATCGGTAAACCTGCCACCACCTCCACCAAATAAATTCCTGGCCAGAAGAAAAGTGAAAAAAGAAACAAAACAAAACAGAAATTCAAAAATCATTTAACTGAAAAATACAACAACATTGTTATTTCTTTTAGAGTCAGAGGTACATTCAAAATGATAAAATGAATGATAAAACAGTAACAATCATATTTCTCTTAGAGGTGCTTATGCAATGTAAGCAGGTAACTAGCTATAATTCCATTCTAGGGATATCTGCTGTTAAGCATCCAGTCCATATTAATTAGCAGAATGGGCGTGGCAAAAAGTGAGAACAAGTTACTCCAAAATCCAGTCTTGAAGTATTTACTTCTTTTAAGACCCTCCCACCCATAAAAATGTGGCAACAGTCAGACTCAAAGGAAGAAAGACAGAAACAAGCAATCAATCCATCAATCAATGTATTAATCAATCAATCAATCAATAAACAAACAAACAAACAAATAAACAAACAAACAAATAAATAAAAGATTACATTTAAATTTAATTGTTTTTATGCTTAATATTTTGCTTGTGTCTTGTAATTTTGTTTAATACATTTGTAACCAAATTTACTCCACAGTGCAGACACACACACACACACACGCACGTACACGCACGTACACACACGCACACACACGCACACTACGACTACCCAGTGTCTTTTGATGTGAGACAAGCTGGCAGTAAATTCCAGGGCTTTATCCTAGTTCCCGTTTCGATTAGCGAGGTTAACAAGCTCCCCTAGCTTAAGCTAATGAGAAGCCGCCATACAGAGGGGTCACTGCAGCAAACCCCCTCCATCTCACTCAGTCCTCTTTTCCGCTGCTTGGCACAACCGTCCCTCTCTCTGTCTGTCCTGCTGGGGACAGATGGGGGGTTTCTCATTAAGGCAGGATGTGCCAGGATGCAGTAAACTCTCTGTTTTCCCCTTTCTTTCTTTTTTTTCCCCTCCTTTCTTCTTTTTTTCTCAGGGTAAAGAGTGTTTCAGGGCTGGAGGAGATCACTTGCAGATGTAGAGGAGACTGAGAGCAGACATGCCGCTGGGAGCGGGGGGGGCAGGAACACAGTAAATATAAAGGGACTATATATCACTCCATGGAGATGTTTGTCTTCAATTGTCTGATTCACGCATTTGATGGGAGACTACCTTCCCGAATTTATCCATCTTTGTGGTTGATATTGTGTTTAAAGTTGCCTTTAACATGTTTCTTTTTACAAAAGTATGCTATGCCATGGTAGTATTAGAAAAAGCTGAGGCAGCTTCTCATTTTATTTACAATACGCTGTGAAAATTGACTTTTAAATCCCGAACATTATTAATCACTGGCTGTCCTTAAGGACACGGTAGCAGAACGGTACAAAGTATTGTAGGCACACCCTCTCTCACACATACTCATAAACCACACTCTTAAATACACAGTATTCATTTTCAGTCGTGCATATAAGCCTCAACATGTGTATGCTCAATTTTTGTCGTTCATCTTTATGTGTTGAGATTTATACTGCTTTGTGTGTGTGTGTGTGTGTGTGTGTGTGTGTGTGTGTACATGTGTCATTTCCTTTACTCACATTACTGTTGTCCTAAGCTTGCTCAAAGCGAGGTTCAAACACAAACATTAATCATTAGGATGGGGGTAATGATAATTTAATTAAAAGCTTGCTCGCTCCCACACATAGCTCAGAATGTGCCCTCCTGCCCTTACTGCACCCATGGCCTCTTAATTGAGAAGCGTGTCTCTCAGGGTACTGGCTGGGGCTCTTAATAAATCCTGCGAGTTGTTCAGCTAATTGCTTAATTAATCCTTACAGCCTTCTTCACTGAGACAGACAGAGAGAGAGGAATTAAAAAAGAGCGAGAACTTAGTAAGTGTGTTTGATGCTAATCTAAATGTTCTAAAAGCATGTTAAATTGTTCCTGTATATCACATAATAAAGACCAATAGCAAATAGATCTGAGATGTCTCCGTGTGTGTTTGTGCGTGTGTGGGTGGGTGGGTATGCGTGGGTATGCGTTGAGGGGAGGGGGGTGTATGCATGTGTGAGTGTTTGTGTGTGTGCGTGTGTGTGTGTGTGTGTGTGTGTGTGTGTGTTTGTGTGTAGAGATAGACTGTGCTCTGGGGAAGGACGTGATTGGGACAGTGCCAGTGTGTGTGTCAGTCTGATGCTCAGTAGAAGAGACAGCAGTGTAATTTGCACTTCCAGCACCACAGGCACTTGCATAACCCATGCTTCATGCTCTTGTTCTCATTCTCTCTCAAAGTATAAAAGAGTTCATTAAATGCACTATTTACTGTGCGTGTACTTAAAACGATGGAAAGGCATGCTATTCGAGTGAAGGGGTCTGAATAAAAATTCTAGTCTATTCTAGACTGTTGCAGTAAAATAACAATTGTTTATGACTGCAGATTTTAGTGCAGAAATCTGAAAGTGCCAAGAACTGGCCCAAACAGGACCCAATGGAACCCAGGGTTCTGGTTCTAGATCCTTTTCCGCAAACATGAGAGATGGATGTAGCCAGGGTGCCAGGTGAAAGCAACTGCCTTGTCATTAAAGTGTGTATTGATCATTAACCGGCGTATACTAGCTACAAGAAATTTACTGATGAAGGGATTTTAAATTGACAAAGCAAAAGTGACACCCTGACAGATTAAAATGATTTCAATTTAAACCAACTGTTGATGAAATTATGGCAAATTGAAAATCTCTAAAAAATATATATATATAATTTTTCATCCTAGTATTGCAAGCTGTTCATACACATATATCCTTACATTTGAATGGCCAATAGCCAGTGCACAGAAAAAAAAAATCAAAATGGTAAAAAATGTAAAAATGTAAGCTTCATTAGTCTTTAATAAAGTAAAGTCAAAAGTCAAGGAATTAGATTTATTCTTTTTTTATATACATTTTTGTACAGATTTTATATACACACACACATTTTCTTCTGTTTATAATGTGCTTATGCTAAATCTGACGATTTATACTTGTCACTGCCAGGAGAAAAGCCCAAGCACAAAACCAAACTAAAAAAGCCGCTGTAAAGTCTCTGTACAGTCACTGGAGAAAGATAAGTAAATACAATAAAAGAATATTATATGTTGTCTTGAATTTCCTCCTGGTGACCCACAATTCATCCAGCCAATATCTGAATTGTCATAATTACTATGAAGTATATACATACTATCTTCCACCCATACATAAGTTCACTGCAAAAAACGACAGCAAGCGTAAATATCTTGAATATAGTCGAATGTATCTAGCATGTATCTAGTTTTTCCTATTATTTTAGGAATATGGATTATAACAGATTGCAATAAACCAAACATTAGATTATTTATAGATATTTTTACTCATTTTCAAGCTTTATTGCATTGTCAGATAATTTTGCTTTTTTCTAGAAGTAACTGCTTAAAATGAGCAGAATCATCTGCCAATAGATCAAGATTATCTCAAGCTTGAAATTAATTTAAAAAAAACGCCTAGAAATAGCTTTAATAATCTTATATCTGGTTTATTGTAATCTTATAATAGGAATACTAGATAAATTTAGATTATATTCAAGATGTTTCCACTTACTACAATGCCATTTATTCACTGCTTAACCTCTGTAACCATCCTAGAGGCAGAAGGAGTTGGTTAGTTCTGTGCGGTGTGTCAGTAGAAAGAAAAAAAAAACAGATCTTAGATCATATTGATGAGACGTCTCGGCCTGTCATTCTCTTCACCACTAGAAGTGGTTGTTAGTGTTGCTGCATGATGGAGGATAGACCTAGAATTTATTCGTTTTTTTTTTTATTCTGTGTTTGTTATAAACAGTTTTCTGAAACTTTTGTCTGTTGTCTGAAAGTGTATCATTTCATGCTACTTATTGGTTTATGAAGAAGGCGGCTTTAGTATTTACCGAGTGAGTGTTTTTCCTTTACATGTGGTCTCTTTATTAATGCCTCCATACCAGACATACCAACAGCATGAGTCCCATTCAGTTCATTTAACTGCAGCTGCACAACTTTAGTTTGTTTTGTGTGTGCCGTTGCACTATTCATGCATTTTTACTGGTGAAGTGGTCCAGGTGTGTGCTGTGCAGGTTTCTGTCCACAATTATTATAAGCTGAGATAAGCTCACATGACCACAGCCATTCTGCCCTTCCACCACATAAAACAGCCGCAATCCAGCTTATCCCACATCTTCTTTTCTTAAATTAACATTAGTCATTAGTTGAATAGTTAAAGATGTTTTGAATGGCGTTAGCTGATGCTAGTTGTTTTACCTTTTAAAACCCTTTAGCAGTTTTTCCTTTGAATCCACACCCCCTAAAATCGCAGGCGTACATATCCTGCCTTGACTAGATACCTAGATACATGAATACTGATGATGGAAGGGGAGGAGCCCTCTGAATTGACAGGTAACATGACTGACAGGCAGGTGGAGGACTGGTTAGATATTGGCTGTGAGCAGATATTTTACTGACGTGAGATCAACTTCATTATTATGTAACGAATTAGCTACATAGTACCTTTATAACGCAAACATAAGCATTGTGTAAGCATTTTATTAAGCAGTTCCGGAGACTTTATGAAAGGTTTATGTCAAAACATGTAAGATGATATTGGACAATTTAAACAACTTTGTCTTTACATGGAAGAGAAGACAACAGCCATCAACCATTTTAATGAGTTAACTGATATATTGTGTTTCTGTATATACTGTACTTTTTTTTTTTTTTAGCAAGTTTATTATATGCTATTAGCTTGTTTTTACTCGCACATTCGTGACACTTTGAAAAAGTTGTAGAAGGTATGCATAGTGCTTCATAAAAGTGTTATAAATGTAAATAGGAGGAGCACTTGAGTTTGAGGGCATTAACTCATTCATTTGGCTGGCATATGCGCTTCATAAATTAGAAGCTGTATTGGAATGGGGCTAAGACCTAAGTGCATGCGGTTGAATGCTATCTGTATTAAAATGATTACATGCACAATCCATTCCAATGCAGCTTCTTATTTACATTTATATCACTCTTATGAAGCACTATGTGTACCTTCTACAACTTTATCAAAGCGCTGTAAATAAAAACAAGCTAATAGATTGGAAGATATGGATAAACAAAATACTTATTAAATAATAATTAAATATTTACGCAACGTTTACCTTAGTATCTTTGTGCTTGTGAGAACCTTTTATTGACATACTTATTAATCCAGCTAAGTAATACTATGTCTAAACCTAAACTTAACTCTAACCTTAACTTCAGTGATCAAAAGGAAACATTTTGAGTCTTTCAGGTTTTTTTTGGTTTGTTTTTCGTTTTTTTTTTTTTTTTTTTTTTTTACATAAAAGCTGCCAGTTTTTTGGGAAGAAAAAAAAATTCTCCTGGGAACCACAATGATATACAAACATGACATCTACTGACCAACCCTCCACCCCCACAACCACCACCACCACCACCACATACACACAGACACACACACACACCACCCCCCTTACACACAACCGCAAGTGATCTTTTCTGTTTTTTCCTCACCTCCAACCCCATGCCTTTGTCTCCACCCTCATCTCTACCCTGCAGGTCTTCCACTGCCACATCCATCTCCTTCCCCCGCTAGATATTCACTCACTCCCCATCCCACCACCAACAAGGCATTCCTGTCCACATCCATTTATCCATCGTTACTTCTCTCCTCCATCTTGTCTTCTCTTGCCCTCTCTCTTTCCCTAGCTCTCCTTTGCAACCTCGGTCATTTGCCCTCTCCATGTCCCTCCCCATCCATATGCTCCCCCTCCTCTGTCAGATTTTTCTCAGAGAAAATAGCTAAAGGCCAAATTAAGGCTTTGGCTGCCTCTTTGCGTTACCAGCTAAGATAAATATTTCCCAGGATGACTCCCATTGCCTGCAGGATGTTTACACACACGCATGCTGCTCGAAGTGCCCTCTCCCACCTCTTTCACTCTATCTCTCTCTTTCTACCACTTCCTTTTCTTGCCATTCACTGATAATAATAGCTGGGTGGAGGCTAGAAAGGTTAGATTGGCTTAGCCTAGCCTAGCATTGCATGCTATCAGCAGAATGTTTGTGCCAAGTCAGGCAAACAAACTCAACCTGCTATGCTGGTGGATGAAGTGGATTAAGACTGTTGTGAGTCAATATGGAAAGGTAATGGAAAAAGATGTTCACCTTACAGGCGCTGGTATGGATGAACTGCTCAAACCATCAGCTATCCTTATTTATAATATAATTCTTGTTGGGCACGTAACCCGACAATAGCTTCATTAGCATTAAATATCAAAGAACCGCATTATGAAAAGACAAGTTAAGATACCAGGAGGGTTTAAAATAAAATGTACATAACTATCAACATTCAAGACCACTAGAAATTCTGAATGTACTTGGTTCTTCTCTAAAAGAACACATCAGAGATTACACCCCACTGTCAATAAACACCATCTGGTTTTAATACAGAAAAATCAGACTGTACAAAAAAGCATTGTGAACAGTTTGTTAATATGCATTCCCACTCCAGATAATTCTGCACATTTGCACATACCCTCTCCCTGTTGATCCTCTCATTTGTATAAACAGGACACAAAACCTTAACAGACACTAAAAGGGTTACATGGTATATCTTATTAAGCACCCTGTATGTATTTACCAGCCTTCATTTTAACATGTTGAAACACAACCCTTTTTTCTGGTAACTGTCTTCCAGACCACATATTTTTCCTGCCTGTTGGAAAGTCAGTGTAGCTCAGCAGTAAAGTTAATAGTACTGTTGCACTGAAGAAAAGATCTGAGATTTCTGAGAAAAAAAAAAAAATTGAAATTGTTTGTTCCTTACAACTTATTTCATATTGTTTATAACCTAGAAGCATAGGAGTTTCACCAAAAGTCAAGTCAAAGTGAAGTTTTGGCAAGAAATAATACAGCAGAGGTTATTTGTGTCTCTACTCTAATATGCCTCATTCACTTCATGAAAGCACTGATTATTAGCTGAGGTGATTCAGGTAACTTAAACCAGGGGAAGTACTAAACACTAAAGCGAGGAGTAGTGCTGTGGGCCTGCCATTAGAAATAAAGGGGTAGATTTCAGAGAACACTACACGCCCCTACTTGCCTTTCAGCTCGCTCTCTCTCTCTCTCTCTCTCTCTCTCTCTTCTCTTTCTGTGTAATTAGTTGGAAGAAATAAACCATATTTTCTCCTCTCAGCATACCATCTCTGTCACCACAACCGAGGAACACTTTCCTAACACTTCAATTGCTCCATATGATGACATTTGTGACAAAGACACACCTCATTCCTTAACACCTGTCACTATGTTGTGTGTGTGTGTGTGTGTGTGTGTGACAAAGAGATTACAGAAATCTAAATTTGGCCCTATCTTAACTGTCTGTAAAGTTAGAATCAACCATCCAAAATGTCGACTTTATAAAAGATTATTAATTTAGCAGGATGTTTCTGGATTTGTTTTGTAACATGTGGTCATGTCTACATTTTTCATACTATCCACTCAGAGTAGGTTTTTACTTCCAGCTGAAATTGAACACAAATCCCTAAGCACGCTGCAAATCTACGTGCAGTTTACTGCACAGTGTACTGTGGTCTACATAATGTACATGCCGTATATAATACAACAGTTTCCAGTGATGTGATTTATAACAATAATGCATTGTTGCATGTTTCATTTTAATACTTTAAGCGCAAACATGAAACAGCACTGCATGCAAAGAAGAGAGATGAGCCGGGAGGGACCCAAGACTTAAAAACCTGAAATTCTTGTCTGTGTGCTTAAGTGCGAAGGACATTACTGGCAGCTGATTGAGAACTTAAAATTGTTGAAGCCAGCTTGAGAACAAGCATGTCACATAATGCTGAAGAAAAAAAATGTATTATAATGTATACAGTATATTAATCCTCTTAAAGAGGAATTGTTCAAATACTTTGGAGGCCCCAGACAGCATGTTATGCAGTGACTTTTAGTTGCTTGGTTTTTGTTTTTTATCATTTAGCATGTTAGCACTAATTATACATTCATCATTGCTCTATTGATGTTATCTGACTAGTTTATATTCTAGACATTCTGGGCTTAAAGCAGTTTAAACAGGATGAGAAAACCGGACTGACAATACTATGCTCCAATACACATTTTTTATATCCTACATCATGCCTCTGAGCTTTGATTTATTGCTAGAAAAACAACTTCAATTTGAAGCAACATTGAGTACAGACATGTAAATCATGGCTAACCTTGTAGCATACACCTCAGCCCCTTTTGTATACGCCCCAGTCACAGTTGCAAACAGCAATAAAGTCTTGTTCACATATAACTACAGTACTTCTTTTTTGCTTTTGTAGATATTTAAGTCTTCAGAAAGATTTCTTGAAGTAATTTTATGAGCCATTTTCATCTCACTGCCATCTGTTTATTCTCTCTCTCTCTCTCTCTCTCTCCTCTCTCTCTCTCTCTCTCTCTCTCTCCAGTATTGCCAAAGCATCATAAAAACAAGAACTGTTATTACCAAACACATTTAGCTTTAATACATAGTGCCCATATAAAATATTAGAGAAAAGAAATGAATATTAATAATATTAACAATAATAATGATAGTAATTCAATAGGATAGGATGAGCAGTTTGTCCTTGTTGGAAAGACAGGAGAACTGGGGATGTGCATTGTGACATTTCTCAGAATATATTTTGAGTTTGTATGAATTTGTTACACTTGGTTAGAAAATGCAGGTCTGTCTCAACAGAATTCCTGTTGCACTGACTCTCTCTCTCTCTCTCTCTCTCTCTCTCTCTTTCTCTTCATTTACACTCTTCTCTAAAACTTAAGCTCTCATTCCTTTCTGCAAAGTTTGTCATCAGCACAGTTATTTAGCATTATGAAAGCCAGAAGAAAGGTGGGCATGGTTCACACACACACACACACACACATACACAGAGAGAGAGAGAGAGAATGTCAGTCTACCATCATGCATGGGGAAAATGTTAAACCAATACTCATAACATTAGATGTACCATCTTTAACTACTGATTAAAAACAGCTTATAATGAGACACTCCCAGAACACATTTAGTCATATAAGCTGTCCTTCTTTTACGAGTGTAACCGTAGTGGCCTTAAACGGCCTCATTTGGACATGGTCCATGTGTGAGGTGTCTATAAATCTACATTTCATGTTGGGGGGAAACGTGATGATTTCTGGTCTTCCATCTAACCTGTCCTTAGACATTTCCTTAAGCATTCTGAAACTTTCATGTTTGCTGGTTCATGTGAATTCCTCAAATTCCCACATATCTTGGCTTATTACACAAGACAGCAGAGACGTTTAATGCATTTTCAGTGTTCTACTTATTTTTGCTCTTTTACAGTGATCTACATTTCTATCGATCTACTGGCCTAGATCATTCAGTTTAAATAAATGAAATATTTAGTTATGAGTATATGAGTCAGGTGTTATCAATAGATATTGCATTGAATGGAGATGATAGAGAGGAAAAGGATGATGCATGAGTTCATCTACAATTTAGTAGCTCAGACTGCCCCTTAAACATGATGAAAAAGCATCAGCTATATTTATGATTAAATCATATATTGCAGCACATTGGCTTGCTGGTTTGATTCTGGAAAGGATGGGGGGAAATAAGCTGGTACTGATGAGGTTCCTACTTTTATATTGAGAACCAAGTCATGGGTTAGAGACATAATTTTGGGTTCAACTTGTGATTATTTTAAGTAGAACCAGTACGCTTTCCAACCCATGAACCATGATTTGTAATTCATGTACAACGTGTTCTAAATCTGTAGCCGCCACTACAGCCTATGAACCTGGAGCAACTTCTCACTGGCAATTAAATCTAAAAAACTGTAGTATCAGTACCCTTCTCATATTTCATGATTTCCTTTTGTCATATCGGTCATCTGATTTTTAGTTTCATTTCTGTGGAATCAGATTTCAAAATATTTTGATGAAAGGAATTCAAGTAGAGCCACAAATCCCGGTCTACATCTGTAACAGAATAAATAATTTTGCCCTGAGACAAATGCGTCATACAGTGTGACACACAAACAGTTACACACACACACACATACATATACACACAAATTCCAGGCAAGGGTGTATGTTTGTATTTAACAGATATTCAAATGCTTGAGGTAAAATAATTGAATATTGAGTATTGAGAATTCTCTGCCACTACTGCTGACATAAACATTACATTAGCAGTCAGTTTAAAATTACTATTTTGTGATTACATTATTGTATACTCTTATACTACCTACTTGACTGATATTTGTATCAGCATTGTTAAAAATTGACTGAAGTATTTATTTCTATATTTATAATCTGACTGCTTAGGTGTTTTTTGTTTTTTTTTTTTGTTTTTTTACTTTTTTACTCCTGAAACTTTCAAGATGAAAGGCTTGCTTTACATGTAATTTCTTTATTTTACACTCCTCTGTCAGGTCACCTTTTTTTTTATCTTTGTGCCCATGACCAAAAGTTTGTGCAGTACATGAGAAATATTATCCTGAACTTCAGCTCCAAACTAGATCCTGCCAAGTGCTGATTGTTCTGAGGATAAGCAGCAGGTACACATTATTAAATTGTGATAGGCTTGATTGAGCAATTTTTCTCCATTTAGGTGGCTCTCTTTCTCGCTTGCTGTTGTGTAAAGAGGATTGCTCTTTGACAACGTGACACTGACAAGTTTCATCAGTGTTCAGCTTCTTTATGTTCAGATCTTTACACTGGAAGGTAGCCAGTGTCTACTGTAAACACTGCGAATCCTCCTGCACAATACGCCTAAAAAAAAAGACAGGGTACAGAGCAGATCATGAAAAGAATGCTCCATATTAAGATAACACTTCTTTAGTAAAAGTATTCAGCGCGATACCCTGACATGTGTGATGTCCATGGTCATGGTTGGCGACAGCAGAAATTGTCTACGGTGGGTTTGAGTACGACTGAGATGGCATTAAGTCTGAAAGGCTGCAATTCAGATCTTTAGCATAGCCAGTGACTATTGACTGTCTACCTCATGCATCAATTTCCCACTACAGCTGTGGCCCTGCTGCACTCAACTATTATTATTCAGTAAACAGTGTTCAAGCCCGATTGACTGTGAGATAATCAATGCCATGATGGTTTCTGGTTTGAATCGTTCACTTTTCCGTATGTCTCCCAAAACAAACATGCTTTAGGTAGACAAGGTTCTCCACTCGGCTCTTCTTCCCTCCATCTTGCATGTTACAAACAAGTCCGGGCAGCTTGCATCTCCCCCTCTTTTTTTTTCTAGATAAACACGTGCAGGAAATGAGTGTGGTTGGGCTGTGATTCACCCTAGACTGGAAACACTTATTGTCTGAGAAACCCCATTCAAGTTTTCAGACATGACATGATTGCTACACTAGACAGCATCTTATGCTGCTGTGTAGCTTATTTGTTTCTTTTAACGACTCAGATGTTCAGATGGTCTTCGTCTCATGCAGTTTCTACTTTTAGTGAGCTTTTAATGAACATGTAAGGTTGAAGCACACTTAAGGTATTGTGAGTTTCATCATACTCCTGTTAGCCACCAGCATCAAATTATTGTCTCTCTGTGATTTGTTGCTGAACTGAAAATGGGAACTATAGTTTGCTTAATATAAGTAAAATACAGTGTGCCCAGGGTGTCTGAAGTATAGTCTCAGTTTTTTGTAACTTGTGCTGTCACTTGAGTCTAACAACCCTTGAGCCATGTAGGACAGCTGTTTAGTGACAGCAGGCCAAGTAATGAGTTTTACCTTTAGCTGAACCATAAATGCTGGTCTCTGCCTCCAGGCACCTCTGCTCTCTCTCTCTCTCTCTCTCTCTCTGTGTGTGTCTCTCTATCTCTCTCTCTCTGACTCAATTTGTGTTCACTGAGCAGGAGAAAAAAACATCACCAAATAAAGGTGAAAGTCTTAGAAGACAGGCCTTCCAGTTAGAATCTTGCACCATAACTGGATTTGTTGAGGCAATAACTGTGGTGTTATAATCACTCATTAAGACCATAGACGAGAATTCAGCAACTGAACAACATCCACGATATGACTATTTGGAGAAAATTTAAGCAGGGCAGATCAGCAGGTCTTCTACCCACTTTCATAGTATTTGTCAAGTCGTAAAACAAATACATATGGAAGCATTTGTTGGATCTATTTTTTACAATCATATATGTTTTAGACATAAAATCACTGAAGCGTGCTCACTGTTTGGTAACCCATCACAGCTTGTAAATACCTGTAATCCTTTACTAAAGCATTTCCACAGGCCTCCACTTGAGTGTGAAGCAAAACTCAAAATGAGAATTTACAGTCAAGGCAAAAGATGGCTTTCCGCCTGCTTGGCTGTTAATGCATGCAGGGACTCGCAGCACTGAGAGACATGTTTCTTATTGAAGGTGCAGTATGTTGTGACAGGGACAGGGCTGCCATGTATGGAGTTGTGCAATGTAGAGCCCAGTGCCAGCCTGCACCATTCTGACAGTAAACATGGGAGAGATAAAATGTGGAAACAATACATTTTGTGACAAATGCTGGTTATAACATTATTTGTATTTCTCAGGTTGATGAGAAGCACAGTTTCCTGCAAATTTTGAAGTATGTGAAGTGCCTGACACTTAGACGTAAGGTGCCATGTAATTAGCAATGGTGTGATATCACATGAGAGATGATTATCAAGTCTTCTGACAAGTGACATGTCAACATAAGATGTATGAATAATACAGTGCGGAGCACTGTCACAAGATATGGACGAATAAGTGCTGTCATTCCTAATTATTGATTTAAAAATTCATATCAAATGTGTGGTGGCCTGTGAAAAGCCACCGGATTTCGCCGTGGCTGAATTCTGGAAAAATTAGGAAAAATTGAGTTTTCCTGCCAATAATATACTTTGAAATATTATACTTTAAGGAAACATACATGTAGATAAGCAACTTTAATCGTTAACTTTAATAGTTTCTTGCCTGAAACGATCACATTGGTTAAAGCTGGCACTAAATTGGCTTTCGGTGAGCACACCACATTATTCATTTTAAGACCGCCAATCTTAACTAAAGAATTATTTTATGATGTGCAATTCTTCTCTGTGGTAGCAAAATAGGGCCAAAAATCGCACTTTGTAAAACTGGCTTACCAAACCAGTTTAACAAACGCAGCAGTAAATGCAATCAAACTGCCTAAAGATGTCCAAAACCTTACTAGCTAAGTATGCTTCTCTCCTGATCTGGTCATGCTTTTGGATAGTTGTACATCATAGCAAAACAGACAAAAGCTTAATCAGTTGGGTGTGATCGGATACCAAATGTCAAAATGTCTGTGATGCACCTGCACTATCACATCATCAGAACAGAGAAAAACACTTACATACTCTGTATGGATGAATGCACAACATGTCAAACCTTGAGGTGGATGGGCTACATCAGCAGAAGACCATATCAGGTTCCACTCCTTTCAACCAAGAACAGGAAGCTAAAGTTTTAAGATGTTTAAATGACATCATAAAATTTATTCAACAGAACGAAACTGATGGAGTTCGTCAGCGATTACTTCCTGACCAATGCTAGCATGGATAGAGCTCAGTCTAGTGAAGAGACAATGAAAAGACTCATGTTTAGATCCTGCAGGTGACTTTTTATCTCAGGAGATCAGACAGATTTGGATGATGTCGATAATCAACTGATTTCCCATTGCAACTTATAATTCTTTAATTGTCGGCAATAACGTTTGTTTTCTCATAAATGGCAGCTCCTTTTAGACGGTCAGTTTGTTGGTGCTTTTCAGTGAAATCTGAATGGGATGTTTACATGTAACTTTCTCTCTTTGCATTTCTGGGGTGACCAGATTTTTAAAAAGCTATACATTTACTTGTGTTTGAGATATGTACAAATAAGTCACCAATTTCAGTTTAGGAAATCTGTAGGTTTGATAATTATATATAGTAGTAAATGTCAAAAATTGGCCAAAGATTGGTTCTCCCAAGCTGCCGCACATGTGTAAATAAAGAAAAACTTTAAACTGGTGTCTCATGTATGAATAATAGGAATAATGACATAAATATTTGTATATATCTATGATGATAATATAACATTATTTTTCATATCATTGCCATAGTATAAGGGCACTAAAGCGTGTTTCTAAGGAAGGTCAGGCTTTAGTTAAATGTATTAACTGAAATGGCCAGCTCTTCAATGGACACTTTGTCCCAGTTCTTGCATCATGACTTGCTTCAGTGGACATAGATACATTTAACCAGTTCTTCTTCCTGCTTTGTTTATTTTGTCTGCCTCTTCACTTTCAGGAATGACTGTCAACAATGTAAAGAGCACAAAAAGGATGGGTGATGATAGCATACAACGTAAGCTGTCTGAAAAAAATGGTATGATTCATTTTGGTGAAAGCACCATACAGCCCTTCCATAATCCACTGACGCGGATGGGAAAGGAACTCTGACAGGTGGTACACAGACACTTGGGGTATAGCACAATGCCTCTATCTGTATCTGAGTTCATAATCAGTCTAAACTAGAAATGTGTACAGGTTTTTTTGTTTTTTAAATCATTTCAGGTTGTTCTATTTCCCAATATATAAACAAACTAGTGGATTAAAGACTAATTTAGCCCAATTCCAACCCAGACCAGGCAGTTATTAAGGATGAATGAATGCATGCTGTACATTCACGTTAAGAAAAGTGGTCTTTCTTTGTCCCGTGAGCATCACATCTGACAGCTTGCTTGCACCTGCATGAAAATAAAAACTTGAAGCTCTCCTGTCTTTTTCATTGAGACCCAAGGGATCTCAGGGTGCCCTGAGAATCTTGCTGGAAAACTTTCTTAAAAAAAAAAAAAAAAAAAAAAAAAAAGCATAGTGCGCCTTCTCATTTTTGTATCTGTTTAGAACACATTGTCTGCTTGGTTACATCCCTAATACACACATTTACATATCAGCTATGTTTAGGGAATAAGTATGAGCTATAATTATTATGTTAGTATAACACCCATTGTAGTTGGCCATATAGTCCCTGACATCTCAGGATTAGTATTTGTGTTCAGTAATAGATTTTGTAGCAGTTGGATTAAACGCTGAAAAGGTAAACTGGTTTAATAATGGAGTTTTTCAAGAGAGAACCTACACTGCATTTTTGAGTGCAGTCATTTAGTTGGACACACTGGCTGCCTGTATACTCTTTACAAAGGGCAGATGCTTTTAATTAAGTCTGATGCTTCCACCATTTTGAAATTTGTTTCCTTATGTAGGAGCAAAGTACAGGCAGTACTCCAGTGTGGAAAATCCTTATTATGTGGATCAGGGATGTCTTCCTTTATTGTTTGTAGAGCGATGGATTCATCTCTATGTTGACCTTATTGGACTGGTGGAACAATTCCCTCAGAACCAGACATCTGCTGTCTACCATGGAGGAGAGAAGCCTCGGTGTGGATTTTGCGGCTTTGTCAGCCTAATTGGCAGGATTTTGCAAGTGAAGAAAGCAAGGGGGGTGTTTAGGTGGCTAGCGTAAGAGAGAGAGAGACAGGCCATCACATTCCCACAGAATGACACAAAAAAGGAAAAAACAAGGTGTTGCTTCATGATATCATGCCTCATCTTTCCCAGCACCCGCTCCTCATCTGTTTCCTTCTCCCTCTGTGTCCCAGATACAGACCAACCGACACGGGCACAATCGCACTCAACTGTCTATAATTTAGATTAATTCCTTCCACATTTTCTCCAAGGCTTACATGTTCACCCCACCCCCGTGCTTGTTTTTATGCTCTCGTTATTCAGATTCCTTGTACCCACAAACCACCCCCTGCCAGGCCCCCCACTGTTTCGCTGGCCAGAAAGCAACTCAACAACAACCCACCCCTGCCCCCACGCCTCCAGCCAGGTATAGCGACGCTGTGTAGTATATGCATGTCAGAGCATGGCACGGGTTCTGGCTTGACTTTCAACTGTACAAACACTGTAAGCTTGTATGTGCTGATGGACATATGATAAAGCCTGTTTAATCTGAAGGAATTTCAGAGTGGTTACAGCGGTTTGGAGTTTCTGTTCCCATTAGTGTTACTGCAAATGACTCCTAATGTAAACCAGGCTGTGAAAGCCTCGGCACTGCATGCCTCCGTACAGAGGTGTGGCAAAAACCCTTACAAGGAAAAAATAAAGTATATTCTGTATCTTCGCAAGATTGACAAGATTGCTTTGTGGTTATTAGTTTCCGTTATCGTAAAGCCAAATGATCATCCAACAACTTCCATGCATGTCAGAGGGGTCCTGTTATAGCCAGTTTGAAACTACCTACACAACTAATACCTTTCATACCAATCAATTCAAATAAACACGTAGAATCAAACACGTGGCTTCCAACAGCCTACAACATTGTATCAGTCAACAAAGGTAATATTAAGAGTAATTAAGACCGAAACAAGGCATGACAGCTGACCTTGCAGATCGTAATAAGACTGGAGGCTCATTAAGAGCCACATTATGCATATTAAGAGTATAATTAATGCACGCTAGTACACGAGAGATATGAAGAGAATACATGAAATCATGCACAATGCATAAAATCTTGCAGATACACGTCAAGAGCTGTTAGCTAATTTTCAAATCAAACATCAGAATGGGGAAAAATGCGATCTCAGTTACTTTGACCATGACATGGTTGTTGATGCCAGTTGGGCTGGTTTGAGTATTTCAGTAAATGCTGATCTCCTGAGATTTTCATGCACAACAATCTATAGAGTTTGCATAGAATGGTGAAAAATAAATAAATAAATAAATAAATAAATAAATTCAGTGAGCAGCAACTTTGCATTCAGAAACACAGCAGAAGACGACATCAGGTTCCACTCCTATCAACCAAGAATAGGAATCTAAAGCTACAATGGGCACAAGCTCACTGAAACTAGAGAGCTATAAGTAACTGCAGTGTAGTTGAGTACAGATAGTGGATGTAGGGTGTAGTAAAAGTGTAGTTGAGCACCGTACGCAAAGTTTCCAGAGAAACAGTACATTTTGGACAAATCTTCATCAACCGTGCAAAGCTGTAGGAGGTGAAACCTGGTCCTAAACATCCTGTTTCTCTAGAAAGTTTGCATAATACACTATTACTACGTCCACTAAATATAATATATTCATCCTCAACCTTAACTTAATTCATAATTAATCAAAGGAAATGAAGCTGAATGACATAGATTAGATTACATATTTATACACATATGTTTTTGATCTTGTCAGCTAAGGTTTCCATGATATTGAAATTTCACTAGTTGGGTTGCAGCCATGATAAATAAACATTTAAAGAGATACATCCTTCTTCTTTCAGTCAGTAAAAAAAAAAAAAGCATCCATAAAATAAATGTACATTGTTTATTAAGTATCTAATATGAGAAACTGCATTTTGTTGGCTTTGTTTGACGATGAATGTAAAACTGGCAATAAAGTTAAATCTGTCTGAGCTAATCTAATATAATCTTTTCAGAAGCTCAGGCTATTTTTCAGTCTACATCCATGTACTCTGAGAGCATTAAATCCTGCAGAAAGCACCTTTAGACAATGCTAAGTGTCTGCACACACAAAATAAACCGGCATACTGTATATAGTGAGTTATTAATCTCTTCATGAAAAGCTAAATGCAACAGTAGATATTATAATACACAAAGTGAAAACATGAGAACATCATCAGGCCTGAATTTAGTAAATGCAAACAAGGAGACTGAAGATCAGTATGTGCATGCTTGTGTGTTTCAACACCTTTCAGGTAAAAGAGGAAATGAATGCCACAACCATCGGCAGTCAGTCATCAAAGCTAGTCCTCTGAAAGTTAGCATGGCTCATCTTTCAGTCTTACGCAGGAAAAGAATCAAGCAAAGGCGGTTACAGGCAGCCATAGCTCAGCAAAAGCCACATGGCCGGTCCATCAGGTTCTGAGGGAGAAGCTCACACTTGCCAGTCACATGAAACACACACACACACACACACACACACATAAAACACACACCCGTGGTGTGAAAAGAGGAAGATGTAAGAAGGCACGATGAACAACCGTGATAATCAAAGGTACGCTGTAATAACAGTGGATTTGTAAAGATGTATGACAAAACATTAAACATGTTGTTTTATGAGCTGGTGCATTGCTATTACAATCACCCAGAATTCCACCTTTCTTGAGCGGTTTCACAACCTGCCATGCATTTCCACATCCTGTAAGTTGCTTTCAGAAAAGCTAGAAGTGTCTGTGTGTAATGATGAGCAAATATTTTCTTATCACTTTCTGGCAAGCATCGCTAAACAGCTAATTCTCCTATTGTACAGTACCCGGAAAGAATCAGCATGGATTACTATAATGAAAAAAAAAAAAATACAGGCAGGATCTTATCTCTCATACTCATCAGTTTTACTGTCACACCCATTTACAGCACGGAAAGGTGAGGGGTGAAAATACGGAACTGTGTTTACAGACGATGAATAAACAAACTATGGGGAGATCCATGTAAGGCATGTGTGTCTAGCATCTGTTTGTCTGTTCATTTTGTCACGAGAGGTTTTCTGGGAAAACCTATCATCTGCTGTTTGGTATTTCTTATGGTTTAGATATGACATGTAACAAAGATAGCACTTTTTACCACAAGTACTATTTTTCTCGAATTGCTGTTATTTACGCTTGAATTGCCTTTTATCTCCATGCTTCACTGGCAGAAGTGTGTGTGCATGTGTATTAGAGTGTAGCAATGAACCAACCACATAAATGAGAAGACTTAACAAGTGTAACTATGAACAGTGTTTTCTTTTTATTCTTCTTCCTATAGCTTTAAAAGGCTTTTACACATATATGAAAAGAAAACAATCCCCAAGGCCTAATGACTATATGATAAAAAACTAACCTATTTATAGAAAGATTAAGACATCTGTTTGAAAGCAAAACCATACACCAGAATTGTACCAGTATTTACAAATCCCATTAAATTACAACATAAATTAGAAAATATTTACATTTAGGGCAAGATAAGTAGAAGCAAATTTTCTAGTCCATTTAATCTAAAAGTATAAAAAAAGACATACTGTATTTACAGAAAACATGTATAATATCACACAAACCACACATGCATATGTGTATGCACATGACTTCGGAAAACTGTAGGATGTGGATGAAAATATTAAGCAAGTTACCAGTGTACTTAACTGGGGCAAATTTGTTCATCATTGTGATCTTAATTGGTGAACATTTGGTGTAAAGCAAATAGGACACTAAAGGAAACACCCCTGAAAATACACCCATCTTGTATTTAGCCCAAATTGTCACTTGACAAATCTTACAGTGACTTTAGGGACATTTATATCTATACTTATAGTTATGAAGAGAATAGGGACATACATAACACTCATTCATGCTAACAATACTCCCACAGACAGAAGTCCAATAACACTGCATCCAAATGAAGTCAAGCAAGAAGCTACTTATTCTCTCAAAGTGGATCTCATGTCCTCTGCATGTTGTATAGAGGGTCAGCACCAAAGATGATGACATCAAAAATGTGGGACTTCCTCTTCATGAAAAAAACAAATGCTAAAATCCACATATAAACTTTTGAAATGGTATCTGGTTAAAAAAAAAGAGAAGAAAAAAAAAAGCTCCCACCATAGTTTTGGGCGAGCATTTGTCTAGAGATGGTGGTGGAGAAATTACAATAATCTGTGCCAGCTACTCGGAAGAGCAAAGAGGAGAACCTCTGTGATCTGGAAGACCAGAATATGAAGGAATGGGCACTGAGCCATTAACAACTAGACCGACAAGAAGGTGACGAGGCATCAGCCACTCTGTGGTCCTCAAAAAAATGTTCCAGCACAACCTGGATGCTTCACTTCCTGTGCTTGTCCATCTTGTCCATCTTGCTGTTTCCATCCGAGGAACCTTGTGACGAGTCTCCGGCTGCATTAAGGTACATTTTGTCCACCTGCTTCAGAGCCTCGTTGAGGTAGTTCTGCAGCGAGGTCATGGCAGCACAAATGGCTGGTGAGCCAAAGCCGTGTGTGATGAGGCTGAAGTGGGTCAGGCAGCCTTGGATGCCCGGCTCCAGGATGGGAACCGGCCGCGAGTTGCCCAGCGGACTGCGATCCTGGGTCAGGAGGTCTGTGAACTCCTTGCAGATTTGCCTTTGTGAAAAAATGGCAGGTATGTGTTAAGTACAAACAAAAATGAGGTCTCTTATATAATTCTAAACGTGAGATAACAGTGCAACAGCAGCGTTAAAAAATGAAACATCTCTGTAAACATGAACCAAAAAAAGTGACTTTAGGCTCTGTCATATGAACATCAATTCCAGTGTGCACTCACACCTGTGCACATGGATACACACATGCCAAATGCCCTATGAAAGGTCCCCAGATGTATACAGTGTGTCTATTACCATAAATACTGTATCAGATTAAATATTGTATTAAACTGTTTAAATATTATATGAATATTAAAATACAGTATATGAGGATAAAATATAATGGGCATTTTAGAATAAAATACTGTATTGTTAAATAAATGTATTGTTTTGTTAGATGATTTAGGGGAACCTCTAAAAGCAAGGGTTCTCAAATATTTTGTAGCCATGTACGCTGGTAACTGGAAAAAAAAAAATGTCTGTTGAAGCGGTAGATTTTCCCAAACATTCCAGTCAGAGTGGACATTTAATTAAAATAGTGATAAGATTGAGGTAGAAATTATACCCAACTTGTTTGTGAGGAATTGAGTTTTGAATTAAACCCATTCAATTTAAGCGTCCAGTCAAATAACTTTGATAATGGTGGGATATCATTTCTACCGCAAAACTGAACTCTCCAACACAAGGTTTGCCTTTCAGAAATAGTTCCAAATAGAACCCCTTAGAATTCATACCCTTTTCTAATTACCAAACAGAACACGAAGTTTAATAGGATAAATTTCAATACAGTGAAGAATGGCAGTTTGTACTGTGACAAATGGAAGTGTGTTAACGACTGTAACTCACTTGGCAGCCAGAAGCATGTTCTTGCGCGAATTGATCTCATTGCGTTCAACATGGGGTCTTCCCAGATATTCAGCCACCGCCTTAGCAGGAAACTCTGTCTCACAGACATAACCAAAGTCTCGGGCCAGGTGTACAGCCTCACCTGCAGACATTAATCACAAGTGAGTCAGATGCATATGACTCTTTGAACCAACATTACTTAGACATTAACCCAAGAGTTCTACTAATAAATCAAATTACACCACAAAGATAGAGACAGAGTTAGGCACATCTCCTCGTTGGGGGGGTGGCGGCAGGGTGGGGAGGAGTCACACTGCATGTGTTTAATGTAGCTGAAGGCAGCAAACAATCTCAGACACCCAACAGAGGCTCTTATTGATAGACTACACATAGTCATTATGTCTAACAATAACACACAAATAGTCTCCATCTTTAAGGTCAGCTTCCCCTCTTGGCTATCAAGCACATGATAACAAGCCCCAATTCAGTATAGATAAATAACAGCCTTCCAGTCATGTTCCTATTCCTATTAACACTGAGAATGACAACAATACAGAAAAGAAAAAGATTCCATATAGCTGAGGGCAATAATACACATGATCCATGTATTAACATCTCTCTGACTCAAGGCTCGAATATTTTACAAAAAGGTAATTCTGGATCTAAAGTATCATGAAATTAAAGCCTCTGTTAGCGCATGCCCTTAAGTTTAATTTGTAGTGTGGAACTGTGGAAAAAAATACCAGGTTAGCAATTTATGATAGAAGAGAATGCTTGAGGTTGCTATGCCAGTACTTGTCATTGTCTAGCATGATAAATAGCTCCACTGTAGAAGATTCTTTGGAATTTATAAGCCTGAGTTTTATGAGTCATTTCTCGCTCTTCAGGTTTTAGGCAGCTGCTTGCTAACTTTAAAAATGTCAACGGGAACATCCTTTTCAGGTGGCGTGAACTCTTTCATCATGCTTAATGCCTAATAAAAGCTAGGTTGGTAATAAGAATTTTGTTTAACATTTCAGAACTGAAATATAAGCTAAATTAAACTGACACTCTGACTAGAAGTTTTAGTCGTCATGTTTATTAGAATGCTGTTCGGTCCAAATATTATCAGTCACTGATTAAATATGTGGCTGTAATTCTAACATGGGACCACTTTTCTGGCTTTACAGTCACTGCGAGGCTACTGAGAGGTTCTCCAAATACCTTCTACAAGCGCTGTTAGCAGAGTGACATTAGCCGCCTTCCTGCGACCTGCTGGCAAGTTCAGCCCAATCTTATCCAACTTTTCTCTGAGTGATCTCCCACCATTCTTTGATTTAGCCCTGTGTGATGAAAAAAGTGTATGTTAAATAACCGAATTAACCAGATGGTGATTTCAGACAAACAATTTTCAATTGACAAATTTCAGCTTACTGAAAATGTGACTGACTGTGTGAGTAAACAGCTAATGGAAACATAGCTCCCGAGCTTCTCCAGTGAGAATTCACACAGTACACACACACACACACACACACACACACACACACATACATTCCCCACTTAATTGAGCTGCTTCAGGTTTCTGCATGACTAGACTTGGAAGCTTGGCGTTGTCCTCTACATTGGTGAGTAAGAGAGAGACTCATCATTGGGGAGGGGTGTGTACTCTGCTTCTGCCAACCCCCCTCTGCCAATCTCTTTATGACCTACTTTATAATATCTCTGAGTGTGTGTGTGTGTGTATGTGTGTGTGTGCGCACATGTATTTAACCCATTGTGAGGACCAAAGAAGACAAGATGCCCTCGAAATAATAGGATAGTGTCAAATGTTCCCACACTCACCCAGTCTTCACAAAAATATGCCGTTTTTACAGCTTTTTCAAAAACTAAAAACGTCAACAGGTTTCCTTTTGGTTACTGAGATTAGGTTTAGCTGTAGCATAGCATTAATTAGCTACAATAACCATTATGTGAATTCAGAGTCCTGACATTGTGTGTGTGTGCGTGTGTGTGTGTTTAACTCTTTGTCGAGTACCCAGAATCAAAAATACTTAAAACTGCAGCTTATTTTTAAAAAGGAAAGAAATAAAGAACTAAGATATACTGGGGTTAGCGTTAGGGTTAGGTGTAAATGCACGCATAACACACACGGGAAGTGAAAAATGTGCTTTCCCTGTAAATACAGCTCTAGAGCTAAGGCAGGGAGTATCTGTGACACCCCATCTGTGCCTATTTCCCGCAACACTGTTCCTGTTGGCAGCACAGGGCACGAGATCAACTGTTCAGCAGTTAAAATGTCTTATGTCTTTCCCTTTTCACACAGACAGACATTTATACCAGTAAAAAGATATTTCTAACAGATTTCTACAGATATATAAATAGCTGTAATTATATATATATATATATATATATATATATATATATATATATATATATATATATATATATATATATATATATATATATATATATATATATATATATATATAAAACATCATGCTCATGTGCATCTATTTACTTCTGAATTTAAATATATTTTTAATAAGTAGTTTTTACTAACTTAAATTAACTTTCTAATACTTTTCATTTAGTGAGGAGCTTGGTCAGTTCAGGAACTTTCAGTAAAGCCTTCTAACTGAAGCTCTCTCTCTCAAAACTAGTTGAGAAAATGCCAAGATGTGCAAAGCTTCATTGGGAACACTATTAAGAATTTTTACATGTCTCGATTTAACACTTCTTACTTGCTGTATAATTCCAAACATGTTATTTTATAGTGTTTTCCTTATTGTTCTAAATAGCAGAAATCAGTAAAAAGGAGGAAAACCCTTCTCTGAGCAGGTGTGTCCAAATGTTTGACAGGTAGTGTCTGATAATCTTGGGGATCTCTGATCTTCATTTCACATACTGCAAGTTAAAACTTATAATTAAGATCACCCACTGTTCCATAGCGCTAATACTAATACATCCAGTGACAACCATCACGCAGTAACAGCATGTTATATAAGCATGCTGTTTTAAACCTCGCTCGCACACAGTGTCTAAGTGTACGGGTAGATGTTATACATTTCGCACACATTACAGCATTCTCTATACCGAAATATACCGAAATAAAACAGCACTTCATTACTCTGTAGATTCATTTGATTGACTGCGTCTAAGCACGTCTCACCTGCGTAGTACCCCACCGAGCAGGGAGGCGTTGAGACACTCTGGCGGGGATAGGCGTCTCTGAACCTCGGCTACAGTGACTTTGTACTTAGACGTGGAGCTGAGCAGAGAGAGGCGGCCAGGGACAGAACAGAACACTTCTGTGGGATTGGACACCATACCCAGCAGGGACTCCCTCTGGAAAGGAACACCTATCGGGTTGCCCTTAGGATGAGTCACCGGACCTGCGCAGGAAAGACGGGGTAATGTTCGTCAGTAATACAAGGGACATGAGCAAAGTTAACAAAGATAATCACCTTGCCATAGAGTTTAAATTTGCAATAGAATTATTACTTTTGTTGATAATCAGAGTACTACAAATGCAATATTTGGTCACTAATTCAGTCCAGGATCTGGTATCTCTCGTGTTCTTTCCTCCACATATTAGATTTGCTGACAGTTAAATTGAAGTCCAGGTGTAGAAAACAGCCGTTGGTGCTTTCATAAAGAAACTTTCAATACAATTAGAATCTTTATATAACCTCTTCCTTTTTAAAGTCTGCTGGGAACCTGGGATCACTGTGATATTGCATGCATGTTAATTTATCTTTCTGTTTGTGTTTACAAGCACCTGATCACTATGGAAACTAATCCATTGTCTGCAAGCAGGAAGCAGTTAGGGGGGAAAAAAATAATATCCCACTTTCCTCAACAGAAAATCTCATAAGTATACATACTCAGTGTAATTAAGAAGTAATGTCTTATGTGAAGACAGTGTGGTCTCTGAAGTTTTTAGGAAGTGATTTTTGTTAATGAGAAACAGATGTGCATCATCCTACACACCAAACACCACAACTAAGCAAGCAGCTACACAAGAGTTGCAAGAAGTAAATACCACATTAGTCAAAAATTATTGCTTACCATAAGCCATTAATTCCACAATCCTGCTCTTACTTTCTTTACCTCTTAACAAGAGCTAGTACTACAGAAGTATTACAGAAGAAGCTGTGTTATTGCTAAATAACACAGAAGGAAAGTAGCACCCTAAGATTAGCCTCCATGTCATAGTCTGCAAAAAACAGATGTCTGCCAGAGAAACAGGCATTACTCATGCCATTGGCCTGAGTAAAAAAAAAAAAAAAACAGATAAATGATAAGAACCACAGATGGCTGGTCATTTAGAACAAAATGGATATTTGCATCATGGGATATTTTTTTTTATGCACATAAACCATATGGTACCAATAATTAAATATGCAACAGAAAACAACGTACTTAATGCAAAGGTTCTGTGTGAAATTCTGTGTTCTATTCAGTGTAATTTACAACTCTGCAAAATGAACATATGCTGACAAGATGTTGTTGTTGTTTTAAGGAATTATGGCACAATACATTTTTCTGAGAGTATCATGTGACTACCAACTGGTGTAACTGCATAAGAGGGTTGTGTTTTTTTTTGTTAGGACCCGGGTTTGAATCCCGGCAATCCAACTGCCGCCTGTGACTGAATCATAGTTCAGTACCACCGGACATTGCGAGCTCGCGCAAAGAACCGGGCAGTTTGCAATCCCGTGAGGATGTGTGTGTTAGCCCTCAGCCTCCCGGAGCGACTGGAATCAGACAGTGGGTGGGAATTGGCCACATCTTACATTACGGAAATGACCAGGCAAAAATAAATAAATAAATAATGCAACCGTGGTCTTATAATATTAAATTAGCATTACAAAGTCGCAGCCTGATTCAGCACATTATGAAATTATCGTTTTTTTTCCCTAATTATTTGTTTTTTTCCCTTTCATTGCATTTTTTCTGTTTTTTTTTTTTTGTGACACTGCTGTTTTGCAAGTCAGCATTTCTAATGAGAAACAGACATAATCCTTGCTGACGAACTGCTGTTAAACACTTTTGATGTGTCTGTAAGTTTACATACAAACAGGCTCATCTACCTCATTTTTACCAAACATTTTTTTGTACCTACATTTCCACTTATTGACCGTAACCCTAACGAATAATCTGCCAACCATAATGTGTACTGTGTATTACAAGGCCATAGCCAGATACTGAATATTGGTGGGAGGATGTATGTTTCAAAGAAAACATAAATGTCAGCATTCCTTTTCATGGCTCTGAAATAGAGGAACATGACTGCAATAAGCATGTGGCCTCATTACATTCATAGGAAGCAAACCTTTATGTTAAATAAAGTTAGTTAGGATTGTCAAGTCATCTTGGGATATGATTCAAAAAGTCATCTTTTTTTTTTTTACCATTAATGTTTACTACTAGTATTGCTAAGGCACTGTGTCCATGCTTAGCTAGTCAGATGTTTAACTGCTGTCTCATCAAGCATCTCAAAATGATCCTCACATGATAGTTTTCCACAAGTGCTGTGCATCGCATAATTAGAATATGTATTCTTATATTACACAACATTGTAGCCTTGGCCAAAATATGCCCCATCTGGAGACTGAACTTACTCGACCTATCTTCAGTTTTCTATAGTTTACCACCGCATCATCAGACTGAGGAGACCTTCAATTTCTGTCAAAGCAATCCACCCTGTTTTGATTTGATTGGCTAATTTAAAATAACTAAAGCCTGTCATTTACTTGAATATTGTCTGTGGTGGTTAAGTCCATGGTATGTCATGATAATGTATTTTTGCTCATCGCTTTTAAACGTTCTGTTCTATGCCCAAGCTGAGATCACTGACTCAGACGGTAGAAGAAGTCATTTGGATAATAAAACCAAATGTGACTCGTGTAAACCACAGAAGCCCACACTGTGCCAAAGTTATCCATACTGTAATCAAGCCTTTAAAAGTATTGGTGCAAATGTGCATTTGTCAAGAAGCTCCAGAGTTAAAAGAGACTCAAAATTACTGACTGACTATAACGCATGCCATATCTGTCAAATCTTCTTGTGGTGAGAACTTCCCATGGAGCAGACACATAAAAAAACCCTGCATAAAATAGCAATGCCAAACATTTTCCCAAAGATTTCAGTGACGCGTTCTTTTCCATCTCTAAAATACAATCCCGTGTAACAGGCTGATACATGTTGATTTTATTTGTTTTGTTTTTAATAAAAGCTGCCACCCATGTTACACAAATTACTCATACCAGAATTAATCACGTATAAATGACTAGTTGAACACTCGCCATTTTCATGTTTCCCCTTTTCAGGACACTTTTTGATACCGTTATGTTATTGTTTCATCTTTATTTTTAATTTAGGCAAAACAAGCTTTTACTTCATGCTGGTAAAACTTTAACGACATCTTTTATTAGCTGGTTATATCAGCTCACCTTTTGTGAAGTATTATCACAAACTTTTAGATGGATTAAATCACAGCTGATATTTTAGCAACTGTAATGCTAAATATTCACATTAACAAGTTTAGCACAAGAGCTTCAAAATGTCTCCGTAGGCTTACTTAAAAATATTTCCTGTCACAACAAATGACTGAGCAAACTGTGTTTGTCAAATGTGCCCCACCCCAAGTGCTGTTGTTTCACGTTTTCTCCTTTCGCGTGAGTTTACTGAGGCACTAAACTCTGACAGCACTCAACGCCAATTCAAAAAGCAAAAAGAATTAAGCTTAGACAACAAAGATGGCCTAGGCCTCTCCTCTCTGAGCCAGCAGAGCATTCCGCAACTTGTCAGTCTGTGTGCCATTCTAAGAAGATTCCTCCTGCTGGCTTTCCATTCAGCCTGAACGAGAACTACAATGCAGCGAGGATCAAACCCAGATTAGTTAAATGGAGCACATGGCCAAGAGGATTAGTGGTGAAGTTTAAACCAGAGCTTCCTCAACTCTTTCTGTTCACATTTCGTTGTGCAATGCATCTGGGTGGCTGGGTGCAATAATTTCTCCTATACGTGCATTATGTAAATCCGTGCATCTCCCGTTATTAAAGCACGCTACTTCCTTTTTAATAAAAACAAAATTATTAACAGTAAAAACTCCACTGAAATGAGGCAACCAAGAGCCATAATTCAATATCACATGTGCTCGTCCTTGTTTTGTGGAAGAGTGGAACAGATAGTTGGTAAGACTGCCATTCAGCAAGAAAAGAAAACCAAACCAACCTTTTTTGATGACTGTCTGGTCAGCAGTTACAATACTGTGATCATCCACATGCTGCAACAATAGAAATACAATTTAAAAAAAAAAAAAAAAAAAGTTTACATGTTCTCTTACATGTATCAGAATATTCTCTGTCTCAAATTATAGGTGTGTGTGTCTGGGTAAATAATTTCATTCCAGTTATGCAAGGAACTTGACTGAAGAACACTCACTTGAACGTCATCGAGTCCTTGCCCCATTTCGTGCAGTCCCATGTTCTCGCCCATTGCTGACTCAAGTCCATGGACATGTGGAGGTAGCAACTCTGGCCGCCTAAAGCCATCTCTCCGAACACTGGATGACCCACCTTCTAAGCCCAAAATCTGAGTGGCGAGTCCGCTGCGGGCATGCGGTCCGATTCCGTCTTGGTTTTGACGGCCGGGCCACGGCTGTTGCTGATTAGATGTCGGGGACTGGTGGATAGAGTTGATGTTGAACGGGTCGCTGAGGTGGGAGTAAGGGTCATTTGGCTGGGTGTAAGGTAATGGTTGGTAGGGAGGAGGGAAGTATGGCGGTTGAAAGTCAGAGCCGGTTGAGTGCGACAGAGAAGGAGCCGGACTGTAGAGGGGCTGACTAACCACTGGATGATGTGGTAACCGTGAATTTCCATTACTGTTGCCATCGTGCCTCTCCTGCTGAAATGTAGATAATGTTTCATTAATATCAACTAAAAAAATAATTTAAAAGTGGACACAATTATATAGATCTATAGCTTATATGTCAAAATGCAGAATAAATGCAGCGGTGGTGGCTCAGGGGTTAATGCTTGAGGCTACTGATCAGCCCTGGTGCTGCCTGGTGCTGTTGGACCCCTGAGAAAAACCCTTTCTGCTCTGGGGCGCAGTATCATGACTGATCCTGTGTTCTGACTCCAGCTCTCTAACATGCTGAGATATGCAACGAAAATTAATTTCACAGTACTGCACTTCTATATGGCACAAGGAAGGCTACGTTCTTCTTCTAAAGTTCACAAATTGAGCATAATTTAACATAAGCATAATTTAGATTTTTCATAATAATAATAATAATAATAATAATAAATAAAACTATAATAAAACCCTGTTTTATCCTTGATTAATGAAATTCATTTTAATGATTATTTAAGGAGAGAAACTTTGTTAATATCTGACAGAAAAAAAAAATCTGGTCAATTTATTTTGAATAGCATTTGTGTCAAAGAGACAGGCCTTGTGCTATGATGTGTTTTTTCTTTTTCTTTTTTTTTTTCTCCAAAGATCACATTTATGCACAAAATAATTTGTCACACACACACACACACACGCAAAGAATAAATCAATGAGGCCGCTGTGGTACATAAAGCAGGACTTTGATCGGCGTGTCATTATTGTTAAAGGTGCTTTGAGAGGCTGAAGGGCTTCAGTATTAGTGTCAGTGCGGACAAAGCGCGCGCGACACCCAGCCAGCTATCACCAGTGTGTAGAGTCTATAGCCAAGTGAATCAGGAGGACTAGTATTCACTTACAATAAGGAAACCTGGTCATTAAACCTCGGTGGTGTAAAATATAAATGAGTTTAATTAGGCTATTCGTTTGCTGGTGATGTTGAACATTTAGTGGAGAAGGTTAGATTTTATAGAGCTACTTAGACCACTTCATCAGCAGGCAAATTACAACAGCATGCAGTGAAGTACTTCAAGGCAGTGGACCTGATGAAAATGGTAAAGTTACGTTTTAAAAAATCAAAATATAACACGCCATTGAGTTTGTAGGCTGATTATTTCGATAACTTTCAGCATTACACAGAGCTGAGAGTTTTGCACTAACCTGATCTTGATCACAAGAATTGTGAAATATTAAGGTTTAAACAGAGGCACGTGAACAAACATGTACTCTTTTGAACCAGTCTGTAGTTGTTATGCTTCAGATATAGATCTGTCTAAGCATTAAGGCGAAACAGGAAATCAGCGCTTACGCAAGACGCTGCGGGAAAAACGCCCGGTTTCTCCTGATGTCCTCATTTTCTACTTTACTTACCTCGCAATCCTCCTCGTACTTCACGTTATCTGCCAACTTCCACAACATTTTCGCTTTGACAGAATGCAAACCTTACAGGCCTTACACACGAAGACTTGAGCAGAGAAACGCTCGGCGCCTACAGTTTAGTCCCGGGAGCACACTACACACAGTGAGGAAATGCATCAACTCTGGCGCACGGAGCCGCCGCGTCTCGGGTGAGAGAGGGTTTACTCAGGAGCGAGGACGCGAAACGCCGCGTCAACAGACCACTCACACCGACTCCTTCAACTGCCCAAGTAATCACGCGCCAAGAAAAAAAAGAGATTTAAAAAAAAAAAAAATCAGCTACAAATAACAAACACAGTGTTCTAAAACTAAAAAAGTGGACTCCCTCTGACGGACGAAAGCCTGTCCTGTCCTCGACTCGTTCATCCTGTTGGAAGCTTCGCCACTATATTTGCATAGACACGGCGAGTGGGCGGGGACTTTGCCGGGTGTAATCACTAATGTCCTGGCCAATTGGTTGCTGCAGAAACAACGGACCAATCAGCGCGCTGTCCGCCTATTCATCAGCCGGAGCTTCCATTTTACGTTCCATAAAACTTTAAAGATATAGTAAAGTTGGTATACCAGATACGATTATTATTCAGAAACTATATTACTTCAAATTATTGTAGACTAAATTATTAAGTGTTACATTGTGTATTTATCGCCTGTTAAGGCTTATTATTATTATTATTATTATTATTATTATTATTAGTGTTGTTGTTGTTTAAGTGTAATAAATATGTTTGAACTATGCGTGATGTTTTCCAATAATTCTTCTGAACTTTGTTAAACTCTGTCTGCCGAGCTGCATTCGCTTCACCACTCAGCAGCAGCGATCTGCTCTAATCTAACCTCCTGCTTCTGGCCGAGCTGCTTTTCCGCATCCTCTGTGGCCACTTTCGCTTGTTTCCGTATACAAGCTGCAGAATATCAAAGTACCTCTTTCTTCAAATTGACTATTATTATTATTATTATTATTATTATTATTATTATTATTATTAATAGAGGGCTACCCGTTAAGCAGTGTTTTCTATTTCTAAATGACTTCATTAGGCCTAAGTTACAATTACACATACAGAACTTTTAAATAAAAGTTTTTTTATAGATTAAAATTTTCCATTTCCAAAATTTGACTTTTTTTCAGCAGTAAATTTACAACAAAGTAAATGTCAGTTATAAAGGAAGCCATTTGGTTAAACCATTGCAAATAAGCAACTTTATGGTCATATATATATATATATATATATATATATATATATATATATATATTTTTTTTTTTTTTTTTTTTTTTTTTTTTTTTTTTTTTTTTTTTTTTTTTTTTTTTTTTTTTTTTTTTTTTTTTTTTTTTTTTTTTTTTAAACCCGCTTTAATGAAATACAATATTCGTTAAAATAGGAAAACAGCAGTTAACCTATGGATTAACAATGACATGGCAAATCGGGCTGAATATATTCATGTCGTTTAGATCATTACTGGTGGAGCTGTAAAATCTTTAAACTTGTAAAACCTACCAGCGGATTTCGGCAATTTTATCATTACTTGTTTAATTCTTTCTTATTAAAGGATTATATATATATTTTTATTTAGCCAACGTATACGTTATTAGCTATATATATTAATCTTATTTTGTAATATATATATATATATAATTACAAAATAAATAAATATTATATTTTTTAATTTATAAAATGAATACATTATATATATATATATATGACCTAGCCTACTAACCTAATCATTTGGCATCACATTTGGCAGCACAGCACAGAAGGCCCTACTTGGGCCTTACTGGTTTTATAAATTTAGGCAACTCTATAAAATTTGTATCGATATATTTTTTTGTCTTTCTCTCACGCAGTTTAATCTCAACCAAATAAAGTAGTTAATGGAGAAGCGTACGAGGCAATTTTAATCTAAAAAAGTCAAGACTCTGTCCGGGACATCAGGACATTTAATTCTGGTACACGCTGAAAATGAGCTGCATTAAAATATTTAACTCATATACCTTACTATTCCATTGCCTATATATTTTCTGTATATTTTTTATAACATTCCAGGTTCTCTCTTAGCCGTTAATGAAACATTAATTAAACCCATAGCTAGGCTTGTCCTCGTAAATATAGGCTCCTTGATGTGCAAAACTAAAAGCAAAGCGTGAACTTACTAATATTTTGTATCTTATTATTATTATTATTATTATCATTATTAAATAAAACCTATCAGTTTATTATATTGTTATTAACATAGTTTCATTGTTTAATTGTGTAAACAGTTCATATTGATCAGAACAGGCAGCAGCCTAATCCCAACCAAGGATGCTCTGGATAACAAATAAAACTTCAAAATTGGGTCGGCATTAACAGAAATCGGATTAGTAGTCGTCCGCATTTTCTAGCTGATATGAAAATCCCTTACATTATTCACAAAGGAAAATAACTTACCCGCCAGTCCAGCCTCTCTAATAACGACATCTGCAAAGATATCTGTACAGTCCTTTCCGAGTAAGAGCGAATGCCTGAGATCACAAGTGCGCCTTATCGCTGACTACACCTGGTTGCCGACTTCTGTCTGTGCGCATGCGCGAAACCTGCACCACCTGAGCGTAGCCCGTAAAGACGATGGACCGAGCTAATAGGTCCAAATGACGAATGCGGTGCCTCGTTCAAATCAGAGGAGACACGTGGTCCCAAAGCTACGACTCGTGAACACGTGAGTCGTGTTATTTAAGCCAGTTTGTTTGATTTCAGCGGTTTTCTTACCATCACTACAGGATATGTGCTCAGTGCTGCAAGACCAGTGAATCCAGAGGTTGTTTTCCCCATTAATTAAACACACATTTAGTCTTGCAAAGTTTTCATCCAAAAAGCATATTCTGTATAATAAACAAACAAACAAGCAAACAAACAAACAAACAAACAAACAAACAAATAAATGAATGAATGAATGAATAAGAAAACATTAGGAAACATCAGAAAAGCCACACAGCAGATGTTTAACATGCAGATGGTAGTTATTGATTCTATTATTTAAAGTTGTAACAAAATTTTGTCAAGTACAGTCTTAATCTCCATTTATTTGATATTTGTAATTATTTAGACTACAAACGCAATTTTTATAATTGATAAAATAAGGACAATAAAGCAAAAGTGATTCCCCTCATGAGCAAGAAAGAAATGAGTAAAACTGGCTGATTTCCACTCAGGGACCTGATCATCGAAATATCCAAGAATCAAAGCTTTAGAAGCTTTTTGCTTAAAAAGTTTATTTGCTATCCGAACTGTTCGCACTGCTTCTACTACACTTCTTACTAGAGCTTTACTGTACTGGGGAAATCTACTGAGCATGAGAAACGAATGACTGCATGTTAACAAGTCAAACGTGATTACTCTTCACACACAGAATACATACACATGAAAGACTGTAGCAACGTGTTTTTTTGTTTGTTTGTTTGTTTGTTTGTTTGTTTGTTTTTCCTTTGCATTTATGCAACAGTACATAAATCGTAAAATGAGAATTAACAACAAAATTAGTCCATGAGTATTTGCAGATAAAATCTGTCAAATAAAAAGTGTACTAACACATTGCACTGTAAATATGTGTGGTTTTGTTTCTGTGGACAGCTCGCAGCTGAAACTCTTCTGCTACTGTAGGACTCAGTACTCCTGAGGAATCAAGAATTAGTATAGTACTGCTCTCAGCTGGCCACTGGTAGGAACTACAGCCAGAGAAAAAAGCTTGCTGGGAACTTGGTTTAGAACTCCTGAGTGTTTCAGGGTCAAGACCTTTAAATAATAAGAAGCACACTGGCATCTTCAGGTTATTGTTTTAAAGGTTATCAAAGACAATTTCACACAGGGTATATAGAGACTGGTGACAAATTAAAATAAAAAGCGGTGGCTCTGTTATGCAGTGGGGGCATTTTGTTGCCATGGTTTAGGTCCACTTGTCCCCTAGAGGGAAGGGTTACTGCAAATCAGTTATTCTGACTGGTCACCTTTATCCATGCCAAGGCACAATGCAGCTGTTCTATTAGAAATATTCAACTGAGTTGAAACCTGATGACTGTGAGACTGACATACATTATATGGCCAAAAGTATGTGCACACCTAATCATCACACCTATGCTGTAGCATTACGACTGCCCTTCACTTGAACTAAGGGGGGCCAAACCTGTTCCAGCATTACAATGCCCCTGTGCACAAAGCGAGGTCCATAAAGGTTGGTATGAAATTGAATACTGACTGCACTTCAGGCGTCTTTGCCCAACATCAGTGCCTGACCTCACTAACACTCTTGTGGCTGCATGAGCATAAAATCTCCACAAACATGCTGAACATCTAGTGGAAAGCCTTCCCAGAAGCGTGAAGGTTATAGCAGCAAAGTGGGGAGTAAATCTGAAACGGGATGTTAAAAAATGTCATATGGGTGTGATTGGTCAGGTGTCCACATACATTTGGCCATATAATGTATATGACTCATCAAACCATTTGTTGAACCCTCATGCCCTGTGGATGGGGGCACTGCCATCCAGGAAGACACCACTCCCATCAGAATATAAATCTTTCATCATACAGTATAAGGGATAAAACTGATCAGTCAGAGTAACTTTATACTAATTTGCAGTGACCCTTTCTTCTAACAACAAACCATGTCAGTATGTCAACTGTAGAGGAAATAAGTGAAACAACAATAAAATGTGAAAAAATACTATAAGACAAAATAGGTTTCAAAACATGTTTTGTCCGACAAAACCCATGTCTGAGAAAATACAAAGTAGCTGTTTGGAAAGAATAATGCATTATAGCTACAATACACAATTACTGATTAAGGCAAAATGTCTTACATGGAAGAATGTAAATGAATTTATGAACAACGAATTTAAAAATTAAACAAAATGTTGGCAAAAGGATCAAAGGATGGATACCGTTTTGCCCACTTATCACTAATCTTGTGGCTCTTAAAAGTGATAGGGTGTGTGCGTAACCCAGTCGGACATCTGGTCTTTTGTATGCTGTGAGATGTGAAGATGGATTTGTGGGTCTCAGACTTCTCCTCCATGCCTTGAATAGATCTTTTACTCCCTGCTGCAGCACTGGGCTTCAATGGCTTAAGAGTCAGAGAGTCCTGGAGCTATAGATGAGTTGGGGAAAGAGCTATTGATGAATTGGGGAAATACCACACATGAGTGCAGAAATACTACTGAGCTTAAATGTAATTAAAAGAAATGGTTCATGGTTAATTTTACACTGTCCTGAGTATGAATTTAAGTATGACTTTTTCCAATTTGGCATTGCATATTGCATGATTACAGCAGCCAGGATTAAAGCTGACTGTGAGACAGAAATGCACTACACTCCAGTGTCTCAAACAGTGGTACAATGGATATAAAACTGTGGTACAGTTGTCAAGTTATCAAAGGGTTTCAGCCTCAATGTCTACCCAAACTTGAAAAAAGGCTTCAATCACCTCTAGAGGGAGCATGGAACAACTCAAAACATCTGATTTTGATTACTGATGCAATTTATTAAAGACTTTCCAGACAACAGCTTAGTCTTGTTCATTCATTTTGCTTAGCTTCACTGTGCTTCAATCAGATGTTTAGCTTGATAACCAGTAGCGTCTCATAGAATTGATGAACACTGTTGCTTTTCCCCAACTGTTCTTAAATGATTTCAACATGCAATTTATTCCAAAGTCATTAGACACATCTCTGCAGATTTAACGATCTTGCTCCCTTGTTTTCTGACCACAACACCACCTTGAGTAGGAACAGTGCGGTCCACTTTGCAAACAAAGAACTCTGGCCTGCTTTGTGTTGTGTGCTCACATACCAATGGCTCTTCTTTCCTTTTCATTTCAAGAGTTAACTTATTTTATCCGGTAGATTCTTTCACTGTTTTAAAAATTATGAATATGATGCTATAAATTTAAGATTTTTTTCCTTGCAATTCCAGATTTAACTTAACACCTCCCACTTGAGCTCCTGGTCACTGACCCAAGGAGGTCACACACTTCCTGATACTGTTTGGTGTCTTTGTTGCTCTTCAGTGGGAATTAAGACAACCAAGCACCTGATATCCCTATGAAGAACTGTGGCAGGGATCTTGTCACAGAGCTTTTTAATTGGTTTGATGTTCTTGTACATAGTCGCTGATTGATTTGGTTTGACAATCGAGACAGGGTAACTAGGGAATGCTCTGACCATTGCATCCCTTACAATGCCTTTTTTGTCTACATTTACACTGATGACTCTGGCCAACTTGTACTGGCCTTTTAGGGCGTTCTGGTCAACCAGCCATACTACATCTCCCACGGCAACATAGTGTGCCACTTGTTTCTTACAAATAGATTTGGACCTGCCAACTGACACCATTTTCTCCATAACTTGTTTACTTCTTCCTGGATAATTCTTAGTCTTTTGTATGGGTAGTGTTCAAGCTCAAAACTTTCTCGACCCCCTCTTTTTCCAATACGCCCCAGCAGAAGAGAGTTTGGACCTATATATTCCACACAGTCCCTAGGTTGTGGAGGCCTTGCTTCACCAGATGGACAGTTGCTTCTGCTGCTCCATTTCTATGAGGGGAGTCTGCAGGATGAATTTTCCAAGACCACTCTGTGCCGTGGTTGGCTGAATTTACTTTTAATTTTGTTGTTCTAAGAAATTATAAAGATCTTCAAGAGTAGACTTGGTCCCTATAAAATTGGATCTTGAGTCTGACCACAACTTCCTTGGATGTCCCCTTAGAACTGTAAATCTTTGATATGCCAGCACAAATCCTTCAGTTGATAGGTCAATAAAAATATCAGTATGGATACATCTTGATGCCATGCAACAAAAGATAATATACCAGGCTTTGAGTTCCACCCTTTTCTTTACTTTAACTTTTACCTCAATAAGGTCCAAACAGATCCAGGATTGTGAACTCAAATGGTCCAGTTGTTTCTACCCGCTCAGGTGGAAGGTCTCCCATAATCTGTTGGCACTGCCTTGCCCTTACCTTTCTGCAGATCACACAACAGTCAACAATCTTCTGGGCTAGTCTGCGGCCTTTTACCACCCAAGCTTTTCACAAATACCCCAAAGGGCAACACCTACTGACAAGGCCTTGGAGGCCACCATACCTTCTCTCACTCCCCTCACGATGTAATTCAGTATGCGGATGCCCTCGAGTCGCAACAGAGCCAAGGCAGCATCTACACACTTGGTGAAAGTGTGGGGTGAGAGTGACAGCCTGCTTCCTGGAAGGGAGGAGGACAAAGCCTCCAAAACCACTGCCAGGTCCCATGAGGGCACCTTGGTGCGCTCTATTGGCCTCAGCCTCCGGTTGCCACAGAGGAAACATGTAACGATCGGGTGTCTTCCAGATGACTGACCACCTAGAAGGGCGTGGCAAGCAGCTAAGGCCACCACGTACACCTTCAGAGTGGAGGGGGATAACCCTGTGGAGAAACGCTCCTGCAGAAACTCCGGAACTGTACCAACTGGGCAGTTGACTGGGTCTTGCATTCGCTGTCCGCACCAAGAAGTGAAAAGTTTCCGCTTCAAGGCGTACAGTTTCCTCATGGCGGGAGCTCTGGACTGGAGTATGGTCTCAACAACCTCAGTTGAGAGACCGAATGCTAGGAGCTGTTCCCCCTCAGGGGCCATGCCCACAGCTTCCATAACTCCGGGTGGGGGTGAAGGATGGTGCCCCTCGCCTGAGAGAGGAGGTCCCTCTTGATTGGAATCTGCAGTGGAGAGCCGTCGAGGAGGGACAAAACCAGAGCCTGCTCGGGGCACACTAGTGTGAGAACGACCCCGTTGAAGTGAGTCTGCAGGACCCATTGTGAGACATTTGGCACAATCTTCCCCTCTGCCAGAAGTCTACTAAGGGAACCAGCCTCTCGAGACTGGCCTCTGGTGCAGCTAGAGGAGCCAGTTCAGTGACCTGAAGCAGATGACTGGCAGGGAACGACCAACCTGACTGCTCTAGCGCCCTCACTTGAGGGAATGAGCTTTCCCGTGCTGTACCGTAACCGGGCGGCAGTCAGGAATTCCGCTCGTTGGAGCCCGCTGAACCCTGAAGCACCAAGGGTGGCAGGGGTGTCAGCCGGCCTAAGGACGCCAGCCCCTGCTAGAGATTCTAATTTGGTGGCCTGAAACAGATGACCGGCAGGAAGTGACCAATTCATCCACTCTAGCGCCCTCACTTGAGGGAACGAGCTTTCCCATGGGGTACCATTGCCGGGCGGCAGCTGGGAAATTAGCCCGTTGGAGCTCACTGAACCATGAATCACCGAGGGTGGCAGGGGTGTCAGTCGGCCTAAGGACGCCAGCCCCTCAGGACTGGAGTCTGCTAGAGATTCTAATTCAGTGTCCTGAAACGGAAGACCGGCAGGAAGTGACTGATTTATCCACTCTAGAGCCCTCACTTGAGGGAACGAGCTTTCCCGTGCCATACCGTTGCCGGGCAGCAGCTGGGAAATTAGCCAGTTGGAGCTCACTGAACCCTGAAACACCGGAGGTGGCAGGGGTGTCAGTGCAGCTCTGGCGTCAGAGCCACAATAACAGTCCATAGATCCATTTCCCGCTTCGAAAACCCCAACCGAGAGAGCCGCCCCAACCCCTCGCGACGTTCTGTTTCTGGGTCTGGCAATATGAGGAGCCAGACAGTCAGCAACCCCAAAGACCTGGGAACGGCGAGGGAGGAATGCCGCCACCTGCCTCTTCGCCCAGGTCTTTAAGCAGGTTGGCCTGGTACACCTGCAACACCGCCATGGTGTGTAGACACGCACCGGCCTGACCTGTCGTCGTATTAGCTTTGCCAACCAGGTCGGACATCAGTCTAACCAGCCTGGTGGGAAGCCTTGGGGCCTTAAGGGACGATGCTGAAGAGCGAATGAGAACTGCCCGTATCTGTTCTCATTCAGCCCTGTAATGTTTGAGTAATTAGAAACTGAAGGGCTGAAGAGTCGGAATGAATACTGTTTCTCCCACGATCTCGACACCTCGGCGTGGAGATCAGGGAAAAATGGAAGGCCCCGTCATGAAGGCTATGATCTAGCTCCTAGGAAGTCCAGCTTGCTTTTGGGACAAGCGTCCTGCTTCTCGGATGGCCAATCGATATTGAGCTTGGCTACAACGCGAGTCATAACCTCCTCATACGCGAGGTACTGTGGTGGTGAGCCCACAGTCTCCTCTGTGTCGACGCTCATCATGTCAGCCTCCTCCTCCTTTTTATCTAGCGGGTGAGCCCGTCTTGGATCCCTCCACTAAATCCACTTGTGATCCCCACAATAACAGTCTCCGCTGTGCTTCGGCAACAGCAGGACCAGACCCAGCGAGATCGCGAACCTGGCTTCCTTCATCGAAGATGGCCAGGTGGGAGCGGAGCACACAGAGCAGAAAAAGCTCACAATCATGACAGTTAGCCCCCCAAGAGCTAACGGTGCATGCTCTGCTCCCAAACAGCCGACGCACAAATCATGTGTATCCCCACCCTTATGGTTAAATAGTTGCCGTCTGATGCAAGGTCTACCAGGGCCCCAATCCTCTGCCCCGCATTAACTGTAACCTCCATGAGCATCATAATGACAGGTAGCGCTTGTATTCCACTTTCCTTTAAAAGTCCAACTTGGGTTTTCCCAGCGCAGGTCACTGTTGCTGCTTTGTTGGTGAAGGCATTTTTACATCTTTCTGCCAGTTCTGGAGAAAGTTCAGCTAAAAAAATCCTCTTGCTCTGCTGTTAACACCTTTAGAGACCTTTTCTCACTGCCACTCTTGAATTCTCTTCTTGAGCAGAGAAAATAACACAAGAACATATCTCTGCAGTTAGTGTCAACCTTGTGACATACAAGGCACTTCTTGCATATCTTTCTTAGGAGCTTTCTTTTAAGCTAGCTTTAGCTGTTTAAATTCCTTACAGAAGAATATCTTGTCTTTATGATTTACAGCTCCACACACAGTGCACCTGCTGTCAGAATGATTTTTCACAATTTTTTCACAATGATTTATCTTTGTGAATGCATATTTCCTTTCAAACTTTTTTTTCTGACTTATTTAATCTTTCTGTCTTGTCTGTGATTCTGAGCTGCTCAAGTTTCTCTAGAATATCTTCCTGTTTCCTTAAATCTTCAACAGGAGATCAAAGTGATTCTCTGGGGTTACACCATTATCAGGGTCAATCATGAAGGTAAGCCAATCTCTTTTTATAAACTCAGGCAGTTTACTCTTAATAGACTTGATCACAAGTGGGTTCTCAAATGCAGCAGTGTTCCCAAGATCTGTCAGGTCAGATAAAGCTTTTTCAACGGTCTGGATCAGGTCTATCACTTTTCTAGGTTGAGTTCCCTTTACAGCAGGAATTCTTTCCATTTCTTCAATAACATCCATGGCGATTGTTACCTTGTTACCATATCGATTTTCTAGCACTCTAAAACATCTTCAGCAGTATTATAATTTGACAGCCTCAGTTCCTTAACAATTATGTCATCCAGACTGTCCAGGAGCTGAATTTTCTTAATGTCTGTTCTGCAGGCTTTCCCAATCTTTCTTCCAACAAAAGAAATCTCTTTTGATACCACTGAATTTGGGCAAACTAGTTGGTTTTATCCTCACAACTGGTGTAATTGCCATAATTTGTGATGCTGTGTTTAGGTCTACTGGACTAGCAGCTTGAGCACTTCTTTCTACATTATATGCTGTAATAAATTCATTGTTTCTCGAAACAAGCCTATTGTTTTGCTTTACCTTGCTCTCAAATTCATTCTTCATTGCTGTAGGAATCCATCACTCCCAGCTAGATAGGGGTTTTGACTGCTTCACTCACAAGCCTTTCCAAGTGAATTAGTTGAATCTCATATTCTTCACAGTTGACACCAATGACAGGTATTGACGATGAATGATTGCAAGCTTTCTCAGCTTCGTTGACTGCAGTAGTTAAATCTGGGTTTTTTATTTGACAGCGAACTAAAGCTAGATAAACAAATTAATGCCACTGTGAGCTCCGGCTTTTACCATCTTCGTAGGTTAGCGAAGGTCAAACCCTTCCTGAGCAGGAGGAGTTTTGAGATTGTAATACATGCTTTCATCTCTTCGCGACTTGATTATTGTAATTCGCTTTACTATGGCTTGCCGGTCATCCATACAACGACTTCAGTTGGTTCAAAATGCGGCTGCCCGTTTGCTCACGGGCAGTCGCAAATGGGTACATATTACACCTATTTTATGCTCGCTGCACTGGTTACCCTTGCAGTACCGTATTGAGTTTAAAATTTTGCTTTTTGTGTACAAGGCTGTTAATTATCTTGCTCCTCAATATCTCTCAGAGTTGCTTACCGTCCACAATCCTGTCAGATCACTTAGATCTCAGACTGCACATATGTTGTGGATTCCCAGAACAAGACTAAAATGTAGGGGAGATAGAGC
>CM040976.1:9847096-9874959 GCA_022985145.1 Pangasius djambal | reverse complement strand
ACACCAGAGATGTAGCGAACATTTGAATGTTTACTGTTACTCTCTACTTTCTTAACACGTCCTGCTCTAGGCAGGACTAAACAATCACAGCACAATCAGACATGCATCGTGATTACCGAACAGTCTCTGTGAACAGAACGGTGCATTCCTTTATGCTACATTGGACATAACATAAACTATCTTTGTTTTAACAAAACATAACTCATTAGGGCTTTTTAAATAATAGTATTTTCTCCTAAAACATATGTGTGCCAAAATTGATATCCCCAAGGAATATTCTAAATAAATGTAAACAAATTGCCATTCTTCTGAAACGCACATTATTTTTCACTTGCTCTCAGCCCCCAGGAACTCAGTTGTTGCTTTTAACTATGTCCTGTTTCCCTGGGTGTGAGAGAACAGTGGCCCAAATGGCAAAACCCACTGAAAAAGGGTTGTCCAAAAACCAGGGCCGAAGGGATAGTGCAACCAATGGATATAAGAAATGCATAAGCAGTTAGAAAATACTATTAATCACAATTGGGGCTACAAATTTTCACGTCTGTAAACAGCTGAAGATTTGCCAGGAATTGGAGCCATGAGCACACTGTCCACTCACACAGTGAAACAGGTAAAGGAGGGAAACAAGAAGAAAAATTCATCGAAACAAAGAAGACAAAGTTCATGAGAAAAGTGGCACATGCACACCTATCCTACACAGGCAATGTGTGAAACACACTATATGGCCCATTGTATGTGGACACCTGACCATAGCACCCATATGTAGGCCTTCCTCAAACTGTTTAAAGCACACAGTTGTATAAGATGTCTTGGTATGCTGTAGAATTACAAATTGCCTTTACTGGAACTAAGGGGCCCAAACATGTTCCAGCTTGACAATGTCCCTGTGCACAAAGTGAGGTCCATGAAGACCTAGTTTACCAAGGGTGGTGTGAAATAACTTGAGTGGCCTTGCAATTCCCCACAGCCACGCTCCAAAAGCTAGTGGAAAGCCTTTCCAGAAGAATGGAGGTTATTATAGCAATAAACGGGAGACTAAATCTGGAAAGGGATGTTCAAAAAGCACATACTGTATAAGTGTGATGGTCAGGTGTCCACAAAATTTTGGCCATATAGTGTAGCTTTTTGGAAAGAGGTACGTACAGATGAAAGTGTGCAGCTGATTTATTTGTTGTTTCGAGCCTCAAAAAATATTGTTACAAAATGCATTTGATTTACTGACAAAGACTTAAGGTTCCTACAACTAATAGCACCAATATTGATTATTACCCTAACAACTACTATATTTGCAATAACAAATCAAATATATAAGCTATGGCAAACATTTAAATTCAACATTTTAATTTATTGGGTATTTAAATCCAACCTATATGTAAGGCAAAACTGAGCTTTGGCTGATTTCAAGCATCATAGTCAGAAGCATAGCCACTGCTAGAACATCACATTATGTATACCACAATTTCTGCATTTCTGGTTAACTAACCACAGTAGGAATTGAGGTATTTGCCTGCAAAAGATAAATGTGAGCAATGTTCATGAGAAGAATGTAAGTAATGTAAGAATACTTGCAAAGCCCTTTATAGCAAGCAGGTGAAAGGCAACTGCAACTATATGCTTCATCGTAAATACACTACTATGAAGTGAAGTTAATACCTCCATTTGCTGATGCTGATTTTGACTCAGATGCTATACAAATAATGGCTCAGATGACATTGACTCAAGCCTTTTGAGTCCTCTAAATCCTCTAGTGTGTGTCCAACTCATCATATCTGGGGAAACAAACCAGGCAAACAGCAATGGGATACATATTTTACAAAAAAATACTGTAAATAGGGATTGAAAATATATTTGGACAAAAATGTTCCTGTCCCCATACTTTTCAAGAAAATATTTTATGACAAAACAAATTTAAAGGCAATTCTTCTTATTCTGCTACAGAAAGTGAACAAAATAAAAGCCATTTCATTTGAAATTTAGTAGAAAAAAAGGGAATAACTGTCTTCCAGAGCAGTGTACCTATAATCTAGGTCAACACAAGAGGACTAATCTCCTGAGCTGACCAGGCAGAGCTCACAAACAAGCTGCCCCTAGGGCGTAGAACATCCGAAACACCAGGGAGCCAACCTCATATTTAAACACCAGTAAAAATGTTTTTAAAAAAGTAAAAAAAACAAAAAAAAAACATTATGTAAATTATGGAAGAAGGAACAAATATGGAAGAAGGAACAATGGGTGCAAAGGAAAGACACAAATGGAAAGAAAATGAAAAAAGAGAAACCAAGGAGGAAAATGTGAAAATGATGAAAAAAATAGAAAGTGAGTGTGAATGGGCCCCAGAATCAGTCTAATGGGAAGTACATTAGTCAAGAGAGGGGAGGAGAATGTGTGTGTGTGTGTGTGTGTGTGTGTGTGTGTGTGTGTGTGTGTGTGAGAGAGAGAGAGAGAGAGAGAGGCATGACTAGTTGCTAGGCAAGCTCAGCCTCTAAATCATTACGCCTCTCTCTGGTGAGCTCTCTCTCGTTGTATCACATGGGGAATGTAGCTGAGCAGCCAAGCAGCCAGTCAAACAGAGAAGAGAGGATAGCACACTGATTACACAGCAGCAGAAACAAGAGCTTCAATAACACCCTATCTGCATGCAGTGTGTGTGTGTCGGCAGCTCTTACAGCACGCACGACCTAACTGAATGGCACTACAGCAGGCATGACTCTCCTCTGCCTCAGGCAGCATGTGTTTAGCTGAGGTCACCGTGGAGCAGACTTTTCTGGACGTCAGAGTTATTTAATGGTTAACCTTATTTAATGATAGGACCAGACTCTGCTGCAGCTAAAAGGTAGGAGCCCTCTTTGGTTGATGTATTAAGTCATGTGTGAGACAGGGGATAGTTGTGAAAACCTCCACTAGGTCACTAGATTTAACGTGTGTGACGGCTTGGTGGAAAATTTTCACAGGTCAAGAACATTGCTGCGAACATTTTATAAATGATTACTCTATTCTATATGCCAGCTTGACTGAAATGAAAGGACATTTGTATAAAAGAGTTCAAATGTCCAGTTAAAGATTATTCATTTCCACAAGGCACTTAGCGCTTAGTACTTTGTGAGGAATGGAAGGGCTGTAGTTGAGTTCTTTGTGTTATCTTTCAGGAAGGAAGAAATCAGTTAAGAAAACAAGTGTTATCAATCTCTGTGAAGCAGGAGCATGTGCATTCACATTGCATGTATGTGTGTTACTCTGACAGCGATATGCAAATGGAAACAGAGAAACTTATTTGTATACAACACTGGGCACCTGCTTTCAAAAACAATATAATGTGAAATTTGCATGAGGTCATTGAAAAATATTTGCCAGTCTTTGAAAGGCAGTCAAACAAAAACTGATGACAAATGAGAAGGCTAGACATAGATGTTTTAGTAGTCAACCTGTAGGCAAATGGGACATCAAGCTGCTCAGTCAAGAGCTGACAACAATAATGATAATATAATGATAATTGTAATAATACAGATCTGCCAACCCCGAAGAGCAATAACGCATACTCCCTGTAGGGGTGGGGGTGAAGTAAAAACACAGTACATTTTCAATATGATTTGGTTTAAACCTTTCACAAATCATTTATCTGAGGTAGAAAGTCTAGCATGCATATGTACAAGGTTTTACAGTAGCCACCAGGTGCTTACATTTACAACATCTGGTAGACGCCCTTATCCAGGGTGACTTACATTTATCTCATTTATACACCTGAGCAGCTGAGGGTTAAGAGCCTTACTCAAGGGCCCAGCAGTGGCAGCTTGGTGGTGCTGGGGATTGAACTCATAACCCACCGATCACTAGTCAGACATCTTAACCACTGAGCTACCACCACTGCTTAGAGAGCATGTCTGTGCTACAAGTGCAGGACAGCAAGCTGCGTTTTTAATCACTTTCTAATTATCAGTAGCATTAAAACTATTTGTAAAGTGTTAGATTTGACACTTTCTTATAGGCCTATTTAAACTTTCTATCATTTTTTTTCTCTCTCCTGAAAAAGTGCATCTTTTTCAGTGGCATTCCTAATAAACATAGTTAAGTGACTGTAACTATAAAGTCTGCAGCATACTCTGGTGTTAAAATGCAGCGTTCCTGCAAGGTTGGTAGGTCCGATAATAATAATAATAATTATAATAATTATTATTATTATAATTATAATTATAAATTATTTAAATAGAAAAACTTTAAACAAAGTCTTTTATAATACAACATATTAATGAAGTAGTCTACAAGCATTAATGAATTAACTACAAATCCATGAATATTATTCCAAATCATGAAACGTATAAACATGTATTAATATCACAAATATATAAATATCACAGATGTCATTAATAACGGTGCAGTCAACAGTACAAATTTGCATAGTACTGAGCGAAAGTTGCCATAGATGCTGCCATGGCCATTACCTGATTGCTGTAAACTTATTTCTAGATTAATTTCACCTGTTTATTTCAATCAATTTTTTGACCAAGCTAGGATCTGCTGCATGGTATACTTATGGCGTCTTATGGAGTAAATAAGACCTAGTTCCATAATTTGTACTCATTTGAAAACAGACAAAAGATCAGATATTGCTTCGTTCAGGGGACTCTTAATACCTTGCTAACTCTGATGCCAGTCAGATTTAAATTTAGGATGTGACTACGCTTGTGAGTAGAACCTGGAATAATGGGCATAAATGCAATGCTGAAAGGGTTACTTTCTTTTGCAATATAAATTTTTGTCAGGAAACCAACAGGCTAGCTAGAAAGCTTCTCTTGTCTTGTCTTGTCTAGTCCTGTTAGTTTATGGCGCAGGAGCTCTATTAATTGTAGCAAGTGTTAAAGAATTTTCTTTTCTGGAAAAAAGCAAAAGCACTAACTCATAAACTCATGGCTAAATATACTGTAATTGAACATTTTTGCTGTTAACAAGATTTGTTTTGCTAACAGCAAAAATGTTCAATTACAGTATATTTAGCCATGAGTTTGCATACCTTTCACTTAACTTACTCATTTTTATTTTACTCTGTCTACACATTTCATGTGGTCATACATAGACTGGTCTGCTTGATGCTGGATTATGCTCCAGCTTGAGAGTGCCAAGTGGAGTTTTCTTCTATGCCTTGGAATCAGCATCCTGATCTGCTCAGTCATTTATCTTAAAGGTAAACCTTCTTATGCTCCAAGGCCACTACACCGCACCTTCAGCTGCCGTCCATTCCCTGAAAACTGTAAAGCTTTGCCACCTACCACCTCTTGCACAAGATGGGAAAGAACAGAATGCCAGGAGCTGAGCTTTAACAATCCACTCAACTGCTCCCGTATACAAGCTGAGCTTCACTTTATTATGGAGACCCTGAGCAAAGAAGAGGAGAACTACCCTCTGGCCTTCATCATCACTATCCACAAAGACCTGGAGATGTTTATGCGTCTGCTCAGAGCCATCTATGCACCACACAATATTTACTGCATTCACATAGATGCCAAAGCTCCAGAATACTACAGAGTAAGTGTTGAGAGATTGGCAATGTGTTTTCCCAATGTCTTTCTAGCCTCAGTTAGCGAGGCAGTGACCTATGCTGGTTTTTCTCGCCTGAAGGCTGACATTAATTGCATGGAGGACCTGGTGAGGTCTCCAGTCAAATGGCAAAGGGTGATAAACCTGTGTGGCCAGGATTTTCCTGTTCAGAGCAACCTGGAGCTGGTCCGATATATGCAAGATGCAGAATGGAGAGATAATAATATGACTCCAGGGGTAAAACAGCCAAAGAACATGCAACACAGAACTCAAATACAGCATATAGAAGTTAAAGGTGAGCATGTGGCCTCCATGGGTGAAGGTTACCAAAAGACTCCCCCTCCACACAACTTGACGATCTACTTTGGTACAGCCTACTATAGTCTGCAAAGAGCATTTGTGGAATATGTGCTCACCAGCTCAGTGGCCAAAGACCTGTTGGAGTGGTCCAAGGATACCTACAGCCCCGATGAGCATTACTGGGTAACCCTTAACCATGTGGAAGGTAAGCACACACTACTCATGAAATATGATTCACAGATATTCAAATAATCAGACGAGATGCCAACATTTGCCAAAAGAAAAATCACTGCTGGTGAAACAGTATGAGAAGCCAGAACATGTAGGCAATTAATCAAAACGGATTATGATGAATATATTAGCTACTTTCACACTGTTCAACATCTCCACAGATGCCCCTGGCAGCAATGTGGACGCTGGCTGGGAGGGTAACATTCGAGCCATTAAATGGAAAGACCAAGAAGGGACAGCACATCAGGGCTGTAATGGTATGACAACTACAAAACTTTCATCAGCCACTACAACTCTGGCTGAAACTCTGGCTAAATCAAAGGAACTCTGTACAACCATTGTATATGTGAGAAGGTGCTGTCAAGAATTTACACATAATCTTATCACAAACACTATATTTGTTTCCACAGGACATTATGTCAGGGATATCTGCATCTACAATGTTGAGGATTTACCCTGGATAATTGAGAAGAACAGCATGTTTGCTAACAAGTTTGAGAGCACTAGTTTTCCTGAAGCTCTTGACTGCCTGGAACAGTGGCACAGGCACAAAGTCCTTCAGCAGGCAACAGTCCCCATTCAGATATCATGGCAACTTGCAACAGAGGTCAATATTAGTAGTGCCACAGTAGCAGGCTGAATTAAAAAAAACCCAAAGAGATAAGGTCACAGTTGAGATTGACAGTTAATTCTTAAACTAAATTGTTATCCACACAATTCAACATGAAATGATTTAATCCATGAAACATGGATAATGAGCAGAGACTTTTACTTTTTTACATTTTTGTTTATTTATTTATTTATTTTTACTACTTATGTTTATGTATTTATGTATGTATTTATGTATGTATGTATGTATTACTTATAATGTGTGTATTAAAACTATTAATTGCCATATATTATAAAGGAGAGTATAGAGTTACAGCACATTTATAAGAATAGTAGAAAATATTCTTTTACAATGTCTGCTATTATGATTTCAGAAGCTCTCAGTCATTTAAAATGAACGGCCCACGTTAGGAGCATTAGTCCATTTCTAGGTCTGTCATTTTAACGTGTTGCCTGCTGTCATTTGGACAGGGCGAAAGCTCTCTTCTCTGTTTTGACGGTGTGACAGTGCATGAGCTTCATTGACATTTTGACAGCCAGTGTCTGATCAGTCTAAATCTAAATTGTTTAGGCTTATTTACATGTTCATTATTTTTAAAAAATGATCAAATGGTGTGAAAAGCATACTTAGATACCAAAGTTTTAGACAGCTTCAGGCAGACTGACTACTATTACTGCCAAGACGAGGTTGACAGGTTTTTGCAGCATGCCATACAATATTTATGTTTTTCAAAGGTATTCCACACCATAATTTTAGTTGCCAACAAATACCAATTCATGAAATTCACATAGAAAACTAATAAACATAGTTTACTAATCCTACTATTTGAAAGTACAGAGCCAAAATAGATTTAGTTTCAGATATGAACAACCATACAATAAACCTGCTCATCAGTCTTGCCCGGCTTAATAGCAGAAAATAAATGCACTTGTCATCCTCCCACTGCCTGATTGTGTTATGATTGTTCAAAATGGTAAGGCTAACAATTATATATCTATTAACTGCAATTATCAAAGCACTTACTTACTTGTTACTGTACTGCAATTTTAGACTACTTCATTAGGCTTATGACATTATAATAATATACATCCCGAGTAGGATTTAGCGAGCTGTAATTTTGTAATTATGTGATGCTGTTTAGACATTATTCTACTTACTTGACATTTACCTTTTATTAACATCAAAGACACTGTACTAAATATCTGGGTGGACTTTTCCCCTGCTGTCATGTTTTCAAAACACGACTCACCGGCCAATAAACAAGCCTTTTATGGGATTTAAATAAGAAGAATTATGATCAGTAATAAATAAATAAAGAATAAAACAAAAAGGATTAATAACTTTTCCACTATTAAAACACATTTCCCTGTCTCTTCTGGTCTTTGTAAGAGACTTTCTAACAGTAAATGCATGAATGAATATTTAGAAAAGCAATGTTTTCCTTTTTTTTCTTATTTACTTCCCTTTTTTGTTTCCTCTACCCTTGGGATTTCTCATTTTTGTCAGAATAAATTGATCATCACAATACATGGAAATTCCTAAGCCCCTTTGACCAGTTTATTTCAAAAATAGATACACAGGGAATTTGATCTGTTTTCAGACTTGTGCTGTGCTAGGATTTATAATTTTCTAGGCAGCTAGAAAGGTAGGTTGTTCTTGAGTAGAGCAATAGGTGGGTTGTTTTTTTCCAGTTTTTCCAGAGTCAAGCACCTTTAAAACAACTTGACTGGATGAAAACTATGCAGTGGAATGAATCATTTGATAAAGAAGATTGCAATTCATGAGTGAAATTTGCTATCAATTTCAATACCATTCAAAGCAAGAGACATAGAAAATGACCTAAAAATATGGGTTATAATAATTTGTACCGTACATAAAAATCAGCAGTATCCAGTTTCCGACACTCAGAGTGATTTGCAGGAATAGTCTTATTCATATGTAGGTCAAAACATACCCTACAATGTCTGTCCAAAACCTTTATAAACCTTTTGTACATACTCAATGTGAACTTGAAGGGAAATTTGAAGGGAAATCTTAAAACTAAGGTATACAAAGGCATTCTAGACAATTGTGTGCTTTCAACTTTATGACATCAGTTTGGGGAAGATCCACATATAGGTGTGATGGTCAGGTGTCCACATATTTTTGGCCAAATAGTGTAGAAAAGCTGATTTATCGCAATTTATCTTGCATCCTGAAAGTGTACTGAATACAAAATATAACCCACATGACAGGGAAATCCTTGGTGAGTACCCCACCTAACGAGTGTTGAGAAGTGTTGAGCATTTCCGACCTGATAGCAGCGTGTGAATTATGGGGAGTTTGATCCTCCCTGAAGGATGTCAAAACAAGATGTGTGTGTGGGGAGGGCGGTCTTGAAATTTTCACATACTACTAAGTTTTAATAGTGAAAAAATAATTAGCATTGCTCAGTCTGTCTGAAAAGAAAATGTCAGAAATTTGACAACCCCTAAAATGAGTCATACTATTGTCAGTGCATGAGCGCGCCCAGTAGGCTAAATGCAGGAAGTACCACGCAATCGTGCACTCCGTGTGCACGCGTGATACCGTAGGTGTTTGAAAGACACTTTTTCTTGGAAAATAAATCTAAATGTCCCACACAGTTCATCAAAATGAAATGATTATGGTAAAATGATTAAGATGAAGTTTACCTACTGTCTTGAGGTCATTTTAAGTCTTGAGTGCGAATAAAGCAAGCTGATAAAATACTGTTAATTAAAATAGCATACAAATTTGAACAAATCATTCAAATTCGACCACAAAAATGTAAATTAGACGATATACATTACTCACAGCATGTATTTTAACTGGCACCTATGCTAATACATGTTTATAAATAAATGTTTGGCTAATACAAAATTTCTTATGTACAATGTTTTGAAGAAGCACTGAGTAGGTTTAATTGTTCTGTAGTTTTAAGAGCTATTGTGTACAGTGCATACTGCATTATGGTGTGATTTTTTTGGGGGCAACTAACTGCATATTTTATTTAATAAATAAGATCCAATTGAATTAAGTTTGTTAAATTTGGTTCACTGAAGCATGCATTTCCATTACAAGAACTGAAAGTCAATGTATAATTTACATACTGCCTGATAGTAGTTATGCTGAAGGTTTTACATGTGGTATATTTATCATAGCAATGAAAGCGCCACCTAAACACTTGTGTTCTAATGTGGACCACAGATATTGCCATTCGAAATGCTCAAAGGCTTTTATAGCATCCAGCAAGAAATCAGGCCAGAGGGATTCAGTTTCCTCTGCAGAGGAAATAATATGCAATAAGTGCCTAATACTGTCAGCAGCCAAATTATTATTTTTTTATAAAGCCTGTTTGGTCACAATGAACCAATGTTGGTATTATCATTTCCAAATGGCAGGCCAGCACTTTTGTGAAGAGGTTGCTATTTACATTGACATTTATGGCATTTGGCAGATGCCCCTATTCTAAGTGGCATTTATAAACGAGACTGGATGGTAGCTACTACAGCATGTTGGATCTTTTTCATTTTTAAGTAGTAATGAAATAATTCTGTATATGAAGGCACTTTTCAAGCCCAGCCCTAAAACTTGTTCTCTTCGATCTTCTAGCATGCCTCAACTGATTCCACCATCCATCTAGATACGAATAAGACAAATAAATCAAGATTCTTCTCTCTTCTGGCACCCAGGTGGTAGAAGAAACTTCCACTGAGTCAATGGTCTCAAGAAGCCTGAAGACCTACCTCTTCAATAAACAATTAAATAAGCTCTAAAAGAACAAAAGAAGCACCTTAATGTGTATTCCTTTTTGTTGCTTTACTAACTCAGGATGTTAACCTGGAAATTTCTTAGACCCTGACCTATTTGTAGAAGCATGATGATTTTGATTAAGACTACAAAATGCTTTTTTTTTTTGTACTCTTTCTTTGGTGCAGAATGAAGTGTCATGAAGTGAGTGTACAACCATTTCATAGTAAATAGGCAGACAATATGCCTTTATACTTGTTTGGAAACATAAAAATGTGTTCATCTATAATTACTAACACAGTATAACAGTAATTACACTTATTTTCTCTTACCCATATTTCACCTTTCCCCAAACTTGGTTCCTCCCCTCACATTGGCAGATGCTGTATGTCATCATACGTTGCTTTGTTGAGCCCAGCATTTTCATTGTTGTTTATGCTAATCAAAACAGTTAATAAATACTCTCAGTAATCTTTATGTGTTTGTATAAGTTTATATCCACACATACAGTTGTATGCAAATGTTTGGGCACCCCTGGGTAAATCATATATTTTGTTAATTTTTAAGTGAAATGAAAAAAACAAACAAAAAAACTCTCAGATAGAACTGTACTATGCTGGGCAGAAAGGCAAAGCAAAATCCCCAAATGGGAGCAAGGACCTGCAGGAAGGTTAAGTTGACACAGGAGTGGTGGTGCACCATTCTGCTCTGCAGCTTTGCTTGATGGAAGAGTCATCAGAAGGAAAATCATACCTGTGACCTCAGGATAATAGTCAATGTCTGATGTAGACAAAACAACAACTAGGTAATCCAGAAGCATTTCAGAAACAAGTGCTATGGACTACTGAACTCTAGACATGGGATATCTTGTCAGGAAGCAGGCAGTGAGTCTATGACAGGCTCGCCAGGGTCTGGTGGCAGGGCTGAGACAGGCTCGCTGAAGTGAGGTGGAGGGGCTGGGAAAGGCTTGTCAGGTTCAGGTGGCATGACTGGGACATGCTCGCCGGGGTCAGGTGGTGGGAACAAGGCTTGGGAGGCTGCGCCATCAGCCTCATGCATGAGCAGGTCTTGGGAGGTCACAACATTGGCCTCAGGCTTAAGCAGGTCATGGGAGGACGTTCCGTTGGACTCTGACTGTACCTTTGCTGTGGAGGCCACCCCATTGGCCTCTGGCTGGAGCTTAGCTGTGGAGGTTGCCCTGTTGGGGAGGTAGCTCTTTTGGGGAGGTCACCTCATCAGCCTCTGGAGGGGGCTTTGCAGGGGAGGCACACCTCAGCACTCAGTTTCTTCATGCCCAGTTCGACCAAAACCTAGGCCTTCTCCACAAAGGAAGAAAACCAGCCTCCTTGCTTCAACACACTGAGTGTCCCCACATTATTGCTCACCAAAATTTTGCCATACCTGTGCAGATAGGATACTGAATCTACCTACCCAACCACTCCTCAATCACATGCATGTCCAAGCCCTTGATGGGGGACCCATCAGAAGGGGTTCCATAACCGATTGTACTAAACCCCTTTTTGTCATAGTCACTGCTTTCCATCAGGAACAAATGTTGCTCCTTGTCACAGTCACCAAGAACTTTCCTATCATGCTGGGGTTCCCCTGGATGCACACCCACAACCCACAGATCGCTTGGTCTGAGAGAGAAATCCTCCACTGGTTCCCATACTGTTTCAACCAGTGTCTGCAGGTCTCTACACTCCTGACAGCATCTGCTGCATTTCAGAGTCCTGAAGCTGAATCTAATATGGAAACACCTCCAGAGTATCAGGACCTCAAGGAAGTATTAGCTAGACCATCTAGCAGCTTCCTCCTCATCGACCTTATGACTGCGCCACTGAGCTCATGGCCAGTGCTATGCCCCCTCGCAACCGTGTGTACCCTCTCTCACTTAAGGAAACTAAAGCCATGGGTGAATACATCATGGAGGCACTTCATTCCACATCACCAGCATCAGCAGGCTTTTTTTTGTGGAAAAAATGAGGAGAACTCAGGCCGTGCATTGAATCTTGAGGATTAAACTGGGTTAAGTATTGTTATCCACTACCCTTAGTCCCAGTGGCACTGGAACAACTCAAGAAAGTCAAGATCTTCACGAAGCTCGATTTGTGCTGTGCATTCAATCTAGCCTGGATCCAGGAAGGGGTAAATGGAAAACAGCCTTCAGCACCATGTCTGGGCACTTCAAGTACTGCGTCATGCCATATGGGCAATCTTGCACACCTGAGGTGTTCTAGTACCTCATAAAAGACGTCCTCTGTGACATGTTCCAAATGTCCACCATCACCTACATCAACAACATTCTCATCTACTCCCCTTCCAAAGAAGAACATTGGAATTCATTGGTCATTCATGTCAGGAGTTTTCTTGCATGGCTCTTGGAGAGCCAGCTATTTGCAAAAGGGAAGAAATGTGAGTTCCATGCTACCAAAATATCATTTCTTGACTGTAACATCAATCAAGAGGGTGTACTCATGGATCAGGATAAAGTCACTGCCATCACCAAGTAGCCAACCCCTACCAAAGTGAAGGAGCTACAGAGGTTCCTGGGGTTTGCCAACTTCTACAGCAGGTTCATTAGAGGGTTCAGTTCTATCACCCCGCCCCTCATGTCCCTACTCAAGAAAGGTCCCAAAAAGCTACAATAGAACCCCTCAGCAGACCAAGCATTTCAATGGCACAAGGACGCTTTCACACCAGTCCCTATCCTCAAACACTGAGACCCTTCCAACCCATTCATCATGGAAGTGGACGTTTCAGAGACTGGCATGAGGACAGTGTTGTCACAGAGGTCTGGAGAAAACCTAAGCTTCACCCAGTGACGTTCTTAAAGAAACTGTCCCCGGCTGAATGCATCTACGATATTGGCAACCAAGAACTCCTGACAGTAAAACTATCCTTGGAGGGGTGGCATCACTGGTTGAAGGGGGCCCAACTTCTGTTCATGATCTACACTGATCCCAAATCTTAGCATAAATCATGATGGTATCAAGGAGATTGAGAACACCCCAGGACATAGAATCCCCAGTCAGTGTCCTGCAGGAAAGAAGTTTGTGCCCCACAATCAAGGAGCAAATTCATCATCTGGGCACACACCTCGCCTACTACTGGACACCTCGGTACTCACATAATCCACCAAAATATACAGGGGAAGTACTGGTGGCCCCACATGCTCTCCGACATCCAAAGGTTCATCTCTTCATATACCGTTTGTGCACAGTCCAAGGTACCTATAATGCTACCCACTGGTAAACTCCTTCCGCTCCCCATACCACAACGACTATGGTCTCACCTTGCTGTTAGACTTTGTCACAGATTCACCATGTTCACTTCCTGGGTATCAGTCAGTCTCACTTCTTTTTACCATCCCCAAGCCAGTGGCCAGGTTGAGAGGGCTAATCAAGAAATAGGCCAGGTCCTGTGAGCATGCTGTGCCAACAACCAGGATAACTGGGCCCAGTTCCTGCCGTGGGCAGAATATGCCCAGAACTCTGTACATCATTCAGCCACACGACTAACCCTGTTCCAGTGTGTTCTAGGTCACCAACCTCCCCTGTTTCCTTGGAATGCTAACCACTCTGACTCCCATGTTGTCAATGACTGGTTCAGGAGAAGTGAACAAGTGTGGGAGGTTGCACACCAGCACCTGGAACAAGCAACCCAGAAAAGGAAGTTTGCAGACAGACGTCACAATGCCACTCCACAGTATGAACCTGGAGATAAAGTATGGCTGTCCACCAAGGAAATCAAGGTCACGCAGTTAAATTTGTACATTTCTTAAGCATTACAAATGACTAACTCTGACTTAATTCCATACAACTAGGGTATTTTTGTAGAGACAATACAATTACTGACATGTTTTTGGGAGGTGGGAGGAAACACATGCAGCCATGGAGAGAACATGAAATCTACACAGCTCAGGATCTAACCAGGGACACTGGAGCTATTAGGTGGCAATGCTACCCAATTTAGGAACCTAATTAATAAACAGGCTTTACTCATGATGTTTTGCTTGGGCTGTAATAACTATGAAAGTCCCAACTGTTAATATATTTGATATATGTATTATATAGTTAAATTTTACAATATACAACAGTTAATTTCAGGCCACCATTTTATTGGACAAGGGGAGTTCCAAGAGCACTGGGACATTTTATTGTTTATTGATGCATATTCTGCATGGCAACATTCAACACTCTATCCAGCTGTGGCTTCTTTGGGAACAATTTTCGCTGAACGAGCAAAAATAAACAAAATATTTGACCATACTGTGTCTGAAATGAGAGTTATTAATTTCTTGTTTATAAAACTTTTGTACAAAAGCAATATCACACCCCCAGTCATGCTGTTGTACTCAGTGGTGAGGCCAGAAATTGAACAATGGCTGGGCCTGGGTAAAACAGGGTGGGCAAGGGGTTGAAAAGAACACTCAAATGTCAACAGTCACTCAGAAGAACTTGAATGATTGCAGAAAGTGGCCAACGAGTTGAAAGGCTATCACTCAAAAGGACTGTTCTCTAAGCCTACTTGTGACCTAATTCACTTCGATTTAAAAAAAATACCAGTTACTGTAACACACACACAAACACACACACACACACACAAACATGTCAGGAACTTTACCAATCTTTAGGCTTAACATGAACACAACAAAAGAGCTGTCACAGAATGCACTGAGTTGTGCCTATCATAAGGCCTACAGATCAACTAAATCAAGCAGCTGAACACATCACACTTAAGAGAAAATCACAAAATGAAACAACTGGTTGCAGAAAATAGGCTAATAAAATTAGAGATGTTTATCTTGCTGTGTTTTACATGCGCTTTTGCCATTTCAGTAAGCCAACTAGAATTACATTTCCTAGAACTCTTCTTACTAAGTCTTACTAGCTTCAGTTAGTTTGTTGGTTTATCAATTTAAATGTGATGTTTCTTTATTCAAATATTTCCTATAGGCTATGTAGGCTTATTATGGGACATTGAAGGGAATATCGAATCAATGTAATTAGGACAAAATATTGTTGCAAAAGAAAGCAACAAGTCACATGAATTGTTTTAGCTACAATTTCTTTTAAATGTATTAGGAAGAACAATTACAACAGTCTGTCGGATTAATCTTTGGTTGCAGTGAGATCTAAAATAATTTTATTCAAGTGAATAGGCATATTTTAACTTATGTCTCATCAGATTTTTTTTTAAATAAATCATTTCATTCACATGCAAGACATCAGCAAAAGCCTTCAGATTTGGACTAATAAATAAGGAAACCAGACATACTCTAATTCCTATGATTAAAGATAATGGTAAATGTACAGTACACAGCCATCATTTTGCTAAGAATTTTTATTACAGTTAAAAAAGGCTTTGTTTTAATGTTGCACCATGCATTCCTCAAATAACTGCAGTTCAATGTAAATGTCTATGAGGTTTCCTGCCTTCAGTTTATCTTGTAAGCGGTAAATATGCAGGTGGGAATTATGTCATTTTCCAGTCTTTTGCTAGCAACAAGCTAGCCAGCTAAGTGTGATGAGTGATGTATATTTTTCTCCTCAAACAGCAAACTGTATAGTCAATGGTTGAGATTTAACAAGTGAATATGTATCTATGTTGATTGATCTAAAGCAAATATTGTATATACAGCATAAATCATTTAATGTTAAGAAATGCTATGTTGTATACAGTATTTTGATGCTTTGAAGTCTGTAAACTGGGAAGAAACTCATAGTTGAATAGACTACCCTAAGTTGATGAGTAGTTGAGGGGGTGTTTTGGTGGCTTTTACTGGCTGTATGTGGGGAATTACAAGTTGCAACTTCACCTCGATTGCAGCATTTATTATAAGTTATTATTGCTGTTCTTGTTATTATTTTTTAAGCTCTGTTTAATCTATCCCTTTTTCTGTATGTGCAGCATAAGATGGTTGCAATAAAAGAGAGAAAAAATATCTAGAAAAGTCTAGGGTAGCCACTTTCTATGTGGAAAAATAAGGGACAACACTCCGGTCCAATAGAAAAAAAAAATCCTACTTTTAAACCACTTTCCTTGTTCTATAAATTTGAAATTATATTATTTCAACAACAATAATCTTGTCTTATAGGAAAATGATGGCATTGTAAGGATTAGAAAAAAAGGTTAGGTTGACCTTGAATTTTTAAGTTAAAAAAAACTTTGAGTTTAAGTAAAATCCTATTTATGAATTATAACATAAAGGATAGTCTGGCTATTTATTTAGACTTTTTAAATGGTTAATTGACATTAATAGAATGTAAACTATGATGTTTATGAATGACAAAATAAATCTAATAAGTCTAATAATATTAACAGACCAAAAATTCTGAGAAGAGGTGGGATATTATCAGCATGTTTAGGCTAATTTGCACGGAAATGGTTAGTCCTAGTTATATAGCCTAATACGAGTAAGGCTGATTTAGCCAACTTGTTAGCAACATTGGCCCCTGATTTACACAATATAATATTTATCCTAATGTTAGCTAGCTTGATAGTGCCCCTGTTACTAGTTAGCCTAAGAACCTAATTATGTTATGGCTAATATTTTCTATTTCTATATTATCAGTTAATGATATTCAGGAAAACCTTCATCATTCAATAATTCATATTTCAGATACATAAAAAAACACTGTACAAAATATAAAAATGTATTAAACAACACTGTAAATATATTCCTCTTAGGGGATGTCTGAGGTCAAAGGAATTAGCTGTCTTTCTTCTGCTCTTTAGCCTCTCAGACATGATTATCTCCTGCCTCATGCTGTTTCAGCTGAGACAGTCCACCTGAGCGATGGGAAAAAAAACTCTACAGAAAACTATACAGTTTACCTTGTTGCCAAGGACAGGACCATATCCCGTCTCACCAGCCTGTTGTGTTTCATGGGCGTACTTGCATTTTTTTAAGAACTGCACAATTAAGACTCCATAACCAGGACAATGCTGTCGTGATGTGCAATCTCACACAGAACGTACCTGCAATTCTCTGTCCCATATCACTGATTTTGAGCATACTGGTTTGATTTTATTTACTATTATGTTATTCTCACCACTGTGAAGACCTAGTGTATAGTGGATATAAAAAGTCTACACACCCCTGTTAAAATGGAAAAATGAAAAATGGAAAAATGAAACCAAGATAAATCATGTCAGATCCTTTTCTACCTTTAACAAAATTCAAGTGGAAAAACAAATAAAAATAATTTAGGGGGAAAAAAAAGAAGAAAAAAAAATACAATAACCTGGTTGCATGAGTAGTATATGAGCAAGGAGCCCTACAAACCTGACTGAGATATACCAGTCTGTCAGGAAGAACAGGAAAAAATTCTGGTAAAGTACTGTGAGAAGCTTGTGGAAGGCTACCCCGAAAATCTGATTTAAGTACAAGCAATTAAAAAGCAATGCCACCAAATCTGTATAGCAATGATAATATTAAAGACTTGTGACTGTAGAACCATGCGTTCATACTTCTGTGTAGTTTGGTAAGATTAACAAAGTCAATATAATGCTATCTAGAACCAGTATAAATAATGACATGTACTAAATGTGCTTTTTAGCCATTTAACCAGCATGTGGCACACCTGGGGTCTCATTTATCAAAGCATGTGTACACACAAGGAAATTGTTATTTATTACATGTACGTATACACAGCTGTATGAAATGGCTATTGGTAAATCCTACACATTGTGAATTGCTGTGCTTGTGCACGGCCACACTCATTTGCATAATGGAATGCCCCCAAAACACCATATATGGTAAACAACTCACCTTTAAAAAGCCCAGTAGCCTGCTCAAGGTACAGATAACGCTGCACAAAGATGAGTAAAACAAAAATGGTTTATTCGGTACTTTTATGAGTGGTTTGTCTAAGAAATAAATATGAAATATTTTTTTCAAATATTTATACATATCAAATATTTATACATATCAAAAGATGAATATTAGACAATGGATCAGAACTTCAACTTTCATTTCCTGATATTTACATCTAGATGTGTTAAACAATTAGAACATTAAGCATTTAGCACCTTTGGCAGACCACCCAAATTTTTAGGTGAGCAAAGTATTGGAACAGATACTCTTAAAGTAAATTAAATTTATTAAAGCAAATAACACTTAATATTTGATTGCATATCCCTTGCAATAAGTGCAGCAAACTGATAATCCACTAACATCACCAAACTGTTGTATTCTTCTTCTGTGATGCTATTCTAGGCTTGCACTGCAGCTTTTTTTTCAGTCATTGTTTGTTTTGGGGGGTTTCCTAATTGAGTTAAGGTCAGATGATTGACTTGGCCAATCAAGTCTTGATGAAGTCCTTTGTTGTGTTGGCAGTGTGTTTTGGGTCATTGTCTTGCTGCATGATGAAGTTCCTCCCAATTAGATTGGATGCATCTCTCTGTAAACTGGCAGACAGAATGTTTCTGTAGACTTCTGAATTCATTCTACTGCTACCATCATGAGTTGCTTTACCAGTAAAGGTTAGTGAGCCCATTCCAGAAGCAACCATGCAAGCCCAAGCCATGACACTACCTCCACTGTGCATTACAGATGAGCTTGTATATTTTGGATCATTAACAGATCCTTTCTTTCTCCAAACTTTGGCCTTTCAATCACTTTGGTAGAAGTTAAACTGGGTTCCAGAAATTTTGTGGCTCATTGCTGTATATTCTAAACAGAATATTTAACATGCTTTATATGGAATTTGGTACACTCCTGGGCAAAAAAAAATGACAAATATTAAACTTTTAACGGTCTTACCAACATATCATTGGTCAGAAAATTAGCAAGAATTAAACAAATGCACTCCTGAGACCTCTTGTGCCACCATTTTCTTGTTTACTTTTGCTGTAGTTGGGGAAAAAGCTAGACATAGGGAAATTCACTTATATAGTCTTCTTGCATGCAAAGGTAAAATCATGATAATGATTAAAATGTTTGATGTACAATTCAAACTAACACATGTCTGGGTGTACAAAATTTTCCAAAAATATCTTCTGGGATATTGTTTTTTAAAGATTGGTCATTATTTGGTTATCTGCCACATCTGATGCAGCCCATCAAGGGCCAAACCCTTAAACATTTGAAGAAATCAAAGGGAAAAATTATCCCATAGGAAGTTTCTTTATCTATCTGTTTAATTCTTGCTAATTTCCTGACCAATGATTTGTTGTTACGACCATTAAAAGCTTAATATTTTTGCCATTTCGGGCTTGGCCCTTTTTTTTTTTTTTTGCCCAGGAGTGTATAGTGCTGGAGGACATTCTCCTCTCCTCCTCTGTCTACTTTCCTCTGATTCTTTGGGTCAATGCCTAGTTTAACAGTGTGGCACAATGCAACTCAAGAACTCGGATTCAGGGTGAGATGACTGGTGAACATTTATTACTGTCAGTGCCCCACAAGGTATTAAAAAAGCAAAATAGAATGAAACATAGCACAAACTTGAACTTGGCAGCTTTCCAGAGGCTTGGATCAGTTCAGCTCACATGACACACATACATGCCTTGGCCCCACTCAATGTGAGTGAGTGAGTGAGTGTGTGTGTGTGTGTGTGAGTGAGCGAGCCAGAGAGAGAGAGAGAACAGCATGCTAAATAACCATTCACAAATAAGAAGCAGGCCACATTAATTTGCTCATTTCCTCACACTTCTGCAGTAGACTCCCACTAAAGCAAGCCCTCACCTGCCACAAACAGATGCCATTATGTTAATTTCCTCTATGAGAACTTTAGAAGAGATATATGGACAAAATTGTGCCCTAAAGTAAATACCTGAGCCCTCTGAAGCTCATTTGTAATTGTCTGCAAGATACCCCACAACCAGGATGGTCACAACACACAAGAATCCAGGCCTTTCTGCTCTAAGGCCTCTCGTATACCTCTCGTATTATTTCTTCAAACACTTCCTTTCAAGCACATTAAATCAGAAAATTGCTCATGACACTCCTTTACCATGTACTGTGCTATTTGCACGGTAATGGCACGCTTAATGTATGTGTAATCCCTCCATTTTCCTGAAATGCACAAAGACCTCAGCAAGCATGTGAAGTTCAAATGCATTGTAAAAGCATGCTTGGAACTTTGGAGTAACTTCTTTGAATTCACTCCAATAGTTCAGTTTCATGATCTGAAGTTATCCCCAAAGTGCAGTCCTTGGGAGATTGTGAATTGGAATTTCACCCCAGGAATTCCCTTTGAACCACTGACCGATCAGCCACACTGAATGAGGAGTCAGGAACATTGACCCAAATTATCACTAGTCAGTATAAAGCCAAGAAACTCTCAAACATCTATGAGTTGGGCATTAGATTAGATCATCATTCAATTGATCTGTGAAAACTTCAGAGCCATGTTTTTGGCTCTTTGTTCTGAACGATTCCACATTATACCTAGTCGGCATCTACCGTAGCACTTTGGTCCTTCAGTGAGACCTCCATGGAAGAATTGTGCACAGTGAGTCATAAGGCCTTGTTCACAATCTTTGGACCAACTGACTCAACGTTTTTTTTTTTTTCAACATAAATCAATTTTTGCTCCATCTCCTACATATTTTTGTGCAATAATCACCAAATTTGGAACATAGCATCATGAGGCCAACCCAAACTAAACATGGTGTGAAGTAGTGTGAGGACAGTAAATGACCTTCTCCTAAGGAATTCCATTAAGTGTTGTCTAAATTCACCTTTAGGTGGTGCTATAATTCAGAAAATAGTCAACTTATCATAGCTTTGTGATTTGGCAAACAGGAAGTCATCCATTTTGAAATGTAACAAAAACTGATTTTTGCATGTTCTATAAATTTTGTTCAATCTTCGCAAAATTTGGATCAAAGCATCATAAGACCAATCCGAACAAAATATGTTTCTCAGATTTTTGATATGCAGAATGTTCCTTCCATAACCTTCAAACAAATTTGATGGCTAAGTCACCAAACAGGAAGTGTGGGAAAGACTTACGTACTGACACCGATCTTGTATTTAGCAACATGTTCACAACAAGTTTTGAGTTCATTTGCAACTTGGGAGGGCTACTAAAAACAAGACTTGAGGCGATGTCTCAGAAACAGCTTGACATTTTAGCCTTCAAATTTAGTGCATCTCCTTAGGAACATGAGCCGATTCTCCCAGTGGCTTGTGGTCTTCCTCCACTGCAACGTGTTAGGGCCAGAAAATGCTTCTCTCCCTTAATCACAGCTTGCAGCTATACTTTGTAATATGTACACGTAACTATGTATGCTACAAACATTCTGACGCAAGCTGGAACTTTATTTAATAAATGTAACAACATCCTGATAAAACGAAGACAAGCAAGTCACATTCACGAGCAAGAAAGAAATGACTAAAACCGATCCCCAGTCAGGGACCTGATCATTTGAATATCCGAGCGCTCAAAGCTTTTGAAGCTTTTTGCATGCAAACTTTATTAAGATCACCATCTGAAATGTTCTCAAGCTATTACTCTCCTGTATGTATTACTGAAGGGTGACTGTAGCATTGCACTGGAGGAAAAAAAACAAGTGAAAATGAGCAAACTGAAAAAATAACCGCATGGTCAACAAGTCAAATGTGATTGGAGTACGGCATTAGGAATAACCCAAGATACACAGTAATGATTGTAGCATCGTGTATTGTTTATTTATTTCTTTTTTTGCAATTGTAGAGTAGTACATAAATCCTCAAATTTAATTAATAGCAAATTAGCCCAGAAGTCTTTCATTTTCTGTGAATTAAATCTGTCAAAACATGCAAAACGTACTAACAAATTGCACTGTAAATATATGTGGTTTTGTTTCTGTGGATGATCGTAGTTGAAACTCCTCTGCTATTATAGGACTCGGTCCTCCTGAGGCTGAGACTTTAACCAAGAATGAGTATTGTGCTGCTCCCACCTGACCACTTATAGGAACTACAGCCAAGGAAAAAAGTTCGCCAAGACTTTTATTTACAAATTATGAACCCCTAAGAGTTGAAGTCATGACTTTACATAATACGAAGCACACTGGGATCTCCGGGCAAGGCTTTATAAAGTTCATCAAAGATGTTGTCACGCAAGACATATACAGACGGGTGATAAATTAAAGGAAAAACTGGTGGCTCTGTTATGCAGTGGGGGCATTCTGTTGCCATGGTGTGGGTCCACTTTTTTCACTTTACAGTGATGGGGCATTTTAAATCAATACCAAGTTATTTTGAATGATCAACTTTATCTATGCCAAGGCCCACTGAAGCTGTTGCATTGGAAATATTCAAAATGAGCTGAGATCGAGTGACTGCAAAACTGACAAGCCATATGACTCATCCGATTGTTCATTGCACCCTGTGGATGGGGTATTGTTACTGCCTGGAAAAGACCTCTCCTATCAGGATAGAAATGTTTAATCAGGTCAGAAGAATTTTATACTAATTTGCAGTGACGTTTCCTTCTAAAGGGACAAGTGGACCCAAACCATGTGGGCAAAATGCCCTCCACTACACAAAAGAGCCTGAAAGTCCACTAGTTCTAATACAACAGTTTAACATATCACAGCACTACTGTAGAGAAGATAAGTGAAACAATAATAAAAGAAAAATGTGAAAATTATACCAGACAGAAAAGGGTTTCGAAACATGTTTTGCCTGACAAACTTTGTCTGAGAAAATAAAAACACGCTAAAAAATGCTCATACAAAGTAGGTCTTTGGAAGAATAATGTATTAGAACCACAAAACACAATTACGAAATTAGGTCAAATGTCTTCAAAGGAAGAATTGAGATGCCTTCTTAAACAAAGAGGGCACTTTTTCTCCCACCTATCACTAATTAATTGGCTCTTAAAAGTGGTAGGGTGTGTGAGTAACCCAATTGGACATCTGGTCTTTGGTACGCTTAGCGGAGCTGTGAGATGTGAAGATGGATTTGTAGGCCTCAGACTTCTCCTCCATGTCCTGAATGGACCTCTTGCTTCCTGCTGCAGCAGTGGGCTTCACTGTCTTAGAAGAGCCAGAGGGTCCTGGAGCTATACATGTGAGTAGAGGGGGGAATAAAATGTGTAATTAGAAAATGGTTTGTGGTTAATGATGTACTGTCTTGAGTATGATTTTTGATCAGCTACAGTATATATTTTACCATTTAGGGTACTATTACTTTTGTAAGTTAGAAAAGTCAAACTTTTTTTTTTTTTCCAGAAATACCTAAAAGACACTACAAGCAAATGTGGCATTTGTTGTTTAATCACAACAGCCAGCATTAAAGTCGACTGTGATTCAGAAGTGCACCCTGTCACATATTGTATGTGCAGTATGTCTAGCTGTTGGGGTTTGCTTCTTGTTCATCTACCCTTCACTACTGTCTCAGTCCCAAAGAGTGGTGGTAAGTAGGCTCTGGAACTGCTAGTGTGCCATCCAGAAAGCTGATTTCATCTCAGCTTTAGCTTATTGACAGCTGGAGCACCACGGAGAATTCAGCAGCAACGACTGCTGTCCTTTGCCTATGCTTTCTCTGTGTCTGCCTGTGTCTTCCCAGCCAATAGTTCCTCCACATTTTCTCTTATTCCGCTCTTTCCATGCAAAATTGTGACATAACACAAAGTCTTACTTTGAGTCACAACTGACTGAGCTACCATTTACAAGTTAGCGGATACTATCCATGATTTTAATCAAAGTAATGCAAGTATAAGTAACTAACTATTGTTTTGATTAAAAAAAAAATATATCACTGCTCTCCATGATTTTCATCTAGCTCTGATACTTGCAGTAAGTCACTTACATGAAAGGAGAAGTGCACTCTTTTATGCTCGCTCGCTCGTTCTGTTGGTGGAGTTTGGGGAGATGTATGGGTCAACTGAACACTATTCTCAAAAAAGATTTGTGAAGATGTAGCAAGTTGGCTTGCTTTCCTTTCACTGGGTTAAAAATTAAAAGATTAAAAGTACTGCAGTCAGCCACTAGAGGGGCTCAGGGACATTTTGGCATTTGGTATTTCTGGAAAGCACCATGTGATGAGGAGGAGGGAGGGGCCAGGCTGTGAGGCATGTCTGGCACTAAGTTGGCTAATCAGTGGGAGAGAGGAATAAGGGAGCGGCTGGAGACACTGAAAGAGACGCACGTGGCTGTGTTTTAATTTTGGTGCTTATGTTGTTTGAGGTTAAACTTTACGGTCGAGTTCACTCCGTTCCTGCCTCCTCTATGCCCATCTGTTACAACGGTGCCGAAACCCGGGAAGGAGGAGCGGCTGCCGTCCGCCTCAAAAGGGGGAGGAGCGGCTGCCGTCCGCCTCAAAAGGGGGAGGAGCCGTAGCCGTCCACCAGGAGGCCCAGCGCCCTGCATTGTGGGGATCACTTCCCAGCTGCTCGAGGACCAGATGACAGTGTGTCTGGGGACCGGGGGATCAGTTTTTTCTTTTTTCTCTCTCTCCTTTCTCACTCTCTTACTGTCTCTACTGCTCTCTCTGTCTCTCTTCCTCCTCTAGTCTCTCCTCTCACTCGCAGAGTGCGGGGCCGGCCAAAGGACATAGCCGGGAGGAGAGGAGGTGGTGTACGTCAGGCCGGAGGCCAGAATCTGCCCGTGGAGGAGTGTGACGAGGAGGAGGGAGGGGACAGCCTGAGCGTCACCTGGTGCTGACAAAGTTGCCAGATGTCTACTACTTTAACTACTACTACTACTACTACTACTCAGTCACAGTGCATTGGTACTGACAACCTGCATCCATTTTTCTGCAAAGCTATCTATGGGTTAGACTTTATGCTCCAGCAGATGTTCTAGTTGTGAGAGGACAATTATTGTGAAGTCTATACCTGAGTCACTGCTGCTGCTCTCTCCATTTGCTGATGCTGATTTTGACTCAGACACTATATAAAATTAGAGGGGCAAAAAAACAAACAAACAAACAAACAAAAAAAACTGTTAACAATAATGCACAAATCAAACATTTTTACAGGATGCAATGTGGTAGTAGTAATAGTAGCAGGGTTAAAATCTTGAAGTCTATGCATATTCATGATCTCACAACAACAAAGAAAAAAAACAAACCTAGCATGCACACACTGAGCCTCCATCATACTGTTTTACGCCAACTAGTAGGCACTGGAACCTTTATTGCCATCAAGCCCTTCAGACAAGGCCTAAGTCTTTCATCCCCAAAAGTGGAAAAGGAGAAAACTGCCATTGCATATCCCATTGCAACTCCTTTCTCTGTTTTGACAATGTGATGGAGCAAGTGCATTGCACACATCTGATCACAAACTAAACTGATGAGGCTTATGTCTGTTTGCTGTGACACATAACTGTCTAGAAATGATCAAATCATCACTTTCACTGTGTGAGGAAATCACAGTGATTACTGGCTCCTAATCCCATGTGATCTCTGCCGAAAGCCTAGGAATGGTCATGAAGTTTTATAAAAAAAAATAAAATAAAAAAAATAAAAAAAAAAATCACTTAATTTTGGTGAAATTTCTGGGTTTTTTTTTTTTTTTTTTTACACACAGTAGTGGCATCAAAATTTAATATAGCTGCAAGGCATGATTCATGGGCCCAAGCACAAAGAGTGAAGCAGTGCTTGTTTCATGAGCAAACCTTGGCTTGTAGATGTTATCACGTTAACACATGACGATAACGTCTACACGTCATCACGTCACTGAGCATCACGTCACATGGCATGCAGTGGAATTACACAACATTTCTATGAGGTGTATAAACGTGTCAGTGATGCTGCTGGACAGAGTCTACATTCAGTAATTTAATTACTGAAACTATTTTATTCTGCTTGAGCGGCAGGTTTCATTGCATGAGGTACAGGGGAATTATGCCGCGCTTTTTGTGTGTGAATGTTACGTGTTAATTTATTGCCTTGTTATCGCAACACAATTTAAGATATCAAATGTTCCATCCCAATTTTCCTACATTCCCACCAATTTTACTGTGTAATCGAGCCCCAGGGACACGCCTAGGACCAATCTTTTGCCAGACCCTGATGGGCTGCCCTTCTGATGTGTGCCAAGCTTTGCCTTTATATATATATATATATATACATATACATACACATACACATACACACACACACTCCTGATTTAGTAACTGGCAGTCTGTTGTGGGTAACTGGGTGACTATGGTCAACAGGATTTCCTAACATTCATGCTCGAATCTTTTCATTAGTGACTATTCATGCACTTTTCTTGTCCACTTTTTATTTTAAGGTGGAAATGAATACTCAGTAACATGTGCTGACCACAATGCAATTCATGCAAATGTTTATCTATGTGTACTATAACTGTACCTTTTGAGTCTGGCGATTTGAAAACAGTCTCAACAGCCTTGTTTTTCTTTGACTTCTGAGGGAATAAAGTGCAATATGAAACATTAGAATTGTTTTGATTTAGACACACATGGTGCATACATACTACACTGGCATAAGCAGATTTGAGGTTTGGATAGAGAATGTAGCTAAAAGGTGTGGAAATGTGTAGTAGATATGGGACATTCTGTATTACAGACTGTTAAAGAGGTGAAGCTCTACCTTTGCTGTTTTAGCTTTGGCTCTTCTCTCCTCCATTGCCTTCTGCAGCTTCTCTTGCTCTTCTTTGCTCCCATTCAGCACCACAATATCATCTTCGTGAAAGGGGTCTCCACACTATGAAACAGACAGTTCAGAAGTTCAGAATCAATGCAGCAGATAAGCACCCTTAGATATGAACGCTTAGTTTTTAACATAAGAAGTAAGAATGTGGTGTCTGTGCTGCATCACCTGAAATTACTGACAAAAAAAAAAAAAAGATACAGTTTAACTACAACAAATTTTATTTGCAATGCACCTCTTTCAGGCAGTCTGTTTCAAAGTCTTGCATAATCAAGCAACATCTGAGCTGAAGCATAGTTCTAACTAAAAAGAGCTTCACCCATTTAAATCATTTTCTTTTTAACATTTTCTTTCTAGATTTACATGATTGCATATAATAGATACACTATATTACCAAAAGTATTCGGTCACCCATCCAAATGATCAGAATCAGGTGTCCTAATCACTTGGCCTGGCCACAGGTGTATAAAATCAAGCACTTAGGCATGCAGACTGTTTTTACAAACATTTGTGAAAGAATGGGCCGCTCTCAGGGGCTCAGTGAATTCCAGCGTGGAACTGTCATAGGATGCCACCTGTGCAACAAATCCAGTCGTGAAATTTCCTCGCTCCTAAATATTCCACAGTCAACTATCAGCTTTATCATAACAAAATGGAAGAGTTTGGGAACAACAGCAACTCAGCCCCGAAGTGGTAGGCCACGTAAACTGACGGAGAGGGGTCAGCGGATGCTGAAGCGCATAGTGCAAAGAGGTCGTCGACTTTCTTCACAGTCAATTGCTACAGAGCTCCAAACCTCATGTGACCTTCAGATTAGCCCAAGTACAGTACGCAGAGAGCTTCATGGAATGGGTTTCCATGGCCGAGCAGCTGCATCCAAGCCAC
>CM040976.1:9758752-9830335 GCA_022985145.1 Pangasius djambal | reverse complement strand
ATACTTATTTTCCTCAATAAAATGCAAATAAATTAATACAAATTCTTTAAAGTCGATTTCTTGATTTTCTTTGTGATATTCTGTCTCAGCATGTTAGACTACACCTACCATTAATATTACAGACTGATCGAGTCTTTATTAGTGGCCAAACCAACAAAATCAGCAAGGGATCAAATACTTGTTTTCCCCACTGTATGTGATATGAATATTCATGTGTGTGATATGATAAAAACCCATGACATACCCACACTAGCTTTGGAATAAGAATGTCATTTCTATCTAAACGGACACTTGACCTGTTCATTATCATTTGAGCGGTCCAAAATGAAAATTTGTTTGTTGCACTTTTCTAAAACTAAAGAGATGCATTCATTTGACCTTTTGGAGAGGTTAAATATGGAATACCAATGATACTGCTTTTGATCTATTATGAACATCATTATAATGCAATTACTTCAATAGTGCAATGTTCCTCGATGTCAAACATTCTTTTTTGGGCAGCAGCTGGGTCATAATCATGTATATTCATGTTCCACAAATAGGTATTTGGAAGCAAAAAAACAAGTCAAGGCTTCATTGGCTTAGTTAATACATTTTAGATAAAAATTATGCAATATTTTAATGAGGCTAGTATTAAATTACCTTTTGTTAGAAGGCACCACAAAAGGAGTTCACCCACTCCCTTCAGTCCCATTATCTAAATATTGCTCCAAATACTTATGGCACCACTGACATTATGAAAATTATGTACGATATACATACCTGTTCGTATATATCCTACCGTTTTACTGACTGTCCGTGTATGTGCAAAGGAATAGACAGAGAGGAAAACCGCCTTGCAGAGAAGTTTTCTGATATTAAAATATACAGTTGCAGACTACAAAACTCATTTTACTCAGTACATTTATCTTAAAGATGGTTGTCATCATGTACATACATTATCTCATAATGGATTGAAGAGCTTTACTATCAAAAAAAAGGCAAAAAGGTCTTCACAAGATAAATATATCTTTTATCGATCTGGCATGACCTTAAAAAGAAGCCCAGCTTCACGTAGAGTCAACGACAGTGAGTAAGTCCGCTAACGTTATGCTGAAGAACAGAAAAAGAGATGCTACTAAAATACGTTCTGGAAGTGTCGAGGCATGTGAGAGGTGTCACGGAATGTGATCTCCACCTGGTTATTTTAACTGTAACAACCTGTACAGTAAAGTATCTTTTTAATTACTATAATGCTGAGAAGACAATAGCAGCAGCAGATAATTATATCCCCTGACACTTCTATTCTGATCTCTGAGTCATGTCTTTAACACATAACTTAGTTCACACTCCAAGTTTTTTTTTTATGTTATAGCTCCTTACCTTATGACAGATCTCTGTCTTCACTTCCCTGAGAGCTCGTTCTGAAAACACGCAGCCACAGGTAAGCAAGTAGCAAAACCTGGCACGAGCACACACAATAAATATAAATTAAACATTACACACAATGATTCAAATGTTTCACTTATTTTTTAGTTTTAAACTATACACATTAATTAAAAGGAAATACAACCTTTACAATACCCCTGCAGATATTTCAGGTGCACTTTCATGCTGTGAATCTCCCGTTCTACCACATCTGGTGACTGGGAAGGCCACTGAAGAACACTGAACTCATTGTCATGTTCATGAAACCAGTTTGAGTTAACTTTTGCTTTTTTGCATTATCTTTGTTGTAAGTAGCCATTAGAGGATGGGTAAATTGTGGCCATGAAGGGATGCACATGGTCAGCAACAATACTCAAATAGGCTGTGGCATTCAAGCGATGACTGATTGGTATTAACGGGCCCAAAGTGTGCCAAGAAAACATTCCCCACACCATTACACTACCTCCACCAGCCTGGACTGTTGACACAAGGCAGGTTGGGTCCATGGATTCATGCTTTTAGCACCAAATTCTGACGCTACCATCTGTGCACCTCAGCAGAAATCCAGATTCATCAGATCAGGCTAGGTTTTTCCAGTTTTCAACTGTTCAGTTTTGGTGAGCCTGTGCCCACTGCAGCCTCAGCTTTCTGTTCTTGTCTGACAGGAAGTGGAACCTGACATGGCCTTAAGGCTTCTGTTAAAACATTTAAGATCACGAGGAATTTCACCTTTCAGCATGACTCCAGTTAACTAATCATGTGACTTCTGGCACCTGGTAGTGTTGGAAGTAATTTAGAGATTTCAGATTCATAGGGACCACATACTAGATTTAACTTTTAATAATAGGTTAGCTTTTGCTACACCTCTGCTGGCAAGTTGTCCATATATAATTGTGCATGTTTAACAAAGCAACTCAAGTAACATCCAAAATGATGTTTGGTGTCAAAACGATGGAAAATTCTAAATACTTAGAGACTGATGCTGCGCCCACATCAAAGCAAATACATTATGTATGTGTTTAAAACTGAAACAGCGATTTTTTTCGTTGCTGTTTCACTACTCCAGCCCTTCATGAGCAGACACTATTTCTAACAGAGCACGCTTACTTCAGAAGTGCCTTCCAATATTGTACTCTTTAAGATAGCAACACTTTCCTTTCACATAACGCCCCTGTCAAAATGTCAGATTTACACAATCTGTTTCTCATTTTTCCTCCACACAAGTTGGTCTGTGGATCAGGATAAATCAAGCTTATGCTTAGGACACCTGGCGGAGGTTCTGACTTACTACAAGACAGTATGCTGGAATTAGAATTGAATTTAAAATATATATATATATATATATATATATATAAAATAAAGAAGACTGGCAAGTAAAAATAAACAAGGTGGTTTTTGCCTGTGCAATCCCAGATACATGCAAATACTGTTTAACTGGCCAGGGAAAGAAGTGCATATCTTAGCATATATCTATTATATAGCATATATCTATATTTGATCTCTATGGGTTGTACAGATTGGGAACACAAACAGTGCAATTGCATTAGATGTACACTCAAGGAGCACTTTACAATGAACACCTGTACACCTACTCATTCATGCAATTATCTAAATCAGCCAATAATGTGGCAGCTGTGCAATGGAGATCATGCAGATACAGGCCAGCAGCTTCGGGCAATGCTCACATCAACAGTTAGAAAAAGTGGGATCTCTGTGATTTTGACCGTGGCATGATTGTTTGTGCCAGACAGGCTGGTTTGAGTATTTCTATAACTGCTGATCTCCTGGGAATTTCACGGACAACAGTCTCTAGGGTTTACTCAGAATGGTGCAATAAAGAAAACAAACACTCCCAGTGAGTATGTGAATATTGCTGCTGACCATGTGCATCCCTTCAATGTACCCATCTTCTAATGGCTACTTCCAGCATGATAATGCACCACGTCACAAAGCAAAAGTCGTCTCAAACTGGTTTCATGAACATGACAATGAGTTTAATGTTCTTCATTGGCCTTCCCAGTCACCAGATCTGAAACCAACCTTTGGGATGTGGTAGAACTGGAGATTCGCAGCAAGAAATTGCACCTGAAATATCTCCAGGAGTTGCGTGATGCAATCATGTAAACATGGACCAGCATCTCAAAGGAATGTTTCCAACATCTTGTGGAATCCATGCCATAAAGAACTGAAGCTGTTTTGAGAGCAAAGGTAGGCCCGACCCAGTATTAGTATAGTGTTCCTAATAAAGTGTTCAGTGAGTGTATAATCAGAATCAGCACTGGCAGTCCCCAAGGTTGTCTGTTCTCCCCACTGCTCTTCTCCCTCTATACCAATGACTGCACTTCTACAGACCCCTCTGTCAAGCTCCTGAAATTTACAGATGATACCACAGTCATTGGCCTCATCCGGGACGGCGATGAGACTACATACAGGGAGGTTGAACAGCTGGCTGTCTGGTGCAGTCAAAACAACCTGGAACTTAACATGCTCATGATGCTCACAGGATCTGAAGTGGGAGACCCATATAGGCACTTCCTTCTTCCTTCCTTTCCCCAACTGAGGAAATGAAGTTAAGTGTGGCCCATACTCGGAATTTGTGCTCTGCATTTAACCCATCCAAGAGTACACACAGTAGTGAACACACACGCACCGTGAACACACACCCCGCAGCCTTTTTTCTTGCTACGGCGCCCAGGGGAGCAGTTGGGGGTTCGGTGCCTTGCTCAAGGGCCTCACCTCAGTCGTGGTATTGAGGGTGGAAGAGAGCGCTGGTCATTCACTCCCCCCACCTACAATCCCTGCCGGACCTGAGACTCGAACCCACGACCTTCAGTTTCACCTTCGGGTTACAAGTCTGACTCTCTGACCATTAGGCCACCATTAGGAAGTTCGACCTGTCACAGGAGCTGCTGACCCAGTGCTACTCGGCTGTCACTGAGTCTGATCTGTGTATTTCAATTACTGTCTGGTTTGGTTCAGCTACCAAATCAGGCATAAGAGGAATACAACAGACAGTCCGGACCACTGAGATCACTAAGCACCAGACACAAGAGCAGCTTTTTTTTTTGAGCAGTTAACTGCCTCCAAGAACCCACTTAACGCAATCTTTTCACTACAAATAGATTCTCATGTGCAATTGTAAATTCACTGCTATTTATTCTATTACCTGTATATACTCCTACCTTCTGTGCATTGCATTATCCCTTGCATAGCTGTACACAGCATCTATACCATGTCTACAACGATCAGCCGTAACATTAAAACCACTGACAGGTGAAGTGAATAACATTGATTAACTTGTTACAGTGGCATCTGCCAAGGGCTGAGATATATTAAGCAGCAAGTGAACAACCAATTCTCAAAGTTGATGTGTTGGAAGCAGGAAAAATGGGCAAGCATAAGGATCTGAGAGACTTTGACAAGGGCCAAATTGTGATGGCTAGACAACTGGTTCAGAGCATCTCCAAAACGGCATGTCTTGTGGTGTGTTTCTAGTATGCAGTGGTTAGTACCTACCAAAAGTGGTCCAAACAAGGACAACCTGTGAACCGGCAACAGGGTCATTGGTGTTAAAGGCTCACTGATATGCTTGGAGAGCGAAGGCTAACCAGTCTGGTCTGATCCCACAGAAGAGCTACTGTAGCATAAATTGCTGAAAAAGTTAAACAAATTGCTGGCTATGACAGAAAGGTGTCAGAACACACAGTGCATCGCAGCTTGCTGCGTATGGGGTTGTGTACCCGCAGACCTTTCAGAGTTCCCATGCTGTCCCCTGTCCACCGCTGAAAGCCCCTAGTGAGCATCAGAAGTAGACCATGGAGCAATGGAAGAAGGTGGCCAGGTCAGATGAATCACATTTTCTTTTACATCATCTGGACAGCCAGGTGCATGTGTGTCGCTTACCTGGGGAAGAGATGGCAACAGGATGCACTGTGGGAAGAAGGCAAGTCGGCGGAGGCAGTGTGATGCTCTGGGCAATGTTCTGCTGGGAAACCTTGGGTCCTGGCATTCATGTGGATGTTGCTTTGACATGTAACACCTACCTAAACATTGCTGCCGACCAAGTACAACCCTTCATGGCAATGGTATTGCCTAATGGCAGTGGCCTCTTTCAGCAGGATAATGCGGCCTGCCACACTGCAAAAATTGTTCAGGAATGGTTTGAGGAACATGACAAAGAGTTCAAAGTGTTCCAAATTCCCCAGATCTCAGTCCGATCGAGTATCTGTGGGATGTGCTGGACAAACAAGTCCGAGCCACCTCGCAACTTACAGGGCTTAAAGGATCTGGTAACGTCTCGGTACCAGATACCACAGCACACCTTCTTGTGAAGTCCAAGCCTTGACGGGTCTGAGCTGTTTTGGCAGCACAAGGGGGGGCCGACACAATATTAGGCAGGTGGTTTTGCTGATCGGTGTATTCTGCCTTAAGCTTATTGTGTCTTCTATATATATTTGTAAATTATTATTCTTATTATGGGTCTTGCTGTCATATTTGTTCATGCACTGGAAGCTTCACTTACCAAGTCAAATTCCCTGTGTGTGTGAGCACACTTGGCAATAAACCACTTTCTGATTCTGATAATCAATAGAATGCTAATATAGCACATTTTTGCATCATGATGGACCACGTCACAACATACTGTTACACTCCTAGTGACACCTCAGATGCAAGGGTCTACAAAAGTTTTTTTCTTTTCTCCTGAATCCGGTTCACCTACTTCTAGACTGACCAGTCACCCAACGTTGTTGATCCTAGTAAGACTGATTATTTAATACTGCCACAGTATTATTAGTCCCAGTTTCCTAAAGGCTTGTGCTCTCCTTTAACAGTATGGACATTCCTCAATCTAGCATTATGATGATATGCCAGGAAAAAGGAGTTGCTCTTACTTGTGTTTGCCGTTCATTTCCAGTCCCACTACGGGGCAGATAAACATGGCGCAATGCATGTCTTCATAGCAGTCACCTTTAGCATTCCTCCTCTCCCCTTTCCATGCTGGGTTATCAGTCAGGTTCAACTCTTTCACATCCTTCATGTATAAAAACACAAAACATACACAAAAATACACAGAAGCAAAAGAGAAAGATTAAGCTTGCGCAACCAGTACATCAGATTCCCCCACATTTCACCAAATGGCAAACCAGACACTTTAAAGAGAACACTGATTCTTTAAAATATTTTATTTATAACAAAGGTGCACAAATAATAAATTCTTTAACTAGCCCACCACACAAGTCAAAGCTTTAATGTGCTTGTCCTGTCCCATGTTACGCTTACCCAGTGTCCCAATTAACCAGAAAAACAACAGCCAAAATTTACCTCATAAGTATTACAAGCTTATTATATGCATTAACACAGACTATAGAAAATAAGCGAGTATTTTCATATTTAAGAAAAGTAACTTCATACAGCCATAGTATTTATCCTCTCCTAATAACTTCTCTGCTGATGAAGCATATCCTGTTTGCACCCTCACCAAAAAGGCAAAGTCTTTAGCTAAGGCTGATTCTCATCACATGTAAAGATGTTATTTGAGTCTGGCTAGCATCTTTATTTCCAGAAAGACTGTGTAGCATCTATCCCAGCTAATTAATATGCCTAAGCAAAATAGTTCCTACCAACAGCCAGAATCCACCCTTGCTTTGTATACATAATGCAGCAAGTGGTAGGACTCAGAAAAGAGTAGTACTGAATCAAGGTGCTCTGCTCCACCAAGAAATATATGAACCAACCAGAGCTTGTTCCATTCAAACAAACACTTCAAATGAGCCTGGACACATAATCTGCTCGCCCTGAACCCTGTATAAGAACAATAAAAGTGACTGTGCAAATAATAAAATGTATGCATACCAGCAAGTTAAAACAGGACTTAATGGATGACCTTTTCATACTTAAATTCATATCAGTGTTCATCCTTGGGCTTACCTTGATGCCACGTATGTGTGCAACAACTTCGGTGTTTGGTCTTTCTGCTGATTTATCCAACAGATACTCGATGATGGCATCTTTATTGTACAGCCTGTTAAAAGAATTCAGTTAAGTTCAAACCATATCAATGTTAAACGGATAGAAACTACAGCTATTTGTAGGTCTCTTCTGTAAATAAACAGGATTTTTTTTACCTCCCGAGTTCACAGGCCACAATAGGACGGCGTAGCTTCTCTTGGCTCAGGCTGCAGTATTTCCACTTGGCAGCGAGCTCTGCATTTTTGTCCACCTGAAAAACCCAGTTTTTGAGAAATATCACATTTCAACTCACTCACGTGGCACATCCTGACATAAATTACTGTCTGCAATATGTAAAACTAGATATGCTTGCTCTAAAATCCAACCCGCTCCCAAAGTTAGCTAGCTAGTTAAGGATGGGAATCTGTATGGACATCAAAACCTAATTAGCTAGATTTCAGGGTCCCACAATGCAGTCTGAAATCCAGTGATAGCTGGTGGTGATATTACATGAAGAGCTGAAATGTAATATCAGTCAACAGCGAAACTGTTAGGGCTAAGAAATGAAATATATCATGAGGTGTCATAAAAATGATGTGGGTAAAAATTATTTTTTTTTTTTTTTTTTATTTTACACACACACACACACACACACACACACACACACACACACAAATACCTAAATGCAGATAAGCAGTATGCACAGCACCATTGAGTACAAAAATATATATATATATATAATTTTGGTGCCTAATGCACCTTTAAGAGAGTTCATTTGTGGACGTTTAGGAGCCGTGAACGCACCATCAGCAGCGAATCAACAAGACAACAAGGACATAAGATGAACTTAAAAGTGAATTAAATAAGATTAGTCTTTTTTTCCTCCCAGGATTAGGTCTCTAACAGTTCGGTAGGTTCGACATTCAAATGATTTAAGAAGCTATTATTTTTACATTCTTGTCAACTCGCTAATCAGTGACGGGACATGGCTATTTAGCCAAATAACAGAAGTGAATTTCCATCAGAGTCTCAGAAGGAAAAAATGAGAAAACACAAATTTAGCATTTATTACAAGGCGTTGTTTTCAAACAGAATTTTTCTTTGCTTGTGCTGAGAAGGAGTGGTTTGCTGCTTTACTCTGAAACACCTGAGAGATAATCTAACTCATTTAAATGTTACAAATCACACACTGTTAAACCTGAAGAAATATGAATAAAATTATTATTATTATTATTATTATTAAAAAAAGAAACCCCAGCTGGCTTTCCTCAATCCCGCTAACGTTAGCCAGTTAGCTAGCTTTAAAGCACGCGCGTTTATGTTAGCTAGCTAGCTCTTACCTTTTCCACTTTCTTTGGTCCTTTGACCAGTTCGTGTCTTTTAGGAATGGTTCCTCCATCACATCCCATCTTCACTCACAGATCTGAATGTTTTATACACAAAGTTCTCAGCGCTAACAACTCTCAACCTAGCTAGCTAGTGTTAGCATATAAACAACCAATGAGACCTCAAAAAGACAACTCTTTCGGCTTGTTGAACTGTTTGTGTTTTTGTGTAGCGCCCCCTGTGGTCATTATAACTGAACACACACACACACACACACACACACACACACACACACACACACACACACACACACACACACACACACACACACACACACACACACACACACACACACACACACACACACACACACACACGGGTCTATTGTACTGAACACTAGATGGCGCTGAATTGTCACCTTAAATAAACCTGTTCGACTGTTTATAAACATGTCTACGCGGTCTATGGCACCAAACGCATTTCAGGTAAAGGGCCACATTACACTGAGTCCAGTGTCACGTGGACCAATAACACGTGTGTGTCTTGCTTAAGTTGCTTGCATAAGTATTCACCCCCTTGTACTTTTCCACGTTTTGTAGACTGGACCTGAAATGGACTTGTAAATAATTGGGAATAATAAACAAATACAGTATGTCATGAATCTACACAAAAGATCCCATAATATTGAAATGAGGTGAACATCGATATAGCCAGCAAAATTATTTACAAAAAAAAAAAAAGCATAAAAGTTGTGATTGTGTAAATATCCGTTGCTGTGAAACCCCTAAGTGAGTCGTGTTTTTTTGTTTGTTGGTTTGTTTTTTCATTGTGATGATATGGTTACATTATAAAGTTTTTTAGGCTGCTGATTAAGAATTTCATTTCATCAGCACATTTTGTCAATAGCTGACAAAATAGCCGGGTCTGTTGCTCTGTTCTGCACCAGAGACCAGCTCTTTTTTCTTCCCTCAAAACTTTCAATTCAATTACAATCCACAAGATGATTATAATTTAGAACACAGATTCTACATTGAAAGTGTGCACACTAGAGGAAATGTAGTATGATATGTTTTTACTTGTTTCAGGAAACAATTAACCAAAACTTGGTCCGTGCACTTATAACATCACAACTACGGCAATGCCTTGTTAATTGGCTTACCAAAGAAATATCTCAGAAGATTACAGTATGTACAAAATGCAGCTGCCAGGGTGTTAACCTCGACCAGACGTAGTGCCCACATAACTCCCATCCTGCACAATCTTCACTGGTTACCTGTTGAATCACGCATTCAGTTTAAGGTTCTTTTACTAACATTTAAGGCTCTCAATGCTCTTGCACCACTGTATCTATCAGACCTACTTCACCCATACTTGCCCACTCGGTCTCTTAGATCATCTGAACTTGGCTTATTGTCAGTTCTCAGATTCTGAATATCTACCATTGGTGGCCGATCCTTTCGTGTTGTTGCTCCCAAGCTCTGGAATTCACTACCCCTCTCACTTCATAATATTTCCTCTCTACCTGCTTTCAAATCTCAGCTTAAAACATATTTATTTGAAATGTATTTTCAGTGAATCGTATGTTTAATTGTACTGTATTGATGTATTGTATTGTATTGTATTATTTGTATTGTATTGAGGAAAATCTGTTAAGCATCCTTGGGCTTGTAGAAAGGTGCTATACAAATAAAACTCCTTCCTCTTCTTCTTCTTCTTCTTCTTCTTCTTCTTCTTCTTCAAAACTCTATCTCACCTAAATGGTATCTTGTTACCTTTGTGAATAAGCTGTGCTAACCAACCTGCTATTAGATTGCTACACAGTTGTTTCTGGCAGTTTGTTGTTGTCATATCCACACAAACTAATCATTTACGAAGGGCTAGATGACTATTAAGACAAGCTCTAGTCTCTACATATACAAGGTGAACCGGCAAGGTAGGCATGTCTAACAACTGTGTACAGAGTGATTTAAAGGCTCTACACCAACAACAATGCTTAGTAATATACATTCACTGCAGCACCACACACGAACAAGTCAGTGTCAAATCTGTAGTTAGAATAGTCTATCGCTCAGATAACATCTGGCCAGTGGTGGTCCTTTGGTGGTCTCTTACTACTGGTGGTCAGGATAGGGGAGTTGGCTACAGTCAGTAATTATACAGCTAAGGCAGTAAGTCACCTTTTTGGTAGGCATAACTGATATGACTACTGAGAAGCCACTGAGTGTCGCTTAGAAAGAACTATAATGAGTATTGATAATGGGTATTGTTTACTTGTAGGAACTGAAAGTACTTTATCTGAATGTGGTTCACATCAGTGCTACTAGCCATATGCCATGCAGCTAATGAGTGAGCTCTTTATCCTGGTCAGGGTCGAAGTGGATCCGGAGCCTATCCCAGGAACACTAGGTGTGAGGCAGGAACTCATCCTGAATGGGACTCCAATTCATCGCAGCGCACCATGCACACACATATTCACACACTCATTCGCAAAAGAAGGACAGGTTAGAGTAGCCAGTCCACCTACTGGCGTGTTTTAGGAGGTGGGCCAAATCCAGCACCCCTTAGGAAAACCATATAATCACAGGGAGAACATGTGAAACAGGATCAAGCTGGAGACCGTGGAGCTGTGACGCAGCAATGCTACCCACTGTTAAAGAATGAAACGTTTTTTAATCACGCAATTGTTGTTACTCAGAAAAAAAATCAGGTGTGCAGATGCTAAAGGGCTCTTTAGTTCCAATGGGTCATGACACCTTAATAGTTGAGATATTATCCACTATGCTAGATTACTAGTTATAGCATTGCTGTATTTATATGGAGCTGAAGTAGCTGCCCACTGGTATCAGTTCTGGAAGTATCCTTTCGATCCATTACCTTCAAACACATTTCAGATATTTCTTAAATATAAACAGTATTTTTTTAAAATGAGAAATGGAAAAAAAAGACTGCTACTTAACATCTTTTCCAAGGCAACGAATTACTTGCTGATCCTATAAAGCATTGCGAATTATGTCAAAGAATCAGCTTTCCTCTACTGTTTCAACAAATTTTGCGGTTGCATATTTCCTTCAATGTGAGTGCCTTTGTATATTCTAATGTTTTGTATTTAATGTTTATATCCTTGTGGTTTTGTTTGTTCTTCAGGTTACATTGCTTAAGCTTGTTATATTCACTAGCAAGTTAGAAAGTAAGGAATAAGACACAGCGCAGCAACAAGAAAAGATGAATTTTTCTTTGTAACAATAAAAAATAACAACACATTTTTTAATCTGGTTATAGACTACATGGCATATCCACAATACAAGCCCCTGTGAATAAGCTATTGCAATAGAAACAATGACGTATTAGAACTACGTCATTGTTAGCCTTACAGCCAGCACTCCTGTCAGAGCTGCTGTTATAGACAATTAATCAACCCCTTCCTACCAATCAGATTTGAGAATTCAACATCGGTGTGGTATAACAAGCTATATCATATAATATAATGTGGTATGTCTCAACCAGAGCAGTGGATGTGCCTTCCCAGAACCACTGCAAGTCGATTTTCTCTCACCATCAACAATAGATATGAACAGAAATGGTCAGTGACAGGTCACTGCTACAGTTCCTTGGATGAGAGAGATAAAAGTTTTCTTGAGTGCTAATAAAAATCAATTTCCTGAGCCACACAGAAACGGTGATTGGTTTAACATTGATGTACACAGAGGACTTTATGGAAGAGGATTGCCGGATGATTGATGTGCATGAATAGGTTCAGGCCATTAAGTATTAATGATACAGTTTCCTGAATATCTACAGTGGCTCGAGTAATGTATGTAATGGGAGTTATTTGATTATGTAGAAGTATGATGGCTGTAAATGTTTTGCTCATTAGATCATATGGCATAATTTTAGGTTTATCTTCATAATACTTTGAGTGTCTTGGCAGCATTGCATTGTTGATCTGTAGAACTTGGATGTTTTCTCAATCCAGAATTAAAGGTCTTGGGATGTTTATTTTATGCAACAGCCGTTCCTTGAGAGGAATAAGAAAACCCAAGGTAAAGCATGCAATCGGAATCATGCAATCAAAAAAGATCTTGAACTGGCCTCTGGCCCTCGGGCAGTCATTAGCTGCAGTCATCATGGCTGACGGGTCATTAAGACAAATGCATTCAGCATCTCAGTTCGGGCAGGCATCTGACCGCCTCTACAGCGGGGACTCCTCCTCACCGAAAGAGTCTCCAGCCACTTGAAGGCAGCCAAAATTCTAGAAACCTAAGGAATGCAACTTTTCTTCTTTCAGCTTTTACTGCTCCAAAGCAGGAAACAAAGCATACTAGGGACACTTTGGCAGGCTGGTATGGTATAGAGATCACACAGCACATTCGAGGTTAAAATAATAATGGTTCGACTGGGGAAGGGAAGGCACGTCTCGATTAAATTTCAAAAGGTAGTCCATCAAAATATGTGCAATGGGAAAAGAATGTGAGACAGTTCAGAAATGAGAGGCTTTTTGCGCCTTGTTTATCAGCTGTAGTGGTAAATCTCTCCACTTGAAATGTTTCTAGACAAGTCATTACAAATTGGATAAGGGTCATAACACCGCAGTGACTAAAGCTCACTAAAATGACTTTCTCTGGAAAGCAGGCCAACACCATTAGTGCTCAATGGGTCAATTATTATTAAGTTTTTATAAAGTATCCTTATAATAATTTTAACCATGACCATATAAATTAGTCATAGTGATGCAGTATCTCAGGATATTGTTTTCTGGTATAGTGGAAGACTTGAGTCTTGAGAACTAAAGCCCATATTATACTAATTATTATTATTTAATTATCTAATTATAAAGTCGCTAACAAGGATGCAAAGGCAGAAGTAAATTAACTTTATGAGTGCCAACAAGGAAACGTCATCACCCAAAAGAAGATATTTTTGGAAAGTTTTGTACACCCAGACATGTGTTAGTTTGAATTGTACATCAAACATTTTTAACATCAAGCATGATTTTACCTTTGAGTACAACAAGATTATATAAGTGAATTTCCCTGTTTCTAGCTCTTCCCCAAACAAACAGTTCACTGCAGCAAAAGTAAACCAGCAAATGGAGGCACAGGAGCTCTCCGGAGTGCATTTGTTTCATTCTTGCTCATTTTCTGACCAATGATTTGTTGTTGTTTATGGTCTTAAAAAATACATACATATATATATATATATATATATATATATATATATATATATATATATATATATATATATATATAATCATGTGAAAAAATTAGGACACCCTCTTAAATATTCAGTTCTTTATTAAGAAATGTCAACATGTCAATTTCTGATCTTGTTTTAATTTGTACCTGTAGCTGAAAGTGATGTAATTGCATGTAAACAACAAAAAATCACTTTGTTTTCACTTATTAAGCAAAAGAAATCAACAAAAATGAGTATTTCAACTGAGGAAAAAGTTAGGACACCCTATGCCCTAATAGCTAGTGTTTCCCCCCTTTGGCTGAAATAACCTCAATGAGACGTTTCTTGTAGCCATCTACCAGTTTCTGACATCGACTGGAAGAAAGTTTCCCCCACTCCTCAGTGCAGAATTCTTTCAGCTGTGTGATGCTTGAGGGGCTTCTTGAATGCACAGTCCGTTTCAAATCACCCCACAGGATCTCAGTAGGATTTAGATCTGGGCTTTGACTTGGCCGTTCCAGAATTTTTTACTTTTCAGCCAGTCCTTGGTGGATTTACTTGTATGTTTTGGGTCATTGTCATGTTGCAAGGTCCAGTTCCACTTCAGCTTCAATTTTTTGACAGATGGTCTCACATGTTCCTCAAGCACCTTCTGATACAATGTAGAATACATAGTCGATTCTATGATGGTGAGCTGGCCAGGTCCTGCTGCAGCAAAGCATCCAAACCATAACACTTCCACCTCCATGTTTCACAGTTGATATGAGGTTCTTTTGCTGAAATGCTGTATTTGGTTTACACCAAACATGCCCTCTGTTATGGTGTCCAAATAATTCACTTTTAGACTCATCTGTCCAAAGCACATTATTCCAGAAGTCTTGGCCTTTATCTATGTGTTCTTTGGCAAACTTCAGTCTTGCCCTCATGTTTTTCTTAGACAGCAAAGGTTTCCTCCTTGCACACCTCCCATGATAATTAAAGTTGTGCAGTCTCTTTCTGATTGTAGAGTCATGCACTTTGACATCAGCTGTAGCAAGAGCTTGCTGTAGGTCCTGTGATGATATTTTAAAGTTTTTGGAGACTTCTTTAAGCATCTTGCGGTCTGCTCTTGGGGTGAATTTGCTTGGATGGCCTGACCTGGCCATGTTGGCAGGTGTTTTAAATGCTCTGCTCTTGTAAATGATTTTCCAGACAGTGGAATGGCTGATTACAAATTCTTTTGAGATCTTTTTATATCCCTTACCAGACTAATAAGCATCAACAATCTTCTTTCCGAAGGCCCGAGAGGTGATACTTCTCACTTCAACAATTAAGAGCAAACCAAACTAAATGTCTGAAGTATAAATAAGGCAAGCCTCCTTCAAAATGGAGGAGCTTAAAATGAAGAACTCCATATGAAAGAGGAAGAAGAATGTCCATATGTTTAACTATGTTAAAAAAACACATCCTTATTTTTTCACATGACTGTATATATATATATATATATATATATATATATATATATATATATATATATATATATATATATATATATATATATATATATTTATATAAAATGTATTTTTTTTAAGACCATAAAAAATATTTGCCCACAGCATACTATCACACATGATCTCGCTTAGTGATAATGCACTTTGTCCTATTCGCCTTGATTACACCTCATTTCTGGGCTCCACCTGACATCACTTTTTGGTAACAGAACTCCCGAAGATGTTTTCCACTGCTTGAGAGTAATTGGCAGCATTCATGGGTCTAACGAGGGAAGCCTGAAGCCCGAGAGACAGGGGGAAAACCCAAACCTCCACATGTGCACGAGTGGAACAAACCCAACACACCCCCCTTCTAGTTGCTGGCTGCTGGGGCCTGGTCGACTCTCGTTATGCTGAAGGAGGAGAACAACGTTCCTGACAGCCCTCTGGCTGGGGCAGGAGTTACCCACCGAGTTGGGGACATACCTGTGGCTAGTGTCTATGTGTGTGTGCGTGTTTCTGTGAGCTGCATGGTCATGCACACAGGCACTGCCACACAGTAGCCCATGCCAGACCTTGTGTCTTAGAGCTCTAATAAATAACATACCTCTGCTGCCTCCGGGTGCATGCTGTTGCATATCAATGAGCTCCAGCTCTGTGCTTTTCCACATTTAGAAGTGTGTGGCTCCTGAGTGGTGCAGCAGTAAAGAGTTCACCCTATCGTTAGGAGATCATGACTTTGAATCCTGACGATGCCACAAACATCATTGGCCAGGAGCCCAAGAGAGTAGAATCGGCCATGTTGTCTGAGTGGGAGGGACGATATTACTCTTTCCTGTCAATCGGCATGACACCAACCGATTTTTCTGGGCATGTTTGAGCTTATGTATGTGGAAGAGGACAGTTAGTGCTTTCCTTCACGTGTGTTCAGCTGATGAGCAGAAGTTTGAAAAGATGCAGTGACTGGTTTCATGTGTCATGTGAACACGCTAGACTTCCTGATGAGTAGCTGTCATGTGATGGGACAGAGCTAGCTCATGGCAGGGAAATGGCACATGACCAAATTGGGAGAAAATGGGGTAAAAATTAAAAAGTGCATGTGTTTGTGAGGGGAGCGCAGCCATTTGTGTTCTAAAGAGCCAGTGGTGATGCTAGAATCTGTGGCTGTCAGCTGGACATGTAGCTAATGCTGCATTCGACTAAAGGTTGTAACTCGTAATTTCCGACTAGGAAAAATCAAAGAAAACGCCCCTCAGCTCCTGCTTGGGAACTTGGGATGGTCTCTTCAACTCCGAGTTCAGCAAGTGACGTCATATCATCATGGCTGCTTACAGCATGAACAGTAAACAAAGTAGCACTTCGTAAATTTAAATGAGTTATACTGGACTGTATATACAAGAATTTGCTTTAGCTCAATCAACATACAGATATTTCGGCTTACTGAACCTATAACATTGATTATACAGTTCTCTGTTTTGAGAAAGCAAATATACATCAATCACTGGCTGGCGAACATGCGGGCATCCATGGTGTTTCTCCACTTTGTAGCTCGAACACACGGAAGTCAAGGTAACCTGAATGCAGCATGAGGTCTCTTGTGTCTCTCACACACACACACACACACACATACACCAATGCTCTTTTTTGTTTACTCTGTGCAGATGAAACCAAATCTCTGTTTTTCTAATTTTCATACTATTTCCAGAGCACTTCTGAATTGCTGCTTCACCGAGTTATTCTCTCATTTTTTTTTCTTCTCTTCTCTCCAGCACATGTTTCTCATAAAGGCCTGAGCGTCTGGCCTTGCATAAATGTTTTTGGTGCGTTCCTTTTGGGACCAGCTCTGTCTTTACTGCATGGGCTAATCAGCTGTAAATTCTGTTTTAAGAAGGAAAAGGAGGGGGAGGGAAGGAGTTAAGCCACCAAGGCCCATTGCACAACACTCACAGAAAAGAGAATAAGAAAGGGAGGGGGCAAAAGAAAGAGAAAGAAGGAGAAGAAGAAAAAAAAAGGTCTGAGGTTTGACAAATGATCTAATAAAGGGGCAGAAGGATTACAGGCTGGGCGCCCGTTGCGAAGAGGAAGTGGTGTGGTAAATATTTTTAAAAGCTGTCAATAAATTTGCGATGTTAAGTCGAGAGTACACTCTGTAGAGGAGAGCCTCAGTGAGATATAGCACATTGCCAATGTGTATTCATCTGAGAATGGAACAGCAATCAAACGAAGTAAAGAAATTGGACAGTGAGAGAGCTATCATTTTGAAAGTTGCATTTCTGTATCTCTATATGATCAATATAGCTTTTCATATGAGATATATGTTTTTATGAATAACTTTCCTATTAAAGGTGGGAACATATTTTTGTATATTTTGATACTTCATACTGGATGTGATCATTTTTAACCACTGAGGAAATGGTTATAAAAGGGATAGATAGATAGATAGAAAAAGGAATTAAGAAAAGAAGGTCTAATATTTCATCTTAAGCATCAGAATAATAGCAAAAAGACATCATAGCACACACAGTAACATTAATTCCAGCTTTTCAGGTATAGATGCAGAGAAATATAGCCGTACAATGTATGAAATTGTAATCAGAAACAAAACAGTGGTTCATTTTTAGCACTTAATTAGACTTACGTTAAAATAATGCGAGGCTTAAACAGTATTTGGCATCATTATGCTGTTTTAAATGTTATTTACGATTTTTTTTTTTTTTTCGTTCCAGTTTCAATGGATTGTCTGTTATTTATTAGGTTGCTATTTATTAGGAAATCACAGTGGACCACAGGAGGCTTGTTTATGCTGTTTTATTTATGATCCTCCTGTATCAGATATAATCAGCATGCTTTATGTCTCTTCAATCCAGTTCATCACACGTCACCTACGAAACTATATTACAGTATCCGCTCCACATGCCTTTAAATTAAATCCACAACCAGTTCCAGTGCACACCCTGACCGCTGGCTGCTTTCTTGCACATGGGGCCTTGCTCTATAAACGTCACCTGTGCTCACTTTCCCACACATTCATCCCAGCTTGTTAGTCATCAGTCTATTAAATCTAATTTAAGCAGTTCACCTGTGCTAGCCAGGGGGCGGCTGTTTCCCGGGGACAGTTTGGGTTGAGTGATGTGTTGATGAAGTCGGAAGGATAGCTGTGGGTCAGGCCTGTAGACACTTGCTCTGACACCCAGAGAATGGAGTGCTTCATTAGTGAAGATAAGGATGTAAGGGACTACGATGATGGAGAGGTTTCATTTTCTGTCTTTCGCATCATCTGTCTGGCATTGATTGCTGTGCTAAGAACAATGAATCTAGTCAAATTTATCTAGTATTTCCTATTAGAAGAATACAATAAAATAAAAATAATTTCTTGCCATTTCCTTACTAATAATGTCGTGTTTTATTGGCTGATCGTTTTGCTTATTTGAAGCATTTATTTCTAGAAGGAAGCAAAATGATCTGCCTGTAGAATAAGAAAATTTAAAACTTGAATTTTTTTTTTTAAAGTAAAAATGTCTACAGTTTTGTGTTTGATTTATGGTAATCTTATGACTAGAAATGCTACATAAATTGGACTATATTCAATATAGCTACATATATATGTAAGGCTTAATAGACTTTCAGCTGTATTTTTTGTTGTTGATTTCTCCTCTTTTTTCTTTTCTTTTTCACTAACTCTCAGATAACTGATCCGAGAACTGATCATGTACTAGACTTTTTATTTGTGATATATTTTTATTTATGAGTTTTATTTACCAATAGATAAATGATCAGTTCTAATATTTATGTTATTCGAAATCTAGATTTTGTAGATAAATCCTGGCCTAGTTCAAGACAATTCACTTCGCCCGAGTTTTAAATGAAAATAAAGCCTTTAATACTGCATTGGGCGTTAACCCAGACACATATTTCCGACCAGAGAAGAAAAATAAAATTCGGCAGTAAATTAAATTTCAAGACCTCGCTGTCTTCAGACTTCAGCAGGAAAACAGCCATGTTAATTCCCATCAGTTCTCTGCTTAATGATAGCCCATGCACTTCAGTCAAACTGTCCAAAATGATATGTTACTGTATGCATGACAGGATAACTGTCTAAATAATAAACATCATTTTTATGAGGGATCTAAATGTTATGTTTAGTTTGCATCCCAAAAACCTAGTAGTGGTATCATCTTTGGTGATCACTGTCTGAATAAATCCTGTTAAAACACATATTATGAAGACATTTCCTAATATTTCATGTATGGGTACTGATCTGTGAATTATCAATGTATTGCTAACAGACCATCATCTCCTTCTCTCATGGAGAACTCGCGCACACACACACACACACACACACACACACACAGAGAGACACCTTCCCCAAGGAGATCTGAACAGCCAAGGATGTGGGCTGTTTCCTCACATTAAGCAAGAGGTTGAAGACATTCTTGCTCAGTGAGGCGTTGCTTCAGTCCCCTTCTTCTCTGTGTTTGTTAAGCACTGGGAATAACGTCACACCTAATCCACTGAATGAATGTGCCTGTGCCTCCCAGCTGCCTCGCAGCACCGGATACTGTTTCATTAACTCGGAAAAGTGCTATGGCTGGCCTAGCAGTAGCCGTGGAACAGTGGAGGTGGGATTTCTTTTACTGAGTCGCTCAGAACTCCTACTGACAGCTGAGCTCATCATGAAAGAGATCTGAAAATTTTAGCCGAATGGTGCAAATGTATTCGTCACCATTGTGCTCTTCAGATAGATCCTGGGTGATGAATGGTGTCTTTGCTACTTTGACCTTTTCAATTAGTTCATTTTAACTGTTTTTCAATCTTGTCCATCTTTTTATTTCTGACCACCCTTCTTCTTCTTCTTCTTCAACGTCTTCAGTAGGACTCTACCATGCAGTATTCATTTACTTCAGCAACGGTCACCATAAGCAACAGTAAAATACTTGCAATGCATCCTAAGCAAATACATTACTTAAGCAAGCACTCATCATACCCAACACCTCTCTAAATCAAGTCAATGCCAGTTTCAATTACCGTCAGCTTGCACTGCACTGCACTGAGGGAAAGCCAGAGTGTGGAGTTTCATAACCACGGTCAAGCTGCAGAACCTACCAATATTTGACTGTACAAACTCTGAAACTTCGTTTGTAGAAATCCTGCCAAAGTCATTTGCACATCCTGACAAAAATTAATAAAATGTGTTATTCACAGTCGCTGTTGATAATCCGTTATTTATGGTGAGTTTTTGCATGCTTTTCATTCCCCTTTCTTTCTGTCTTTCTCCTTCTCCCAGTTAAGTGCAAACTGCATTTGTGCTTCGTTTTCTTTGGCAGTTCTCTCAGGTTTGCGGTTTTATGCGTAAGCAGATGCTCAGGGCATCAAGGCTGTGAAGCTCTTTCAGTCTCACTCCATACAGTTGAAGAAGTGGGAGTCTGAGGCTGTGTGCTTCTTAAAGTGATGAGCTCTCCCCAGTCATTTAAAAAAAAAAAAAAAAATTCATTTGTGGGTTTCCCTCCCTTCTGTCAACATTGCTTTTCCACTCAGCCTACCTGCCACGTGTGTGTGCGTGTATGCGTGTATGCGCTGGCACGAATGTAGCCCTTCGCGAAGGCTGAATATCCCGGAGATTGTGATCATCTTTGCCTGCACATTACAAAAGAATGCTGACAAACGAAGAGACAACATGCCACACAAGAGGCAAAAGAGACAGAAATGCTCATTTAGTAACTACTGCTGTGAGGTTATGAGTTTTCGTTTTATTACGTCTGCATCCTCAGCGTCCAGAGATCCTCAAGCTGTTGTCCGATGTCCCCAGTCTCTGAATCTCTGCAGCCTGCTGTTCGGAATCCTCTCCTGTATTTGTCGATTAATAGCCCTGCATGCTATTCGAAAACAAATAACAGCAACTTCCCCTGGAATCTAAAGTCAAAACAATCATAGGCCGAGCATGTCCACAACACCCTGGCCAAATCAGCACCAGATGTCTCCTGAACCGTTCCTCTTCTCTCCTCTCACCTCCCTTTTTTTTTCGTCTCTCTTGCTCTTTCCTGTCTGGAATTCCACATTCCGTGTGGATGGGGATATGTGAAGATGGTGGTGGTTTGGGCACCCTGGAGATCTTTATTATTGATGATTTATTCTGTGGGATTTTCGGACAAGTCCTTATATGTTGAGTTTTATCAGGACTGAAAAATGAGCATCACCATATTTTAAACACTGTTATGCACAGTCTCCGCTGGAATTGAGCCAAACCAGGGAAGAGATGCGCTGAAAAGATTGCCTCGTTACAGGCCTCACTCTCCACTCTCTGCGTGACTCAGTGTGAGCCTTTCCTTAAACCCTCGCTTTCCTCTGCACATCGCCGTGAGGAGTGAGAGTGTCCGCTTTGGCCAAAGAGACAGCAAATCGGCCACTGCAGCCCACCCAAAGTCGTCCAGCACCCCGCCTGTCGACACACTCCATTCACACTGTTCCTTCAACCAGGAGAGAAGACTAATTTACTTTTCCACTTGAGTGCAGTAAAAAAAAACTGCTACCCTGCAGTGACTAAACAAAGCAACCACTCGAGAGATGATAGCAGCCCTTCAGGAAGCTACTCTATCCTCAACCAGCCTAGAAGTCTAAAGATATCTAGTGAGAGAGTACACACACATACTGTCAGTCTAGGTGATAATGAAAAAAAGGCTCCCAATATTGTCTTTAAGGCTCAGGAGTGACTCAAAGCTCCACTATGGGTCCACAGAGAGTTTCATCGGAATGAACGAGTAAACGTGTTTGAAGGCTGAGAGGGGTTGATGGCTATGGATTTATACCTTTTTTTCTGCTGTTACATCCTGAGAGTGGCCATTGGTAAGCAGAGCTTGATAGGGGCAATAAGGCATTCATCCTAATCGAATGAAATATGAAAATCAACTCAATCAGTTACTTTTAAAACTCATGCCATTATTCATCGCTGTTATTACTTTATACTTCTAAAAAAATGTTATTTTTAACTAATTTTATTATTAACTCGATGGTTATAAGAGACATCCACTTCAGCATATTCTAAAATGAATACATTGCTGATAAATCTGCCACAGCATTGTAGTCATGTTCCTCAGTTTGATTTTCTTCTCAGTTCAAATCACAGTGTAGAGATTGTAAATGTCCAGTCTAGTGGGGGCCGATGGGGGACAATTGTGGGAAGGAAAAGCTCTCATTGCCAGGGATCAGCTTGTGTAAACATTCAGGTTAATGAAGCTCACCGCCCCTAATCCCCTCTTCCCCACTCACCTACCCCCCTTGTCTAGCTTAATCCAACTGCACAACCCCAACCTGTCAATCAAGTGGCCCTAGGGTCTGTGTGTGTGTGTGTTGTGTGTGTGGCTGTTTGTGCTCATGTGAGCTTTAGGGAGTTGTATCAAGGGTGAATTCTGGGCCCAAGTTCTGCTCAGATCCAGATGAGGGCTAAGAAGTGCTCGCTTTTGAGTAAGTACACAATTCTAATCAACTCCACATGACGGTGGTTCCAATAGAGATATTTCAGCAGCCCCAGAATTGCTTACATCATGACCTGCTGCTCTGAGCTCCAGAAAAGGGGTATTTATTGATGGGGTAGTAAGGAGGTATAAGGAAAACATGGTAGTGTGGAATATTTTCATGCCACGCATGAGGAAAATACTGAGTGGCATCTATGAAAATGCATGACAGTGTGATTTTTTTTTTAGAGATCCGCCACTCGGTTTATGGCAGGACTATAGTTATTGCTATTTGCCTTTTATTACCGTTATTCAGTTTCCGGTCTACAATGTCATATGTTAACATGTGATTTACAGGCTTGCTTCAAGTTGCCTTGGTGAGGAAACAGAAGTGATTCCCAGACTCCTCTTCCTTTAAAAAGGTGCTTGTACTTGAGAGATCTTTGACCAAAAAATAAATAAATAAATAAATAAAAATGTTAAAAAATGAACCTAAGGGAATAAGGTTTTTGATCTCTTACTAAAAAGAAACATATTTGGTTAATGGAAGTTATGATATGCTATACCATCACCATTTTCGTCTTATTGGGCCTCAGTTATCAAGCTGGATATGAACAGATGTATTTGTAAATTGTTCATAGGAGCATTTACACTAGAAATTTGGAAATTCATGAAAATCCTGAGTTCCTATGTGTGTAAATTTACACATAAGAAGACTAACTAATGTAAACCTTAACTGATCAACTTCATATAATACAATTTGTAGGAATTGCTGCACTTTCATGTACAGATTATACTACTGAGTTTAAATTGCTTACCTTTATTACATTCGCGGCATTTAGCAGATGCCCTTATAGGAGCAGAGTGACTTATAGAAGTGCTCTGTAGTCAAGAACACAACCTCATGTTAGTTCACAGTTCTAGGTCAGGGACTAAGATTATCACTGAGAACATTTTCAATTTATCAGTCAGAATTAAAGTCATTAATTAAAGACTATAAAAAAATAATGAAAACGAGTCAACACAAACCCATACATTAAGACGAATAAAACTAGTCATTCAATTTTGACAAAAATTGAGGCAGTCGTGGCCTAATGGTCCGAGAGTCAGACTTGTAACCCGAAGGTGAACCTGAAGGTCGTGGGTTTGAGTCTCGGGTCTGGCAGGGATTGTAGGTGGGGGGAGTGATTGACCAGCGCTCTCCTCCACCCTCCATACCACGACTGAGGTGAGGCCCTTGAGCAAGGCACCGAACCCCCAACTGCTCCCCGGCGCCGCAGCAAAAAAAGGCTGCCCACTGCTCCGTGTAGAGGACAAATTCCCTTCACAAAAGAAATGCCATCGTATAAACAGAGGATGGACTGGCCCATAAGCATAACCAAAGACTGGTATGATTTTTAATCAGGGAATAAAAGCTGGCTTATCAATCAGCCCCCATTTCCTCTGTTTGCCTGGTTTGCATAATCACCTTGGTGTAGATCTTTTTTTCTCCACCATTTTCATGTCACACCATTTTATTTTCACCTCACTCAATTCACGTTTAATTCACCTTTTCTGTAATTTGTCTTTCGATTTTAACCTTTTCCTGTGCTGTTCCACTGCTTAATATTTTTTTACTGGCACAGAAGTGAATCAAAATAACTTCCACTTCTGCCTTTTGGCCTTTTCTTTCCCCATTGTCATTTTGTTTTCCCAGCATTCTCTGAAATTGACCTTTTATGGAGTTTTGTGGGCGTCACTAAATGCAAACGAGCTGTTTCAGGGACGCGCTTTGCACTCTGCAGGTGATCAACATACACGTGTGAGTATGAAGTATATCGGCGTTTCTTCTATCCTGCAGAAATCTTGAGTTCGGCTTGGGTTCTGCAAACACTGACACACTTTTGAAAGATCGATAAATGCAGTCCGTTGTTTCCAAATCAATCCCACACTGCACACTGCACACTGCTGTACACTGCAGAGATGAAAAAAAAAATGTCCAGAAATTGGAAAACATGCATGTTTGTCTCCTCTAAGCAAGGAATAAAATATGACGGGATTTGCAGTTATAAGAAAATAATCAATGACAGGGTGGTGCGATGTGTCGTGAAGTGAAGCTGTTGCCACCTTGAAGCTGATTATTTTCCGATAATTGCACATCCCAGAGTGTTTTATTCCTTTCATACCACAGCAATTTGTCAATGGCAATTTTTTTTTATAAATAATTAATGAATGACACTTCATACTTTTTACTTTTTATCCTGTTATCACTTATAACAGCTAATAAACAGTCATTCTTTCACCAGCCTCTCTCTTTTTTTTTTCTCTTCTCAAGTTAATAAGACAAGAAACACAGCTTGTCATGTTACTGAGAAACGACAAAAAAAAGCACAATGTCCTCTGTCCTGAAGACTGGCGGAAACCTTCAAGGACCACTGCTTCAATGCACTGACACTGGAGACTCCTTCCTTAAATGTTAATCATTCCATTACAGAAAGCTTCACTGTGTCAGCGATTATACGTTTTTTGACAAATATGTTTTTTGATAGTCTTAATATGTTTATTATTAGTCTTCGTTTGTGTAGAGCATCCGCCATCCAATCCCTGTGAATTAGCTGAAATCCCTGTGAACGAGCACATTAATATAAACCTGTGCTTTGACTCACAGCTCGTACTAGAGTCAGAGCTGTGCTGTTATAGAAAATGAATCAACACCTTCTGACCATTTAATAATTTAACAATGCTGTGGTATAACTGACATTATTAAACTGTTATAAACAGGATACCCTTGTTCCTTTTTTTTTCTAGATCTAATGTGGCAGTAGATCAGAAAAGAGCATGTAACATCTGCACCATCGTTGGCATGACTAATATCTTGAGTATTATAATACCGCCCTTGCCTGTTTGTTCTCACACTTCTCGCTTTTCTTGTCATTTTCGTGCTCTTTCTCTTTTTTTTTTTTTTTTTCCTTTCTTGCTCTCGCTCACTCTGTCCACTTGGGGAGAGGAAGGAGGGAGTGTTTTATTATGGCATAGTTATTGTGATGAAGTTGATTTATGAGCAGGCCTTCTCTCTTTTCACTCTTTTCCCCTCCGTTCTCATAAATCAGGTGAGTGTAAAGCGCTTGGCGCCCTGCCACTCATGCCAAAGAGACACCTTAGGGGATGACAGGAAGCCAGAGCACCCTAAGAACTTCCCACTTTCATAGTGGAACATTTTATCATCTGTTCATTCACCATCAGCAAAAGTTGTTACATGTAGCTGTAGTTTTTTTTTGTTTTTTTTTCTGTGTGTCTTCCTAGACTCTGCGTCTTTAATACAGAAAATCTGTTACTGTTTACCACCTCCATATATCACTAGTAGTCCTTGTTAAGACCTCAGAGGCCAATAAGAGCAAGAGGATGTCTGACTTTGAACACAGTTAGCCCCATATAACAAGATGAGAGAAGATGAGAACCCGAGTTTTTGTGTATATTTATGTATGTGTGGGTATGTCATGAATGACTTAGGAAAAGAAGAAGAGGCTTAAGGAGAAGAAAGAGAGTAAATTATAGCCTTCAATCATCAAGAGATTCAGCCAGCAAAATATAATCAAGTGAGACAGGCTTTTCCGTCAAACCTGGTGCCCAGATTGTGACGTGCTACACCTCTGCCACAACCACATCCAGAGCCACGAGCGTATATGCGCGTCCCAAAGCCGATCTGTATACCGTCACGCCACGTGAGGGATGATGACATGTTCTGTCTGGGCTTCAGCTTGCTGGGCCTCAACTGAATCTTTATGGTGGGCCTCAGCAGTTATTATTTCTATTAACAGGCATTTTATTTTCATCCCTGATGCCAGCGTTCATTCGCACAGCTGGTTTTGCTCAGACGCCGCATGTTTGCTTAAGAGGTACTTTGGAAAATGCCGACTGATATTTTCCCTTCAGCGCCCCTCTTCCTCTCATCTTCTCTCTTTTCTTCTTTCCCCTCTTCCTTTTTTTTCTATAATGTTTGTTTAATAATAACTGATGTCAATTATTATTTACCTCTCAATAATGGTGGCCCTTTCTGTAGTACTGCAGCTCGATGTGTAGGTTTACTGCCTGTGCTGTTCCACTATGGGCATCAGATGATGCCAGTGGATGCATTAATTCAAAGAACAGTTTAAATTAGGAATATGGAGCTGTGGAAATAGTGGGACTGTGGAAATAGAAATTGCGGCTACATGTATGTCCTGGCATTTTTTTTCCCCCCACGTGCTTGTCTGTAGATGTTGATCAGGTTAGTAACAAATAGATTTATATACTCAAAACACAGGGTACACAGTGGAAAAAGGAAAATTAGTGCATAAAGAGCCGAGTTGGAGTCTTGTGGTCTTGGTCTTAAGACCACATGAACGTGGCCTTGGTCTGGGTCCGATTATTGAGAGTCTCATCCAATGCCACAGTCTAACAACACCAAACACTTGGCTGAGTACAGTCATTAATGATCCATGAATATCTGAATGATGCACAATTACTCAGCTTTGGTAGAACTATTTTGCTAACTTAGTAAGCCTTGTAAGTTCCCAGAACCTGAAACTTTTATATTTCACAAAACTGAAATTTAGACACACACACACACACATATATAAAATGGGTTGTACACTATAACAAGGGTTGTACACTATAACAAAATACTACCAAGCCACCTCTCTGGTGCAAGACAATAGACAAAGACAGTAGTGCAAAAACAACAGACAGAAGACAGACAATAGCTACACAGACAGTGAATACAAGACATGTGCAATGAACAGTAACAGTGGGTCAAAGTGTAGATTTAAAGTGAAAACTATATTTTAAGCTGTAAATATAAGGTCCTTGAGTGATTTATACAGCATAGGTGATTTGAACAGTACGTAAGAGGTAAATCGGGTATTAAGTGTAGCACAGGAGTTATTGTTAACAAGTGTTCAGTGAAGTAAATGAGCATTAGCAGTAGTGCAATATACATTAGATTATATTCCCTAGTAATCTGTTTTCTTTTATCAGGTCACTAGGATTAAAGACAGTTTTATCCTTCAAACTTAGTTGAGAGGTTCATAAGCGAGAGCGATTGTTTTTGGCATAAACTACTGTTATCCCAGGAAAGAAACACTTTATAAGAAAGGACGCTAGAGTGCCATTCACATCACTACGGTCAGGGAAAGGAAGGTATGTCTGCACCCTGATACACCTATGTAGACATCCAGCCATTAAAAGTATTTTCTAAATGCGCTCAAAGACGTATCCTACAAGTTTAGCTTGCGGTAGCTATCCCAACTAATGTTAGCGGTGAAGATAAAACACGTGAATTTTTGCTTTAAAATCAAGTCCAGTCAAAGTTGTTGTTGTTTTTTTTGCACAGTATATGAAGACATATGTACTATAGACTGAAATGCTTGGGGCAAGGCTCCGGTAAATTGCTAACATGAATCACTGTAAGGCACAAAATGTACAAAACACAATAGAAGAGCAACAATGATCAACCTCATAATGTCACTTGAAGACTTTTATTTATGGACTTAAAAACATGCTCGAATTTCCACATATGAACTCAAATCATGCCTTCTATGGTCAAAGGAAAGGGCACGACAGCTATATGTTATCATTCCAGAGAAATAGGAATAGGTTCTTTAGAGCAATGCCATAAAATGACTATTTTAGGCTTTTTAAACAACCTTTCTGTAATTCCATACATCATCGGCCATTTTTTTTAATGTTGTCACAATAAACTGAATAATTCTTTTGCAGTAACATTAGATTGTTCCACATAATGGTAACATGGTGGAAAATGGTTAGTTATCTGTGGCACCAACAAAATAGATTAAACATCCATCAGTCAAAAGGTTTTTTTTTTAGGAAACAAAGCAAATGGTTCTTCAAGGCAGCATTTTAAAGCAGTGGTTCTCGAGTGGTTGTTGAGTTATTATAACTGTTTGACTGGTCGCATATATTCAGTGTCAGTTTATGAATAATGTGAACTTCTGATGTGTTCTGTTGATAGAAAGTTCAGGAACAAAATGGCTCTAATAAATGGCCAGAATGCCATTGTACACATTTAAATAAGGAGTCTAATATTTCAATAGTTCATAGTTCATCTGGATTTTTTTTTCAGTGGCTGCAAAAAAAAAGCGACTTTATTTTAAAAAAAATATATATATTTTTTTGTTCAGAAATAGCCTGTGAAAAGAAAATCTGCGTGAGGTCTAGTAACCAATGTTAGCTAACATGGTAACTATATGACCTAAATAATAATGACCAACTCAGTCTGTAACGTTCATCTGACACAGCCAGGTATCATATCAGCTTTTTCCCCAATTTGTGTTTCTTTATAGTTGTTGAGGGACGTCATGCCTTTAAGAAACTGTTTACGGTCATTACCTTAATATTGAAAATCAAGACATTTATCTAGGTTTTGTCGTAATTTATTTTTATCCCCTATTCCCCTTCTATAATTTAGCTCAGTTTCAGCAATGCACACCTTTAAAGAGTGACAAAGAGAGGCTGAAAGAGAGAGAAAGCGGAAGAATCGATGATGGAGCTCATGTTTCTCAGCCTCAGATCAGATTAGTAGAGTCTTTAAAGAGCACAGGGTGAGAGTGAAGAGCAGGATCAGAGGAGGTGCAGACAGACCTGACCTCTCTATCTGTACGGCTTCCCTCTCTCTCTCCCTTCCTCCCTCCCTCCCTCTCTCTCTGACTCTTTCTCTTTTCTCAGAAACACACACACACACACACACACACACAACACGCGCGCGCACACAGCTCGCTTCCTTTCAAATGCCTTCCTTTTCAGACTTTCTCATATTATCACATTTAAATCAGGATTCCATTTATGCTTCACTAAAAAAAGAAAGTATGAATCTTTCAGTGAGGCGTGCAGACAGGACTGGGCCAGAGCTTCAGAGCTTTATGTCTCCCTGTTGCCCTATCAGTCCAGGCTGAGTCACGCTCCCAAATTTCCTCTCTGCTCTCCTCGGCTCCCCTCTCTAATGTTGCTCCCATAACCAACAAATCTAGAACAAAGCTGGGAGAGGATGAGCAGTGAGTGTGTATTCAGGCTAGTGATTTTGCAAATGTGTTCTCAGGCTAAGTTAAAATTAACAGCTGAGCGAGCAAAAGCTTTCGCCATAACATCAGTTAAAATGTCAAATCTTAACTTCGCCCCCACGTGCAGACCTGTTTTGAAGAACACAAGCTTCTTTTAAAGTCAAACCCTCACTAAAGTAGGAGTATCTCATTGTCTTCTACATGAATAAACTCTGTTAGTAAATCAGGAGCCGTGATGTTGCTGTTGCACCAGTTGTTGAATAATTGACAAAATCACAATGTTTGTTACAAAATTGCCACATTCCTAATGTTTATCAATAACCATATGAGAGTAAGTTAAAGATTTGGACCTTAAGGCCAGTTTTACTTGTCTCATAATTAAATTAGCCACTACGAAAATACAGCCCTAATCGCAGACGTGTGAATTATTAATAAGGTATCAAATTCCTGCTGAGTTTGGGGAATTATCAATAATGGATAGAGTCCATCTGGTGTCATGGAATGGATGTTAGGTTCCCACCCCAACCCCCATTTCTCTCTCTCTCTCTCTCTCTCTCTCTCTCTCTTATTCTCTCTTATACACACACACATGAACACACACTCCATAGATCATGGTCTTATCATATTTTGCAATAGCATTTTTAATTTCTTGGAAGAAGGAGCTGTGTATTTCTCTGGGTATGTTCGAGCACATCAAGTAGAATACAGCCTTGTGAGGTAACCTCTGTAACCAAAAATAACACCATTTTAGGTTGATATTTTAGGGTAACCTCTTAGAAACACTGTTTTTTTTAGCTGTTTTTTTTTTTTTAATTTAAAAAAAAAAAATTCCAACCCCGTGACCAAATATCGACACAAGGTCAAAACTGTCAGATATATAGGATACACAGAGAGAGAGAGAGAGAGAAAACTTTTAAAAAGTTCGAAAAGGTTATATATATATGTAGTAGAAGTGCCCAAATTCTATCCTCAAGTCAAAAGCAATTACTCATCTAAATAAATTCTCTGGTCAAAAGTTGAAGAAAAGCTTCTTCACTCAGGTTAAAGTACAAAACTATAAACTCTTAAATTGACTTGAAATATGAACGCAAAAATACCATAAATAAATTTCCCAAAAGAAAAAAATCACGTTCACATCACACTCTGATTTTTAATTACTGAGGATAAATGAGCGCCACTTTCACTAATGAACCAAGACATGTGAGAAAACATTAGGTATCTAAGAAAATTAAGGTTAACTAACAGAAAACTAGGTGAATGCTAATAGCTAGTCATCACAATACCAACTGCCATGATAAATATAAAGTGTACATAGCAACATATACATGCAGGAATGTGATAAGATCGGCTCAACTCCTTGATGCTATCTGATGCCAGGAATGTGCCTTATGACTTTACCGATATGAAAATTAGTAATGTAGAGTTTGAAAATGTAGTGAGTAGAAAACGGCGATATAGTAAGTAAAAGTCAAAAGTATTGGGTGAAGGAAAAACTCAAGTAAAGCACAGATATAGGCAGGCCTACAGTAACAAAGTAACTGAACCTTGTTACCCCTTACAAATTCCCTGAAATTGCATGTGAACTCACGTGAAATGAGAAAATATGAATTGTTTGTTTTAAAAAAAAAGGCATGTGAATATAAATTAACTAATTAATAAATGAATTATGTGTAAAAGATCAACCACATTGAAATAAATGAATCAAGTGTAAAAAAAAACAACAAAAAAACATAAAAAGTCGACGTGAAAACGTGTAAATGCTTCATGTGAAGTGTCTAAAACGCAATTTCACACGTGAATCGTGTTCCCATGTGGAGTTCATGTGGCTGTTCTGTCATGGACGTCTCACCTCTGCTCGTCTGATTGCATAACACAGTACAGATGTAGTAATTTAACGGCAGTATCAGTCCTCAAACCCTGCAGAATTGAAGTAAAGGTTAAAAAACACTAAGTAACACAGATTGGCTTTGAGGTTATGCAGGGTACAGCAGCAGGTTTCGCAGCCTTGTTCTGATTATGTGTGGTTTTTAGTAGTGTTCCAGTGTCTGCTCTTCTCCCCCACAGACAGAGCTATAAACACACTCAACACACATACAACGACACATAGCCAATAAAGTCACTCCGTGACTGCTCAGCTGCGGAGACATATGCGCTGTAAAAGCTCAAAGGGGAGGAAGAATAAGAAGATAAAGGACAGACCGTCGGTTGAATGAGACTTAGCTATACCTGCTGTATGTTATACATGGTATACGCGTTGTATATTACTGACGTTGTCCATGTAGAAACTCTGTCAGGACTGTGCATTTACATGCTTTATCCCACACACGCCGCTAGCCATGGTATTGTTTTGATATGTTGCTTTTATTGATATACAAACTGTCCATGGACATGTGTGTGTCTTATGGCAATAACGACCCAGCTTTCTCATACAGTAGTCGCTTGGCAATTATCATAAAACCTTTTTCATAGGAACTTTTTCATACGAATTTTTTCACAAGTCATTTCCGCAAACAGTGTGTTCAGTGGAGAAGCCGTACATATGACAAGCAGCTGCTGCAGATCGCCGAGGCCATAAAGTAGACAAATCTCAGGACATGGCTTCGGCTGGAGACACCTGAAACACAACGAGGAAAGAGAGGAATTTTGAAGAGCAGTAAACTGCAGGTGAGCATAGAGAGAGAGAGAGAGGGTGGGGGAAAGTACCAGAGTGTGCACAGGTTCTCATGGGGTTTTTTTTTTTTTTTTTAAATGCCTCTATGAGCTGGGAGGAGTTTTCACATAGGTTTGAGTGACAAGACAATGCTGGAGAGAGAAAAAAGGGAGAGAGACAGAAAGAAAGATAGAGAGAGGTCGGAGAAATGCACAGCCCGGAGCCAGATGGCGAATGGAGAGAGAAAAGGAGAGAAAAGGATCTTTATTTTTTTTTTCTCCCCCTCACACCTTCTTTTCCTTCTCTCGTCACCTGGGGCTACAAAAAGCTCAAGCCTCAATTACCTGCCCTACCCTCTTCTCTCTTTGCAATAATAAAAGAAAATTGAATTAGCACTATCTCTCTCTCTCTCTCTTTCTTGCTTGCTCGCTCTAAAAATCACCAGAGGGACACTTGCTGCTTCTCCGTAAACAGTTGGCCTACCTGTCCTCTCAAATAATCAATAGCAATACATTAAGCAAATGATCCCATCATGCTCCCCGCACACTCTCACCAAACCCCAGAGCCTAAATCTATATGAGCATATGTACCTCAGTCTGGATATTGATGAGAAATCACTTAAGAACATGCCACCGTCTCAACAGACATCAATACAGATCATTTATACCGTAGTGCTGCTGAATGCTCAATTCTGATTGGTCAGAAGGTGCTGATTAGTTTTCTTTAACAGCAGCTCTGAGAATAGGTCCAGCATAATCACTGGTTTATAGTAATGTAACCATTTCTATTACGATAACTTAAACAGGTACTTATGGTGGACACGTGGATGGAAAATGTATGTAATCGATGACCTGCTGAAGCTCTCTGTGAGTTTGATATGGTGATACGGTGACGTTTTCTTCCTTTACATTTTCAGGACAGAGGAGTTTACACTTTTGCGGATTCTCGGTAACGTGACAAGCTGGCAGGAAGATGACTAGACGTTTATAAGGTAAGTGATAACAGGAACTAAGGAGTCTCCACAGTGTTCCGCACACTATAAACAGTTTTTTTTTTTTTTAAAAAAGTATGAAATAATGTTTTTTTAATTAATAAACAGTTGTAATCATTGGCAAATTCCTGTGATATAAGATGAATGAAACACTTCAGGTCTTGCTGTTACTGTAAAATAATAAATGTCAGAGTAGTAACGCTTTGTGCATCACACCACCGCAGTGTTGATTATTTTCCTATAACAGCACGACCCGTCATGTTTGATTCCTTACGTAGCTAACAGCCTAGAAGAACATCAGAATCTGATAAATGACAATATGTCAATTGCATTATGTTTAATGATGTTAAATATAATTGACAATATCTCTTTGCAGACTATGCACGTATATGTGTGTGTGTGTGTGTGTGTGTGTGTAAAAGCCCATGTCAACTGCATGGTTTTTGTCTCTTGACCTTAAAAAAGCAATGCCCTCCACCTCTGGCCTCACATAACAGCATGGACTTCATTTCCTCAATAAAGACTGCTTATTTTCACGTTTCTCCACCCAGACATAACAGCACACTGTAATATTACAGTATGAATTTAATCAAAAACCCAACCCAGAAAAACAAGCTCTTTAATTGTTTGTAGCAGAGATCAGTCAGAGGACTTCTGCCTGAGTGACCTTCCAACCACAGCCCAAAACTAATGAAACCAAGAGGAGCCATTTTGTTTCCAGTGTGTGTGTTTTGAAGGCTCTGTGGACACTGCAAAGAAAACAGCAGCTTCCTCCGCACCGAGCACACGGCAGTGGGCAAGATTCAGAAGAACACGGTGTTTTTCCTAAGAAAATGAGTGAGAGATTAAAAGGGGGGCTTCTTGATGGTTGAGTATTTGAATGTGCTTATTGTTACTGATCTAGTGTGACCAAGATATTTTTGTCACCTATGACCCTTGTACGGTGTGACCCCTCAGAAAGGATGAGAGAGAGTTTATTTCTCTCTCTCTCTCGTTCTCTACCACCCTCAGTGTGTCAAATCTGGTTCGTATTGTAGGACAGCGGGGCTCCTAAGTGCTTCTAAGCCATGGACATGGCTCCTCTTCAGGAAAACATAGAAATCTATAGAAATGTAGCATAAGAGGAACTATGCACAACATGGGGAAAGAAGGTCATTCTGGATCAGGGCATCTGCTACATGTCATAAAAGAAGGAAAATTGGAGAGAAAATTAGATTGTAAATGATTTGTTTTTTATAGTCAGATCCATCAACTATATATAAAAAAAAAAACCTTTAAAGTTTCTTTTCTTCCGTGAAACTTCTCTTAGTTTTTGTTTGCCATTATAATTATTAGGTTATGAATTTACTTTTAACTTGCATCTCAGTGTTAGAATGAACAAGTTACATGCCTTTGTCTGTTCCACAACACTGCTGAATACATCATGTTTTAGATTTCTTTAACCTGAGGTTTACCAGCGTTTCCGTGCTCTAGTCCTCACGAGTCCCCAAACGACAGTTTGGCCTGGAAAACCCTTCACATGGTGAAATTTTGACATTTCCTACTATATAAACTATAGGCTTTCATTTCTTTTTTTTTTTTTGCATATATCTCATTCACAAGTACAGTTACAGCAGTTCTACATCTATTTGGGTAAATATATTCATATTTTCTTAAAGTACAGGTGTCAAAATATGTTATAGGCAGAAAACCTAAATTTTGGTAACAATGCTGTTTTTTTTTTTTTTTTGAACCTGCCACACATTTATCATATTGTCAAAGCCCAGAGTAGAAGCTCTGTTATCCAACGGTTATTAATGTTTCTCTTTTTTTACTGAACGAACTTCATGTGCATTCTCAACATATCCCCATATCATGTGAAATACAAGCCAGCGTGAGTAACCATGTTCACTTGTTTCACCATTGCCGATAATCTCGTGCGCTTTTGTGGCATTTGCAAATGATTTTCCATTTCCGTAAAAGGTTGGAGGTACAGAAGAATGTCTTCCAGCCAGTTCTAAAATCATCCCTCTCTCCGGTTTCAGCAGCCTGCTTGTGCTTTTGTTGGGCTGCTTTCTGTTGTTTGGGAGTTCTCACATGGAGATGCACTAATACCAGGAGCTGCTACATTGTCCCCTGAACAATGCTCTACCTCCCCAGGTCATTTAAAGCACCATTTTTCTCACTGCCCCTCCTCAGTGTAGCCAGCTTATGGACGTGAAGCCCAAACAGAAAGTCAGAGCTATTCAGCAAAAGCTCTGTTATTCCACTCACAGCATCGCCTTTGCCTGAAGCAGGGTTGAGAACACCGTATCTTGCACAGAAATGTCCCATGAATGATCCTAAAAGGGTGCAGCAGCACACACATGTGAAAACAGTGTGTCCTGATACAGGAGTGCCTCTTTCACACATACGCACACACATATGAATGTAATAAAAGTTATTGCAACATCATATATTAAAATATATATATACACACACACACACACACACACACAGACTTTGACAGGGACCAAGAGTCCAATATATCATGAGAGTGTCAAGGTGACCACACGCTGAGACTATTATCAAAGTAAACACACCACAGTGCTTCATTGGCCCATGGAGACCGCAGAAACACTGTGTTGACATGGCAGACATTTTAAGAACAAAATAAGAAAGACTCTGTATGTGAACCTCGGGGTCAGGTGCATTTGTGATTGCCGTGGGAACAAAGAAAAGGCGTGTGAACTTAACTCTCTCACCTCTGGGGTTGAAACTGACAAAGACTCACTCTCACACACACACACACACACACACACACACACACACACTTTAATACTCTCATAAGCCCTTGTCCATCATGAAGTGTTCAGACAGCATGTGACCTTGCTTTACTAGAAATCATCTATGGCCTATTAATCTCAACAGGCCAGAACAAGTGTCAATCACATACCATTGTTAGAGAAACTAGGGGCCAAATGACTGATCAGGATTTATATTTCTGGCATACCTCTCGGGTGTTTCAGTGCTATCATTAATAATCATTCCTATCAAGGGATCAGTTGGGGTGTGTGTAGGTGAACGAAACTGTAAGTTATGACTACAAAAACAGCAACAACCAGTCAGATAGGAAGTACTACACACCTTAACAAGTCGGTATTGAAGAAGAGCTCATGGGAAAATCAGACAGCACCGTCTCAAATACCTGCCTCCAGGTCAAACCTGAACCCGCCGTTTCCGACAGCGCATAGTTGGAAACGTTCAAAAACACATGATTGTTTATTAAGTGTGGGAATGGGAAACTGAATGTCAATCAAACGCCTGAAAAGTGGGTTAATATGTGAAACATGCTTTTGATGCAGATTAACACGACATTAAGCAACTGGATCTGGTAAAGAGGTACATGTTAAATGTTTGCAATAATAAATCAATGTTACAGAAAAATGCTTGCATGTCAGTAAAGAAAGCAGCAGATTACATAAGAGACACTTTTCAGATGAAAAAAAAAACAGAATGAAGGCTGCTGGGTTCTGCTGCGAAAATAAGAAGCGAGTGCGACAGTCAAAGTCTCCAGAAGAGCTGTGGCTGCTTCTGCAAGATGCTCAGTAACACTTCCAGCTCCTTTCCTTATAAAACCGCACACACTGTACCTGAGATCGTCACACCAAATATTGACTTTGTTTCATTCATTACTGTTTACTGCTCTTCATAGTATTTTTTTTAAATGTAGGAACGTTTAGTTTCATTATTTTTGAAGGCGTCTTTGCTCTACGGCATTTCCTTGCATGTGCCTAAGACTTTTGCACAGCACTGTATACTAATTACAATGGAAGATATTTAAAAAATTTAACCAAAATTATTTTTTTTCTTTAATTTTATTATTTCTTCCACAGTGAAATCATTTAAAAAAAAAAAAAAAAAAAAAAAAGGCTTGCTGTGCCAGTGAGTTTGATGCTCAGTATCCATGACCTACAAGAACACTGAGTGAATACAAGGATGAACATTTCGCAAGTCACTTTCCATAGCGAAGCTTTTTAAAGGAGCTGATGGTGATGTTTATAGTAAGGTGAGGTATGACCATGCGGGGTCAGCCTGTACTCTTGAGAAGTCCCTTATATTTGAGGTTTATGGTCTGCAACATCTGTTGTAATTTCTGTCAAATTGAACTTTTATTACCTGATCATTAAAGGCTTGGCAATGGAAAAAACAGATGTCTGTGGTGTTCTTACCACCACTATGTTTTTTTATGGCATGGGTGAAAATTGAACCAAAGGGAGCCCCCTGCGTTATAAAATTAAGGCGGAAATCATTTCCACATTCCTAGGACAAGGGGAGCAGTATTGGCATGCCCAGTGAGAGGTGGAGGAATGAACGTGTGAGGGGTTAAAGGGGAAGGATTGCCCACTGAACTACTGGGGGGAAAAAAATCACCGGAGACTGAGAAAGATAAAGAGAGGAAAGAGAGAGAGAGTTTATTGCTAAAGAAGAATGACCTGCTCTGAAGAGTTTCAGTGTGTTTATCGGCACTGCCCCGGTTCAGTGTTGCTCTGATTTTATTAGCTAACGTTTATGAGTTGGAACATAACTACAGCTGGGACATGACTACAAACCAAAAATACAGCAGCAATACCAAAAGCACAACATATTCAGAAACACGTTAACATGAACTCAAAACAGGAAGGAGAGGTCCTTTCTGAGCATCACGTGCTCGTTGCTGATTGGCTACAGCACATGTCAATCTGAGAGACCACAGAAAATGGAGAACTGGACAATATTTACGGTAAGAAGGAAACATCAGTCTAAATAAATCTACTGATGGTTTAACTCGTGCTTAAAGGAATTACCTGCCTAAAGGAATTACTCAGAAAAAAACGAATTAATTCTCACTATGATAACGTAAGTAACTTTGTTGAAATATTGTCTCTAGGCTGACTAGACTACAGGCCAAAAAAGCGCAGTTCCTTCTCCTTGTGATAGTCACACACCATGTCCAATTGGTAATGAGCTGATGTGATGTTCAATAAAGACCTACCCTTTTCCCAGGAAATGCTAATGTGTTTTTTTTAATTTGTTTTCGTGCATGAGGTTCTGGTGTTGTTGTTTTTTCGGGTTTGCTGCTGTGTTTTCAGTTTCACCTTTAATGTTTTCGGTTTCTTAATATGTTTTGCACTTATGGGTCACTGTAAATACCAGTACTGAGTCTAGAAGAACAAATCATGGTTCACATAAATGACTGAAACTTAGTCATCCTTATCATCAAAATAAACAAAATGTTCTGCCACGAACCTGGAGGTACGCGAAAAAAAAAAGTTGTCTATTTTCGTGAACTATGGACGACTAAATAATATGTAATGTAGTCAGCACAAGACGACTACAAACATATTTGTGATTATATGGTTACAGCTTTATAAACAACATAAGCCGTTGATTGCACAGGTGCTACAGGTGTCATATTCTGAATTCTGTCTGTTGACTATCATGTCAGAGATTTCATCATTTGGAATGTAGACACGTTTATGAATATTGATTTGCATTGCACAAAATAAAACTAGACAATTTATTTAAAATCTCTCTCTGCTATCTGTATGCGCAGCTTCCAAGGGGAAGACAGTGACAATGGCTGCTTTTATTTTCCATTCCCTCGTAGTACTGAAACCTGCCCACACTCTTTGCAAGATTACTCATAAGCAGACAAATTCATGTCTGGGTCATGTTGCCTAACTGCGAGCGCAGGTAAGCTTACGGCATTCTTCCTCATGCCATCCATGAACTTGATTTGACATTCAGATTTTATGGAAGGGAAAACACTGGAGTCCATTCATCGTAATTCTGTGAAAGCGATACAGGAAAATTACACCTAAAAATACACAGGCGGAAGCTAAGCACTGAGGCATTGTCGTACTATACATGATGCATTAGGAATCATAAGCACCCTTTCACAAGTACAGTATACAGTATATACAGCATATATAAACCACAGCAATAGACTCCAGCGAGTCCTGTCCTTTCTATGTTATTTGCTTATTACAGAAATGTTTATAAATAAGTGTGCTGAATTTACAAGTTATGTTACTGTACTAACAAAATTAGCATGTACCTGTCTAAGCAAATTGCAAATACCAACATGATAACTGTAACTAAACAAGACTCATGTAAATGTATTGGGACCAAGAGGAAGAACTGAAAAAAAAAAAAATTATTTCTATTTTACTGTGCTGGAGTGCTGGAGAATCATATGAATAAGGTTGTTGATTATAGATTATAGTGTACATAGACCCACAAAAACAATTACTACTTAGTATTTGGCTTAATTCTCAATTTGCAGCTGAAACCTGTCTAAGTGCGCACTTTTGTTAGTTATGTTTGTTCGCTAGAAAAGGCATTCTGAAAAGGTTTATTTCACTGACAAACAACATACTCTTGTCTTATTCATAAAAGTACGTCGAAATGTCTAGAAATGTTCCCGTCAGCTGTTTCTCTGTGCTCAGGTAGCATACTGCTGACTTTCTCACAGTAGGCCTGCGTGTGCTTTTGGGGGAAGCTCAGGGTTAAGAAGAATTCAGTGCATCGACATGACATAATCCTCCCGCTCCCCTTATCTGACTTTGCTAATCTGCCTTTGGCATTTGGGTGCAGAAGACGGACGCTCTCAGAAAATGCATTGTTTATCACTCATTTGTGAAAATGCTACACTGTTGACAATTTGGAGACCAGTTAGCAACCCGTGTACTGTAAGGTAAAACAGGAGCATGAACGTGACACTGTAAAATACTAAGAAGTTATTTGGTGAATCTGAAATAGCGTACAGCCTATAAACACTTGTTTGGGAATGCACAAGGTAGTACTTAGAACCAACTTGAATTGTGGCCACGAAAGTAATTAAAACAGGAGTAATTAAATTCAAAAGTAATTAAAACACTCTACAAATTAATCTGATTAGCAGGTTTAAGGAGCTGTGGAGCTAAACAGCTATATTATAACCTTTAATGAAATAGCTTCATTTAGTGTCCTTAACTGATGAGATGCCTATAAACACCTCTCCATGCATCCACACACACACACACACACACACACACACTTACAGTGGTCATTGGAATTCCGGCTCTTTTCAGTGAGTCGGAACACTTGGCTCAGTTCACTCATAAGAACCGACTCCTTCGGCGTCCAGACGGCTCATTGCCATTTTTTTTTTTTTTTTAATAAAACAAAGTTTGCCATATATAATGAGCGGTAATTGTTCTTTTTTGGGCTGAAATCCTACCCTGCCTTCTAATTTAAAAAAACAAATATTAGCTTGAAATGCACTTTATGACATCGATTTAAATAATTGGTAAATCAGTTCAGTATGTGAGTCGACTCTCAGACCCCTAAAAGAGTCGGCTCAAATAGCCGAGCGACACATCGCCTAGCACCCAGCCACATCCACCCAGGTATACACACACTCTCTCTCACACACACACACACACGCACAGCGGGGACTGTGGTCTCAGAGCCGCATTCAGGGGACTCACCGAGGAGGTGGAGGTGGAGGAGGAGGAGGTGGAGGAGGAGGAGGGATCACAGGTCGCTAGTTTATTTAGCATATTTCTTCTCAGCGCTTCTGTCAGTGGCGCACACACTGCTGTTGTTTCAGCGCGGAGGAGGGCCAAAGCTCACTCACTCGCTCTCTAATCACTCCGACAACACACTCCGAGCCTCATCTGTTGTTGACACAACGGTCAGTCAGCGATAACGCCGTTTACTCTGAGCTTTTGTGCCGTAGATAATGTTTGGACCTGAGCGTTAGTTTACCATCCGGTTCATACACACTGACTGTCAGCGCTCCTGTCACGCGCGCGGACCATTTACTTCACTAATTACTGGTTCCAGCTGGAATGGAGGCGCTGCTCTGAAGACTGATTTCTTCACCTGAGTTGCTACAGTTAGGGTGAGTTTTACCTGCTTTTACACACACACACACACACACACACACTCCATATCTTTAGCGAACGCCTAATCCAAATATCTTGTACATTTGAATTTGAATTTCTGCCGCACTGGTTTGGTTTCATCAGTTCAGTTGTTTCTCTCTCATTGAATCCACTTTTATAAACATCCAACTTAAATCATGTGAGCCAGCCACAAGATTAAAGAGTTTCCATCTCAGCCAAAATTACAATTGTTTTGTTTTCATTAAGTCCTAGGTTTAATAAATTCCATCATCATCTTCAGATAGGCTAGGAATTAATTAATTACGAAACAACAATTAAAAAACTGGTATGCAGCCGGAACCCTAACACTGATCTATGAATTCATTTCTGAAAACTGTAGATGCTTGTTCATGCACCTGGGTTGCTTTAAAGTGTTGATTCAATGTAGGGAAATAAAATGAAAAATGTTTGAATTTGAGATTACAGCTCTCTAACCAGGAAGTTCAGTCGGCTGTTTGGTTTTTCTTAATACACTGAGATAGTTTGTGTTGAAGCAAACATGCACATTCCATGACATACTGGAAAAGAAATAATATTCCCGAGTTTTCAGCCTTTTGTAATGAAATGATAATAAGACAGGTATTTCTTCAGGAAAACGGCTTCGTTGAATTTTTCCTCTTCCAATTTGAGTGCGTTCATAGTCCTGATGCATCAGCATTTCTTTCCCCCCAATGCATAACTAAGCAAAAAAATTGCAATTGGAATATCTTTCAATTCTCTTTGTTACCAGTAAGCAATGTGTATGAATGTATGCAGGTTATCTTTTAGCCTTTTTTTTTTTTTAGATTTCGTCTCTCACAGTGGCCAGTGTTTATGCTCTTAGGAGTAGATTTGCTTAAGCGTAATTTCAGGCTGAAGATTACACCAGAATCGCTGAAGAAATGTTTGAAGCCAGCGAGCTAATAACGTAATTTTAGGGTGCCTTGCTAAGCATTTTTCAAAGAGGACCATTCATACCTTTCAAGGTCTTCTCACAACCCCCATTTAAATACATTTCACCTTCCTGTGGCTAGCACCCAAATCACTTTTGCACAATTACACGTTACATCCCCCTCTCAACACACGCACGCACGCACACACACACACACACACTCTCTCTCACCACTCATTCCGTTCCACATCCAGAACACCACGTTTAAATAGCCTGAACTGGACGGAAAGCTTCAGAAACAATAAAACAAACGCCAACTCACTTTTTTTCCCTTCTGTGCGGACATAAAGCAGAGACTAAGGTCTCTTCTGGGTTTCCTTTCTTTCCTGATTAGACGGCTGCTTTCACTACACCAGTTTTATATGCTTGTCACGCACAAAAATTCCACGTTGGATGACCTTCATGTTTAATTAGTGGAATAAAAGTGTATATTTTAGGAAAGATGAAGATGTGAGCGTGATAAAATAATCAGATGAATTATTTAATATGATGACTGCACTAAATAAATGGCAGTTATAATTCTATTGCAGGCTAATAATAATAATAATAATAGTAATAATAGTAATAATAATTTCTAGACCCCAAAAACAAAGTAAAAGCTAATGGGCCAGCATAGGAAAGGACACGTTTAATTACCATTCGTTATTTTATTTTCGTTTTTTTTTTTTTTTTCAACAGCAGCACCTAAATAATCTGCAATTTCGCCTTCTACCCTCATTTACTTTTGATCAAAATTTCCCCACAAATAACTGCTCTCTTAGCAGACAAGTGTGCCGCAGTGTTTCTTTGTCCTGTAACAATCAGCTGCATTTCGTTCTTCTTTCTACTCTTTTCAAGCTCCTTCTTTCGTTCATGGTTCTTATTACTGACCCTAATAAATTGTGAATAAGCTGCCCAAGTTCTGGATCTGGGATCAGCGAGTGTGGAGAATGCTTCATCCTGCGTGGCCTCAGCACCCCCTCTTATGAAAACACAAATTAATTCTTAAAGTCCTCTGTAGCCAAAGGTTGCTGGAATGATAAATATTTTCATAGGAAGCGCGGCTCTTCCTGACTTTATCAGCATTCGTTTCATTATTGGCCGGCTGGCGTTAACCCCTCAGTCTCGAGGTGAGGCTGAAGGCCTTGAACTGCAGCTTTGCTCCGAATAGCCAACTGATCCGTCGCGTCTAGGCCCCAGATGGGAGCTATCCTCAGTAGTAATGAGCAAAATATTTAGCTGCTGCCCAACGAGATGTTCTGGAAGTCTGGTGAGAATTGGCGGAGTGAATCTGATACGTCGTGAGAGCCGTTGTTTTGAGTTAGCGCTGTGCCACATCATCAGACACGTGACTGTTCCTTTCTGTGCATGCCTCTAAATCCCCTCTTTTTATTGAATTTAGTCATCAAAGTGTGAAAACACCGCTCTGAAGAATAAAGTACTGAAATAAAGTAGCCTGAATTTCTTTTTACACCGAATCTCTGAGTATTTACAGCATAAACTATTACTTGGAATTATAAAGTTGTAATCTGTAATATTTGTATAGTATAAATAATTGTATTAATACATTGGTTACTTGCCACAGATTTATGCGAACACATCAAAAATATTGCATCAGAGCAGTTTCTCTGCCCGTACTGAGAATCAAGAGCTTTCAGCTCTATATCTTAAAATTACAGAATTGTCAGATAAAACCTTACAATTTCAAGGTCCCGCATTATAAGAGATTAACCCAAAATGGGTACAGCCGCAGTGCATGGTTGTGAACTTGTGTGCTAAAGAATAGCGTCTTAGTGTTGTCTGTTGGTCCTACAGAGGTATAGAAAGAACGCGACCACAGAGAAGTGAACTTAGTTTAAACCTCTCTCTTTGATTAAAAACATTGCTTCGTGTCGGTGTTTGGCCCTAAAGCTATAACTGTCTGAGTAAAATTATACTTCCTACTTTAAATCAGCAACGTGAGCTTGTACGGTTGCCGTTTTTGGGATATTAATTGTTTTCCAACAGGCTTTGTTCATTGTTGTTGTTTTTTTAAGGTTTTTAAACAGGCATTGTCATTGTTTCCACCTGACAATGGCGACAGAAAAAAGAGATCATTGTCATTTGCGTGCAAAGAACAAACAGGAGATTTGTATAAAACAGTTGTTAATGTTGTGGAGGTAGACAATCTGCATTTATCAGTGTGCGTACTTGTGTGCGTGAACAGGCTTAGAATCCACAGAAATGGTCCCCAGCTATTATATTCGTTCTGGAACTGCCTGGGGCACACACACAGACACACACACGCACACACACGCACACACACACACTCCATTCTATAATCCTGATCTGACCTATCCTATTCTTCCAGCATACAGCAGCTGTAAAAGTCTTTAAGATATGTATCACAGTGTAACAGATTGTAGATCTATTCTATTTTTCTGCTTTTTTTTCCCCTTTCTTTTTCTTTCTTTCTTTCTTTTCTCTTGACACCCACATGAGCATCATATTCGCATCCTAATACGATCATTCTTTTCTTCCGCCATTCTTCCCAAGCGCCGAAAGAAAGAGAAAATATACATCCCAACAAAACGGCAACTCTATCCTTATGTAGCTGTTAATGATGAGAACTGATAGCGAATGTTTTTTTTTTTTTTATCTCTTGCTCTCTGTCTCTATTTTGTCCTGTTTTTAAAATGCTTGCAAAGGCAATGGCTGGAAAAAAAAAAAACTTGGCTTTTATTCAATCTAAACAAATTAGTTTGCCTGTGTAAGCTTCTTTTTTTTTTTTTTTTCCGTTTCTCTGGCTCCTCAGCAAGTGTACACACGGGTATGTCCCTCAGGCCAAAATAAGCAAGCCATTTTTCAACAGTCCTTGTCTGATAAAGTAATATATCACTCAGTCACTGTCCCGGGCAGATTAGAGAGCCTAGAGCAAGAGCAAGTGTATCAGAAAAGTCTGCTAATGGAGGACACTGCTGTTTTTGTTTTTGTTTTTTTTTGCCTTCAGTATTTATGTTGCACCAAAAGTGCCTGTACATTTGCTAGTTTGTGTATTTGGACAAAGCTCCTGTGTAGCTGCTGCTCTTTATCCAAACAGCAAGTGTGGTTGAAGTCTGAGTTTGAAATGAAGAGCTACTGTCCACGCAAACCCTGACCAGACGGCGGTAGCCTTCCAGAAAAAGACGATATGCAAAGCCATTTGTTTCTCGCAGCTGGATATCGGCGTGGCAGTGGAACTGCAGCGATTGGGAGGGGATCTCAAAATGAACAGCTTGAAAAGAGGATCTCAGTATGAGCGGTCGGACACTTATCTACGTCTAATTGACTGTATCTCTGCTGTTCTCCCACTCGGAATGCACCAGATGTGTTACCTGGGAATGAGACCACCGGCTGACCGAGCAGGTCCCCCCCGCCCTTTGCTCACATAAGATGGCTTCTGGGAGGTCTGCCAGCTGTCCCCATCTTCTGCCCCACGTCTCGGGGCACTGCTCAAGGGGAGAGTGCTCTGCTGGACCGAAGCGTTCTGCTGACCCTGGGTGTGGGGGCGGGGGGGCACGGGTGGACGGCTACAGGCTGATGAGACAGTGAGAGGACTGACTGCACAGGGGTCGATTACAGACGGGATGGGGGAGGACGGGGTGGGGGTATTACATCGAGATGATGGGAGTAGAGAGGACTCCTGTCCACCAAAGCTGGCATGAAAGCAGTCTTTCTGCTTTCGGAAGCTGTCATGTGGAAAAGGGAGCCCACCATGACAGGCAGCTAGTGTTACGCACGCACACACACACACACACACACACACACACACACACACGCACACATCCCAGTGGCCAGGGAGGTGGCAGCCTTTGAGTTGTGCGTTTTTAATAACTGCAGCCAATAAATTTAAAAGGCTGTGCAGAGAGAGAAAGGTGATAGCTTGTTGTGAGTCTCACATGAGGTATGTGGTGTGTGTGTGTGTTTTTTTTTTTTTCCTTCATTTTTTGATGTTTCAGCTAATTCCAGTTGCTTTTCCTTGCTTCCATGACAGAGTACTAAAAGGTCAGTGTAAATAATTCATTAAAGTAAAACACTCTTTTACTTTAAGAGTATCCATAACCTCTGTCTCTCAGTATAAAAGTAGATTTAAACACAGCATTGTTGAGTTGGGTCTAAATGAGTCATAGAGTAGTAATAATGCATTTCTGTCTTCATTGTCACAGAGAGCGAGAGAGAGCGAGAGAGAGAGAGAGAGAGAGAGTTGTCAGGGTTCCCATGCTCTGCTGTGCTCTAGTGTTAATGAAATCCCCCAGCAATGAGGTAAGCGTGGTGTATAAGTCATCTCAGGAGGCCATTACTGGGCCGTTATCACCCCCCACATCTGCTCCCATTAGCTGCCTAAAGAGCGGACGTGTGCGGCCTGGAGTCTTTATTTATGAGAGTCGGGGTTCAAAGGCTGCAGACGAGCAAAAGCCCAGAGGCGCTGTTCAGCCAGGCAGCCATAGACAAGCCGCGTGTGTGTGAGCGTGAGTATGTATATGCTAGGCTCTGATGCATGACATATAATAGTATGATATAGTGACTGAAATATACCAGTTATAGTGATAGTCGTAATAAAAAAAAAATAACATAATTGTATAATAAAGAAGTAATCCAAACAGGTATCCAAAAAGACAGCAAGAGCCATACCTAAATTTAGCATTTAATTATAGTAAAACGAATGTAAAACTATACAAATAGCTAAATAATCCCACCTTTCTTCTGTCAAAAAAAAAAAAAAATGTCATGAAAATGATGTGACAACAGAAAGAAAGGACACACTATGTAATACAAAAAAAGGAAACTGTGCGGGAAGAAAGACAGCAGCACGTGCACAGTGGTGTCAGTTCGAATTGAAATAGAATATTAAGTGTATTAATTATAATTGATTTAATATACACGTGCATGTGCAGTGCTCAGATATGACTCTGAATGCTGAAAAATGATACTGTGGGAAATAATAAAGAATAAGCTTACATAAGGGCAAGTACACAGAGATAGATGCAGCAAAGAATTTTTTTTAAACATTTTTCTTAATGACATTTATTATTCTTTTTGCTTAAGAACAAATGACAGTACCTTTCCAGCACATAAGGGTTCAATGAAAACATGCATTATGATGTATGAACATAATTCTTTGCATTAATACCAGATGTCTGATCTGACTCTCGTGCGTGAGGGCCACAGCACTTTGGCACTGTGTGACAGGGGTCACCGTGTCCCTCTCTATAACCCGTTAAGACATGAGACAGACCTCTAATAGTCACAGCACCGTAGTGCCATATGTGCCATTTAAAAAAAAAAAAAAAAAAACGTTCAGATCGAGGTTTAGATACAGAGAGACGGTCCTAGATAAGCACATAAGGAGAGGTCTGTAGTGCGCCATATGGTAAAGTCATGGCTTCTGCTTCACCTCATAGTTACCCAGCATGCCCTTTTAACCTTGGCGCACCACTCTTTGAGAGGAACTGCCAAAGCGACTTCTTAATTTACGCAAAGTATCGACCAGATATTGACATACGTGTTTCATTAATTTAAAAGAAAGTCATGACTGCGCAGAGATAAGATACCGTCAACAGACAGCAATTTTTAAATGAATATTTTATGATGTTATGAGAGTTTAATTTAGTTCCTGCTAAACCAGAGATACGAACGTGACAGGTCACAGTGATACACGGAGTAAGACCGTGTATGGAAGGTGATACCCGTGAAAAAAGGCTGCTCCGGCAGAACAGGGCTAAAGCCAGGTGAAGCGCTTTGCACTGGCCTTGCCGCATGCAGGGTTTGTTTTAGCTCAGCTTACCCCCATGCAGAGCGGCTGGCCTGATCTTTCTCATGCCCTGTCTCTCCGGGACAGGCGTGTACCAGGAAACACGCTGTGCAGTGCGAGAACTTTGTGAGGAAGTCAGGATTCCACTGGATGTCCCTGACACGATTTTTCCATATATGCTGACACTTCTTCTCTTTGTTTACTGTTTTTGACTGCCTCCAGAGGCCCTTCCCACCTCTTCTGACTTTCTCTGTGGTGAGTCAGCAGGTGTTGTGTTGTTCTAAAAGGGTCAGAGTTTGAACCCCCTGCATCCTTGTGCCTGGAGAAGATGAGACCGTGTTGATAACCAGGAATTTGAAGCGGTTTGTGCATCTGTATTGACATGTGCATTCACACACATCTGTAATGTGCGTGAATGTTTTGTGTTTGGGATTTAGTTTTTTTGTTAGCATCCCACAGAATACAGAACTTTGCTCTAAATAAAGCTCACATACCGTATTTAAGTGCATTTACTAGAGTCAGATTTACAGATTAGCCGTATGTTTTTTGCGTATAAGCTGAGCACTAGGACACATCCCGTATTATTTTGTCAGCTCCTGCGAAGAATTGTACGTGTAACCTTTTTCTTTGGAGATCACATTACTCAGACCCAGCTCCATCTATTACTCTATTACATTAATGCGCATATTATGTTTATCTGTGCTTCACTCATGCTCACTGAAGCAGTCACATTACTGTTTACCCATTACTGTCACATTACACTGCAATTGTAATGATGTGATTTAATAAGAAAAAAACAGATCAAATTAAGCTGAGTCACACATGCATGGCATTAAAACGTGGTCGTAAGGCCTTCGTGTGCAGTCTTGCTGAAGGATAGCCTATTATATTCCTTATTTACATGAATATCAAAAACAAGCTGAATACGTGAAACGGATCTGATCCAACATAGCCCACTTAATGATGATACCTGTGCTCACTCTTGTATAACCTACATGTCCAATCCCAGTAGCAGAGCCCCATATGTGGTATTTTTTTTAATGTTTAGACTGAAAGAGAGAGACGGCCCTAGATCAGGTAAAGGGTGCAACAAAAGAATAACGATTATCTACAGCCCCGTTCGGCTTTGGAAATGCTGTTGTGAACATTGCTCATGTCTCTGAGTCTCGGTCTCAGAGAGTCTTCTGTAAGCTCAGAGGCCACAGTGGCTTGACCAGGTCAGATTAATTACCCCTGAGGGAGAGCCTTGCGCTTGTTCAAAGCGAACTTCAGGAAAAAAAAAAATGCCGCTCCGAACGTTCTGTTCTTCGACTCGCGCCTTTGGCCGTTCAATAAAACCTTCGTTGCATTTTATAATGTAAGCCAGTGACAGGTGAAAGGCACATCTGGGATTTGATGCTTCCATTTGAAGTGTTACCAGTGATTTTTATTAAGTAAAGAGATGTTAGCACTTCGAAGGCAGTCGGACACGTCCGTCATAACTAGCAAATCCCGCCATCCCCCTATAATATATTCCACTGACATTTTGCCATGTCACAGACCATCCGAACCTCCCACTTTTAGTTGTACACAACAGAAGGGTACAAGAGCTGCAATGCATTGACTTGTTCTTGTTCTGTCTTTACTCATCAAGCTGCTGACACATCGCGACGCCTGCGGTTTCCTGCCAGATTATGCCGAGTTAGGAAAGCGAATTGACGTATTGTTCTCTTCTCAGTAACAGAATCTTACCAGGCAGGTTCATGCAAACAACCGTCTCAGTGTTGTCTGTGTGACAGAATAATAATCATGTAAAACTCCGGTGCCTTGAACAACACCGTCTGTTAGCATATTGCCAACTGGAATTCTCCGTAACAGGCAAATAAGGTCACAGACCTTTCAGTTAGGATGCACAGGTATCGAGGATTGAGTGTGCCACAGTTTATTGTCACTTTGCATTGGTTGTTGCTTCTCACTGAGCCTGTCAGTCTGTATTGTTTCAGATGGCAAGGAGCTGAGAGAAGAAGGGAAAAAGAGAAAAACGACTACCCGCCCTTACTGACAGGTTCGATTTACTGCTGTACATGTATCTCCCATATTTTCCCATAAATTTGCTCTTTATTGTCTGCAAATGTTCGTGAAATTTATTATTTATATTTTGTTTGATACATTCTGTTGGCAGGGGCTTGTTATATCAGCTTTCACTTATTACGGCATGTAAGTATTTCATATTTCAGCGTCACTTTTATGAGATTTAGTAGAAAATAAATGGAATTAATATGAATTTGTGAAGTATGTTAAGATTGCTATCTTTTTCTAGTGCAGCTGTCCCAAGGATAAGTGATGGCTGCTTATGGACAGACACAGTACAGCCCTGCCATCCAGCCTGCAGGCCCATACACACCTTACACACATCACACCCAGGGCTACAGTGTGCCATCCTACAGTGAGTGCTCTATTTGTCTATGGGACTGTTGTTTTCATAAATAATGTGCATCGCATACTGAGCTTGAACTGAGCTATGTAGACCTGAATAAGCCCTTAAAATGAATGGAGAAACCTTAATATAAAATATGACCTTTAATGAAAAAATATGACCTAGACCTGCTACTACTAGAAATAAAAATGTACTGTATGACTTAAAAAAAAAAAATCTTTATGGGCATATTCTCAAAATTTTGAGCACTAGGTAATAAAAGCTAAGAGAGAGCGTAGTGCTTCTTTTTCACCAGTCTGGGCTGTTTAGTAAATTATGTGAAACACTGGAAATTTTATTGGCATTGAGGTAAATGACTCTCCTTTGTATTTTAAAAAGATAAGTGTTTTCCTCTCTTTCTCTGTCTTTGTCCAGATATTAAAACAGAAGATGGCTTGAGTCATTCGCCAGGACAGAGCAGTCTGCTTGGCTACACATCCAACTTCAGCGGAACACCTCCTAGCCAAGCTCTTTACAGTTACTCCACACACGGTCAGTCGTCCAGTCAACTCCCTTTTCTCTGCTGTGTGTGTGTGTGAGTGCGTCTGACCTCTGCATGTTGCTCCAGGATAATTAACAAGACCTCTAGTGACTCCGCCCACACACGCACGCACACACACACACACACACACACACATGTATGTATTCACCCACACTGTATTTCTTGGCTGATAAAAGCTGTTTGATAGGTGGCTTGTGAATTCCGAGCCCACCCCCACACACACACTTTTCCAGGTGCTGGCTATGGCCCATCCTGGCCCCTCTCTCTGTCTGCTACTCTCTCTCTCTCTCTCTCTCTCTCTTTCTGTCTCTCTTTCTGTCTCTCTTTCTGCCCCTCACCACACCTGTTCTCCATTAGCTGCGGTCTGGGGCCCTGGCGTCAGCCGTCTCTCTCCTCTCTTGGGGGTCAAGCCCTTCTGCTGCTCCCCATCACAACACACACCCCGTTGGTGGAGTGTTTGCATAGATGTGAGTGGCACAGGCCACCAGCACCACCCCAACACCCCCATATCCTTTGTCCTTTCAGTCCACGGGCACCCGTTGCCTGCCTCAACCCAGCAAATTTTATGGCTGCCATTACACCATGAAATTGACCTCTCTCTGCTAAGGTGAGAGTTGAAGTGGTATTAGGATGTTTTCATTCTTTAAGCAGTACTTAAAGTGCAGATGAAGACAGTGAAGGTGAAAGAGAGGGCATTAAAGGTGATTAAAGAATAAGCACTGTTTAATTGCTATTGTTCTGTTGAATGTGATTTATGGTTCTTAGAGGGTCCCATTCACTACAGTACACTAGCATGTCATGTAATAGATATGTTTCTAATAGATCTGGTCATGGTAGTTGTGTGTGACTTATAGGTAAATTTTAACAGGAGACCTGATACAGCTTAAAATAAATAACCCATCTGTGCAAGTCAAAGGTCCCTGCGTTTCACTGAAAGAAAATCAGCTAACAGTCCCCCACCTTTCCCCTTTTGAAGCCTTTTGTTTGTTTCCTATGAGATTTCTTCAAGCTTTGCACAGCCATTCATCTTAAGAAAATCTGAAAAAGGGGAATGAGAGGAACGGGGGGGTGGGGCTTGCGGGGGTGGGGGGGATGGGGTTCACTCTTTACTGATAGCAGTGACGGATACTCTCCCAGTTGACTCTACTTTTTCTCACCTGTTTTGATTTTTTTTTTTAAGTCATAAATCAATCAAGGCATGCGCTTTATAAATGCCTTTGTTTTAGTAATCTCCCTGCAGCCATTCTGATGTCACTGTCTGTTGCATTTCTGGTGCATCACTTTATTTGTGTTGGAGCCAGGGGGAAAAGTAGAATGAATTTCATATGAATTTCATACCACAGTGAGTTTTGAATGGTTTCTTAAAGGCTGGCTATGTGCTCCTTTTCCAGGTGGCAGTATTTCATCTGGAATTTTCCAAGGAACGAATGCCATCACAGGCTCAACGCCATTTAGTCCCACACAGCAGGTGAGTGGCTCGAGTAAGGAAGCACACAGCTTACAGCATCATGCTGCGTGGAACAGAATCTTTGCTCATTTTGGTTCAAAGACGATGGACTGCAACACTGTGACACTGTCACCCATAAACCATACTAACTATAAACAGAATTTCCTATAACTAATAATTCTAAAAATAAAATAACTCAAAACACCTATGTTTTAATAGTGTAATAACTGCATTTTACTATAATATTTGCATTTTTGTGTTCTTTTGTTTTTATTAGGATTTCACAGCATATTCCAGTTATGGCCAAAGCCAGTACTCACCATACTATAATACACACTACAACAACCCCTACCTCACAAGCAGTAATATTAGCCCTTCAGCCATCGGCACGGCAGTCCCCTATCAGCATACAGAACATCCTGCTATAACAACCAGCCCCGAGTCCCACCCAGGTAAAGACAAGCATCAAGGAAATGAACAGTTAGTTAATTATACTGAATTATCATTATATTGCGTTATATCAGAATGAGATCTTCTTGGTAATAAAATCTGTTGGTGTGTGTGTTTTATGTAACAGGGGAGTATCATGCCCCCCCTAGCCCCCCAACCCCAGGAAAGGAGCAGGAAGGAGGTCCAGCCAGACGCGGCTCGGATGGAAAGCTGCGGGGAAGGAAGAGGGCCAATGACCCTGTACCCCCACTGGACTCAGAAATCGAGGTACACATGCTGCTCTGTGGCCTCTCTCACACTAGTCAAGCTATCATGATATATCTGACTAATAAACAAGCCACAAATGGTTTTCATCATATAAAACAGAGTAGCGCATTCACTATGCGGTGCTCAGGAGAGAGGATTTGCTTCCAACTGTCGATGAGGAGCGTTGCGTTGAAATGAAGCGTTGAATAATATTTTTAGTGCCTATAAAACAAGATGAAAGCTGTTGTTTTGCCATAATCACATAGTCAGCCCACAGATGGTATTTGCGTTTTTACTTATGTTGTGTATGTGTGTGTGCCCACAGAGAGTGTTTATTTGGGACCTAGATGAAACCATCATCATTTTCCACTCTCTTCTCACCGGCTCTTTTTCCACACGCTTCGGCAAGGTACAAACCTGTTCTATTACTTTAGCTCTGACTAATGGAATGTCCCTCCCTCAGCTGTTTGACAGTAATTAGTTGTTTTGTTTTACTGCACAAGAGGACTTATTGTACTACAAGCCCATTCAATGCACAATAATCATGTGTGTAACGCTTTTAAAACTGTTGCATTAACCTGACGCAGGTTGATAGACCAGTCATCCCTCTGTATGAAAATCCCATTTATTTATTTATTTATTTATTTATTTTGTTGATATGTAGCATTAAGAGAGAAACCCGAGAGAAATCTTGAGAGTTACCATGACTAAAGAAGATGTTTCCAAAGAATCACGGTCCACAATTACACAGTCATTCGAACGTATATATATATATATATATACAAAGATATGAAAACAATACTTGGGTCAGAACTGTAGAGGAACAGGTTTGATATGTCTAATGAGACAATGCTTACTTCCAGGCAGAGAGCTGTGATTGTTTAAGCTCAGATTATGCCTCTGAAAGGAAATGGATGTCCTGTGTAATGTGTGTGTTATTCATAGCCTGAAAGTATAGAACTTCTCTGAAAGTTATAAAAGCTGTCACAGTAAACAAGTGTTTGGCCTGCGTTTGGCCTGAGGTGAGGCCAGAGGTACAGGGCAGAAAGCCAGTCTACGTGTTGAAAGAACCTCATTTTAATGCGTTTTTTTGAGGCCGAGGTGAACTGCAGAGCACGGCAGGATTTTAACTTTCTCATTAGAGCCGTTTTGGCATCTCATTCATCATCAGGCACCATATAAGGTCTTTTAACGTGCAAACTTTTGTAGAGGCCAAACTTTTTTTTTCTTGCTAACCGACTCCCGCAAAAACTGAAAAACAGTAGCTTTCAGCTTCTTTTTTTTTCTTCCCCCCATTACAATCTCATCTGTAATTATGAAGCAGGGTATCTTTTATTTAAAAGAAAACACCCTATGATAAAATCATTTGGATTTAAAAGTAGGTCATTATTCTAATTAAAGGATGCACTGCCTTCTCTACACCCCCTACCCGAGCCCCTGTCACCCACACCCCCTTGCTTGAACTTTGTGTGGGAGGGGAGGAAGGGATGGATCCTGTCTTTCTTCCTTTGAGTTAATCTGACACTTACCTCTGGCTGACACCTGCAGCTTGATTAACTGCCAAATGTAAAGCACCAGTTAACTACCTGCCCTGGCCTGGCACCAAGCTACATAATTACTCAGCTAGTGTCAGCATGCACCCTGATCTAAACTGTGAAGTTAACGTTAGCAGCTGTACATAGTGTGCATTGTGTGTGTGTGTGTGTGTGTGTGTGTGTGAGAGAGAGAGAGAGAGGTCATACTGACTAAAACATAACATTTCTGAGTGATAGAAATGAATGCAGCCAAACTGGGGCAAAGGATGAAAGAAACCTGTTTTGCCGTGCTCCTGATCCTTCTGTATAAACAGAGAACACAATTCAAACTGTCATTTCAGGCTGCTAATGAACTACTTATGATAGTTCAAGCCGTATAATTACAATGCGTTGCCTAATGCCATGTTTTAGGACTCAGCCAAAGCTGTGTCTCTGGGGCTGTGGATGGAAGAGATGATCTTCAACCTGGCAGACTCACGACTCTTCTTCAACGATCTAGAGGTGAGGAAAAACCCCAAGCCTTTGTATGGCAGTTAGTATTGCACATATTATTATTATTGAGTCTTTTCAGTTGAGCGCGTAAGTTTGCATCCCCATTGTTGCTGGGGAAATAGGGGGGAAAAGGAACTCCACAAAGAGTGGATTCTGCAAGAATACACAAATCCTAATCAAAAGGCAAAATACTTTTAAATATGATATACATAAAGCCGAGGCATTGCGAGGACCCTTGAAAGAACGTTTTTAGTTTTGCTCTCTTTTTATCTGTTTTGAAGCATTCCTCTGCTTTGGCAGAAGACAAAGAAGGGGATTAAATTCTACTTTGGAGGAGGAGCACAAACTTTGAGGTGCTAATTATGGGTGTGTGGCCAACTCTGAAAGGAAAATTTGTCCTGGGGAGGAGCAACAGATTATAGTCGGGCAGGGGTGGGGGGAGAGAGAGCACACAATTATTTCGTCGACAGGTTTAAATGACACCCCTGTGCCCTTTTTGGGGGTTGGTCCCTCAAAGAGGACTCACCTCGAGTCGCAGCCATTTTTCACTGTTCAGACACACCTAGGTGATTTATCTCCTCTCCATTCACCTCTGTCAGCCTGGGAAGAGAGAAAGCTTCTACAGGAAAAATGTTTTGATCGATGTTTTGGCACTTTTGTTCTCGGCTTGGAATATCATTTCTGTTGAAATAAGTAGCCCCTACCTCTACTTTAATTATTATGGATTATAATGAATATTGCGCTTATTAGATTAAGGTTTTTTTGGGGGGGGGTAAAACCTGTTCTGTATATCAGTGTTTTGTGGTGAGTGTGTTTGTGTGTGTGTGTGTGTGTGTGTGTGTGTGTGTGTGCGCAGCGTCTGAGGAGGTCTGTAGAGATATGAGAGCATTATGAGGTAGTGTCGGCCTTCAGACCAGCTGAAATATGAGAACAGCTGCAAAGCAAGAAAGAGTGCTTGTGCGTCTGTGTGTTTGTGTGCATGTGTGTGTGCACGTGTGTGTCAGAGACAAGTCTATTTTCTGCTATCGGCAATGTAAGGCTACTTAAGAGTACAGCTAATCTGCATTGTTGATTAAGACTGTCAGGTTTAGGAGGTATGTTGCTGTCGTCTTCAGGAAGTCTCCTGATTTTATTTCTTCTTTTTCCAGGTTTTAGAGGCGCCTGAATGTCTTGGGTCTTAGCAGCTTATTTCCGTCTTTATGTTGTCTTTTTTTTTTTTTTTTTTTTTAATATTCCTGACTTGCTCCATCATTCCCCAAGGCTCTGTAGAGGGCAAACTTGCCCATACAGAGTACCTCCCTGCCCGCCTGAAACACATCTACCACTCTAACATATCCACTTTCCTTTAATTTCACAGGAATGTGACCAAGTTCATATCGATGATGTGGCCTCGGATGACAACGGACAGGACTTGAGGTATGGTGGTTCCCCTCATAACGCTGGTATAGTCTCACAGGGAGTCTGCCGTGGAGTGTATTAAAATCTCCAATAAAATGAATGATATACCTCATAAAACGGCCGGTGCTTTTTCCTGCTGCATACCATTGCCATATTAGGAATTATACCTATTGTTTTTTAACATACTTTGGAAACGATCCCTGTTTCCCATTGCTGATGTTTAAGATGTACATTTTTTATCATTTCAGCAAAAGTGGTCTATTTAACCCTTTAAACTCCTATCATTATTATTATTATTATTATTATTATTATGATCTTTTTATCTTTTATAAGCACATTATTCAGTAAATGTAGTTAAAAGAATAGGAAAGGTACACAGTGAAGTGAAGTGAAGAATGTACACGACACAATGGGTCAAGAGGTGAATTCAGACATTGACTTTTTATGTATTTGTTTGTTTGTTTGTTTTATTTCATCCGTTTTACAATAACCCAAATTTCATAGCAACTTCCTTAACCTCGTCGAAGCCTGTATGAACCAGTTAGACTTTTTTTCCTGCCTATGAAATGTGAACGGGTTCCCAGCCATTTTGTAAAACCTCGATAGTAAATCAAGTAGTAAGATAACCATGCTGTTGGTCTAAAACCACAAAGTTGAACTTTTAGTATGAATCTTGAGTTGCACCGGTTCTGGCAAACCGTTCACATGTGTATTTTTTTTTTCCTGTGTGTGTGTGTGTGCAGCACATATAACTTTGGAACAGACGGCTTCCAGAGTCCAGCAGGAGGTGGTGCTCTGTGTTTAGGCTCAGGGGTCCACGGTGGCGTCGACTGGATGAGGAAGCTGGCCTTCCGCTACCGGCGAGTAAAAGAGATCTACAACACTTTCAAGAACAATGTAGGAGGTGAGTAAACTGTAAAACGTGAGAAAGAATCAATAACCGTTCCAGCTGTCAGCAGCATTGCAACTCACTGTTTGCGCGTCAGAGTTGTAGGATTAGTTTTTTGATTTGGCCGTTGTGGGTTTTGATTGGCAGGTTTGCTGGGGAGTCCAAAGCGAGAGGAATGGCTTCAGCTGAGACGAGAAATGGAGGTTCTTACTGATCTGTGGCTTACGCAGGCTCTAAAGGCTCTAGCTCTTATTAACTCCAGGTGAGAAGCACTCGCAGGGAAAATAAATGTACCAAGGCAGCATTTTCAAGCACTCCTTTTGTACACATTGCTAGAATAGTCCAAAGATTAAGTTACACTAGCATGTAAATTTGATTTTGGGTAAAGTCTTCCTTTAATGCTCTGAATGATTTATGTTTTTAAAAAAAACAAACTAGATTGCTTTCTGCTGTCTTCTAATTCAGAAACTAATGAACACTGTTACGTCTGCTTCCTCTGTCAGACCAAACTGTGTGAATGTGATGGTCACCACCACTCAGCTGATCCCAGCTCTTTCCAAAGTGCTGCTGTATGGTCTGGGAGGAGCTTTTCCCATCGAGAACATTTACAGTGCCACCAAAACTGGTATACTGCCCTTCTGCTACATTAACAGGAAACACGCTCGGATGAACATGAGCTCAGATGGAAATGTGAGCTTGTGTTGTGTATAATTTTGTTCAGGTAAAGAGAGCTGTTTTGAGAGGGTGACTCAGAGGTTCGGGAGGCGAGCTGTGTACGTGGTCATCGGAGATGGAGTGGAAGAGGAAACTGTGGCAAAGAAGGTAAGCCTCACATTATTACCATTTCATCATTGACTGTAATTGAAGAATTCCTAATTCTAAGATATCTGAAAATTCTGGGACTGTTATGCTGTGTTGGAGCAGGTGTATGGATGTTAACTGTTTCATAGGGAGGAAAACAAATAATGTATCTGGCCTTTCCATCAAAGTCAGTCATCAGAGTTATGTATAGCTAACCAGTTTTCATTACTTTAGTGAGTTGTTAGCATTAGCTTACTGACGAATTGATGGATACACTGTGGTGTTACGTGAGCACCAACATCTCTAATGTCTTGCAGAAAAACATGCCGTTCTGGAGGGTAACATGCAGAGCAGACCTGGAGGCACTGAGTCATGCACTAGAGCTGGACTACCTCTAGAGGGCAGAATCTCTAACACCATCTCTCATTTGAATTGGTCGACCATAAATCACATGGCCAAGCCAAGAACTGCAGGAAATGTGTCTGTTCCAAATCAGTTTAGAAACACTTTTCTTTTCCCTCTTTTCTTCCGTCTCTGACAACAGTTTTATACAATGGCGCATTGCACTGGTGACAAGAATCCGTTTAAGACCAAAGTGCTTTAAAGGATCAGAAAGTTTGTGCTTACTGATATGAGACAACATGACTTCAGGACAAATTTGTGTGTATCATTTGTGATGTGAAAGATCAGATTTTGGATAAAAAAAAAGTGTGCAAATATTTATGTGTTTTCTATGAATTCACAAGCAGCTGCTGCTGTCTGTCATAGATGAGACTTATCCGTATCTCACTCAGAGATTTATTCAGCATTAACCTTTTATGAGGAAAAAAAAAAGATACGCTGTCTATTGTTCCTTTAAGTCGTATTAAAATATCAGCCTTTTTTTTTTTTTTTTTTTTTTTTTTTTTTTTTTTTTTTTTTTTTTTTTTTTTTTTTTTTTTTACAACTGTGAAATTCAGTAAAACTCTTTTTAAACAAATAAAGCACAATTAGGGGAATTATCTGTATGACTGAAAATCAGTTGGGAAATATGTAGATATAACAAATTTAGTTTATCATTTTTCCTGATAATCTCTATCAATAATGCAATAATGTGTTGATTCTGTTACTGATTCAGATACTGCTCCATTCTTTTAGGTAAACCATCTTTTAGGTAAAAAAATTTATGTTTATGAAAATGTGTGATATTCCACTCAATGTATTTCTTTCTCTAAAGTACTATATACTATTTAATAACACATTTAAAAAAAACAAAAAAAAAAAAAGCCAGTGCAAGAAAACATTGTAACTAATCCCAAAAGTAGCCAAAGTATAAAGCTGAATCTATTGATAACGGTGACAATCATCTACATAACGTACGAACAGTTTCGTGAGGTGATTTCTTAAGCACTAGTAAATATCTCCTTGATTCCTCTTCACTATGTGCCTGGACCACAGTGAGCTGTAATATTTGTTACTGGATGTACATTTGATTTTGTGTTTCTTTCTATTAACGTTACTGAAGTTTATATGTGCGTTTCTTTCCTGTATGGAATCTGTAAGGTTGCCTTTTGAATTGCATGTGCCTTTTACACTGCCTGTCCTCCCAGCTATTATTTGTATATATGGTTTTATTGTTGATTTGTTTTTGGGCCAATATGATAGAACAATAAAAAAAAAAAAAAAAATAAATTAATTGCATTAAATTGATGGACTGGTGTGCCGACTGGTGTGCTAATGTAATCGCAGATCCGTGCTCGTGAGACAATGGGTAAAGGATTATTTTTCAATGTTAAGAATATTGATATTCGGTTGGATTTTATGTTTCGAGCTTTTAACAATAGACATTAGCACAAAGCAGCTTTACAAAAATTCACATACAGATTTATGAACAAACCAGGTGAGAGTGGCGAGGAAAATCATTAAATCATTACTGTTCTACAACTGTATGAAGTGACCTGTGGCCAAGTGTGGTGACCCATACTCGGAGTTTGTGCTCTGCATTTAAATCATCCAAGTGCACACACACAGTAGTGAACACACACACACCGTGAACACACACCCGGAGCAGTGGGCAGCCTTTTTGTTTTTTTTTTTTGCTCTGGTGCCCGGGGAGCAGTTGGGGGTTCAGTGCCTTGCTCAAGGGTGTGAGACCCTTGAGGGTGTGAGACCCTTGAGCAAGGCTACGAACCCCCAACTGCTCACTGGGTGCTGCAGCAAAAAAAAAAAAAAAAAAAAGGGCTGCTTGTTTACAGTGTGTGTGCATGCACTTGGATGGGTTAAATGCAGTTGTAGTATTGAGTGGAAGAGAGAGCTGGTCATTCACTCCCCCCCACCTACAATCACTGCCGGACCCAAGACTCAAATCCACAACCTTTAGGTTACAAGTCCAACTCTCTAACCATTAGGCTACGACTGCTCCGTATACTGCTGTATACTATGAAGATGAGCAGCACTAAGTGTGTTGAAAGGCTGTTCAGTATTGAATAAGAGTGCTGGGATGAGCACAGGACAGTCTTCATCATTACAGCGGCAGGATTTAGGTACAAGTCTACAGTATCCAGGTGAGATTATCCACTGAAGCAAGGGTGAGATTTGGTTATAAAATGTAGGGCATCCATGCGGGAACGTCCCGACAGCTCACTATAAGGAAATTCCTTGCCTAGATTTCATTACAGATATGTCCTTCCTTACCCATTTTCCTTCTTTTCTTTGGAGGAACAGGGTAGAAACACAAACATATACAGCATGTTTAAATCAGTCCTCTGCAATCCCAGAAAAGGGAATATACCCCGTCTGTTTCATATGTACGTCAACAAAGCTAAGAAGGAAGCATTTTCCTGAGTATGAACCCAAGTGCCTTGGAGGGTTTTGTTACAGTGTCAGAAAAGGTGTTTAAAATGTAATCAGATTAGTACAAGGCTCACTTGTTGAAACTTTATTGTAACGTCTCTCAAAATAGCCCCCAGGGGAAAGAGGAGGTGCTGAGGTGTGTATGAGAAGCAGCCTTCAGGACAGCTGTGGTTGCTGTGCTTTCATAGAATGCCATCTTCTGGTGAAAATCAGAATAGGAGAGGAAGAAATGAAAAAGTGATAAATAACAGCTTAAAGTGGGCTAAGGCATCTGATGAGCTTGCTGTCCAGTATACTGCTCAGTCGGAACAGTTAGGTCATAACTAATTTAAGCATTTGGTAAAACATGAAAGTGTATAATTTAGTAAACAGTATAAAGTATTAAGGAGAGATATGTGGTTTTGCTCTTTTCACGATCTCAAAGCACCACGTTATTTTAAAGATCATGAAAATACAAAACAGAATAATTATCTAGCTGTTTCAGACCATTTAGTTCATCCTGGTGTAACAATGCCAATATTTCAGACCTATGAAATCATGTAAATGAAAATGTAAAAGTAGAGGAAATGGATCAGTAACATTTGCCACTTTTTTTTCTTTTTTTTTTTTGGTATTCTAAAGTTCCAGTTTTTAACAGCTGTTTTTGTCTTTGAGCTTAATCCTTGTGTCACAAAGTTTTCCCAGGGGGAATCGTTTTCCAGTATATCTTTAGGTTACACTGTTAAGTAAACACTGTTACATAACACCACACGCCGTCGACCATTTTGAAATCCAGTATGCCAGCTAACCAGCTTAGCACTCTCAAATGTCACTCATTCTAACTGCTAGTCAACTAGACAGTGATCAAAGCTATGAACACATACTTCAAAATGCTGCTTTCATACCGTAAAATCTAAAAGCTGACAAAAAATATTCTCCAGTTGCTGTTCTTTTGCAGGCAGTCAGCATATGCTAATGAACATGTGCAGAGTGAGTGTCACTACTGCAGCCCATATATGCAATATTGGACCGTCTACCTGTCAGCCAGATCTAGCAATAATTCAAAATGAACTTGTGTTCTTGCAGCATCTTATTCATCCTATTGTCCATCAGCATGCAGTGGACCCAGAAACCTGGAAGTGGCCCATTATTTTACTGATCAAAGGTGCCCTCTAGTGAGTGGCTCAATGTTTACCTTGTAAATGCCCATAAACGTCAAGGGTTAGTGGATTAACTGTGGAGTTGCTGAGAATCACATGACCTACTGTGCTACTGACAAGAAGTGAGCAAAACATATTCCAAAGAGTCCCTGTTCTTTCAAAGAGTGACCTAACCTAAATGCCAACCCATCGCAGGGCAGAATCGCACACACTACGGAGATGCCAAATCAGCCTCTTTGGGCTACTCGTAGAAAAATCCCAAATCAAAGGGAGAATAGATACAGGTCAAGAGCGTCAGTTAATGTTCACATCAACATCAGAATGGGGAAAAAAGTGTGATCTCTGTGACTGTAACTGTGGTATGGTTGTTGGTACCCGATGGGTTGGTTTGAGTATTTCAGAAACTGCTGATGTCCTGGGATTTTCACGCACAACAGTCTCTGGAGTTTATACAGAATAGTGTGAAAAACAAAAAAACATTACGTGAGCGACAGTTCTGTGGGTGGAAACGCCTTGTTGCTAAGAGAGGTCAGAGGAAAATGGCCAGTCTGGTTCCAGCTGCCAGGAAGGATATAGTAACTCAAATAAGCACTCTTTACAACCTTGGTGAGCAGAAAAGCATCTCAGCATGCACAAAACATCTCCAATTAGTTACAAATATGTTATATGCAATGTACTAATATGTTGCAAATCTCCCAGCAGACCTAAAACCAAGAAAAATACAGAACTACTAAAAGCATTGTACAGTATGTACTAAACACACCTTATCTGGAGGCTTTAGTGGTCCTTAAATACAAGCGGTTGCTATGGTATCCATCAATAAATTTTTATGAATGGCTGCCCCATGACAACAAATTCTTATACAGCACATGTATTATATAACACACATACTATTCTTTTATTGTCTCTGCTGCTCACGGCAACATGGCCACACACATACACAAACACACTCATACACACCCTACTAAATACCATCATGTTCTCCAATCACGGGTAAGAATAACAAGGTGTATTTCTATCAGGCTGGGTTAATAGGTGATACAAGGGGCTCTTAAAGAAACAACTGAGTCAGATAGCATAAATCAACACCTTTCACAATCTATTACAGCATAGCTTTGATTTACACACACTTCATTCATTAGCTTTATTCATCCTGTGCATTTTGTATGCTAATTGGATGGCAGTTATCAATGAATGAAACCAGGCGTACAGTTTTCGTGTACATATCTACCCCAGGAAGTGTAGCTGTCAATGTAGCAAAGCTAATGATGATTCCAATAAACCCCTGATCCAAAGTGCAAGCATCAGTGACGAAACTCCCTGAGGTTTGTTTTCGAATGCACATTTACAGCATTTGGAATTTATCCAGAGCGACTTACAGAGCTTTATAGTCTCCATCAAAAACATACCCACATGCTAGTACAAATAGGTCACAGGCTAGGAAGAGTATCACACATAAAATTGTGTATGCAATTGCTAAGAAACGTGTAGTCTGATGTTCATATAAGATTTTTACAGCACGGTAATATCTTTGTAATTAAATTTGTAACATTCATTTTTTCTTTATAATTGACCTAATCAGTAACAATGCAACTGAACAAAAATGTGTGTGTTTTCTTTTTTATAATGATAACCATATCACTTTCTTTACTCTTTATTGCTTTATATTCTTTATGACACGTATAGTTAAGAATTAGTGGCACCTTCAAGAGAATTTAAAAAATGATGACACACAGTACATACAATAATTCATTTTTCTCACTCAAACAGAAAGCAACGAACTTTTCTTAGACAAAAATCGTTTTCGTAGAAACACCTGTATTATGTCACGCCTCCAGAGTAAAATGACTGGAGTTGTCACTGAACTAAAGTCCTGAATTAATTGCCCATAATCCTTTGAAACTCCCTCTTGTGGGTATTGATCCACTTTTCTTTTCAAATTCTTTACCACTTCCACACTATCTAATTACCCAGGAAAGAAGACGATGGCTTGATGGAATTTTTTTCCCACTGATTATTTAGGAATCTTCTAAGGATGCGATGGCATGGGCATGCTGTATATGGTTCACAAACATCTCTAAATGGAGGAATGTTATTGCTGTGAGGTTTTCCTGAGAACATACTGATGGATTGGCTATGCTAAATAGGCAGCTGACTGGTATCTCGTCCAGGATGTACTCCTGCTTGGTGCCCAGTGACAGTGCGATGTTGCTCTGTATATTATACATATATACAGCGGGGCCCAAAAGTCTGAGTCCGCTAGAGAACATGCTTCAATTTTGCATTATGTTCTAATTTAATACAACAATTTTCATTAATAAATTACATTATTCACAAAAAGCTGAGTGATAAGTAGAATCTGTGAAATATTTATATGAGTTTCAGAGTTTCCTTGTATTTGGTATGTCCCCTGGCAGTGTGCACTCGAGCTGGCATGGACTCCACAAGTTTGTGCAAAACCTTATGATCCATTTTCGACTAAATCTACCAGAGTGTCATCTGAACACATGCTTCAATTGAAAAGATTAGGCACGAGGAACATCTGAGCTTTTATACAAAGCAATTAACATGGGCGGTATCACAAATTTGCTTACATTTAAATAGGGACCTAGAAATAGTGCAGAATCTTAAATATTAAATAATCAAGATAACGAACAGTTACTTTCTTTGTTTCAATATTTCATATTCAACGTTTGAAATATTTCAGTATTTCTAGGTTTAACCTGTTTATCTGTTTATTTCCAATTTTACATAAAATAAAAGAAATCCCAGAATTTCAGTGTTGTCAAAGACATTTGGACCCCACTGTATTTAATGGTGAGGCTGGCAATTAATGAATTTTTTAATTCCCAAAAAACCTCCAAAAAAATTGTCTTTTTGCCATTTCATTTAAAAGAGAAAGGCATCATGGGCAAAAAAAAAAAAAACAGAAGTCTTGAGTTTAATCAAATTCACTTTAAGCTTTAGCAAGGCATCCAGTAACAATGTCTATTACATACAGTATTCTAAACCTCAAGATGAACTTAAAAAACCATTGATTCATTCATTCTTTCTTTAGTAACTACCTTTTCCTGGTCAGAGTCACAGTGGATCCAGAGCCTAACCTAGGAACACCTTGCGCACACTTATTCACACCTGTCTGAAATAAACCAGACGACCTGGAGGAAACCCACACAGACACAGGGAAAACATGGAAAACTCTACGCAGATAGTTCAGGATCAAACTGGATACCCTGGAGCTGTGAGGTAGCAATGCTACTTGCTGCACCACCGTGCTGTCCAAACCAGGACCAGGACTATTAAAATCACAAGTTTACAACTGGACAAGTATTTAAGTATATTTTAGATTATTATATTTCTGTTTTTTACAGAAAACATATTCAAATTGATTGAAGCAAATTATCATGATATTACTAATTCAACTCAACTCATACTATACTCATTTATATATTTTTATGTCTTTTTTTTCCGGAAATAATGAATAAATTGTGAGGAATGTAAACACACACTGTACCATTGCTGATTCTACAGCTCTCTTGCGAACTCTGTTTCAGCATAACAAATTTATGGCTACAAACTCCAGCAAGTTCTAGACTTTAGCAGGGTCAAGGCCTTGAGAAGTCACTTGAAACATGAGGGACACAGCCCACAAGAGAAGTCAAAGGGAGCATGGCCTTGGGCACCCAGCGCTGACGCTGCACATCAGCCATGAACACACCATCAACATGTAATACTGAGGAGTTCACTCACTCTAGTGCCCTTGCTGCACTCCATGAACCTAAAGCATGCAGGTGGAATGTTCCCTAAGGCACTGATTGACACACACACATTGACACACATGCATCACTGAAAAAGGTACTTTTTTCTTTTCAAGAAATTCTATGTTTGTCTTTAATCGTGCCCTGCTTCCCTGTGATATAAATACTGTATGAGGTCACACACATGTAAAATCCTTTTGTTATCTATCACCATGGGGACAAGCAGTGAGTGACAGATGGTTATTACACCTAACATGAGTGGATATGAAAACAAATACATACGGGCTGTAAAAATACCATCAGTTAGGCCATAATAAATAATTTTAAAAGTTTCACAAGCTTAAGCGCACACCCCTTCCACATGCACAGTGAGGAGGATGCTAAGAGAACTCAAAGATTACAGTTGAATTTTTTTATTTATTTTTGCTCCAGTGGCTCTTGCGAAGATCGATGGCTCCATGAATTTCGTTCAATACCAGAATATTTCAGCCCAAAACCTGGCAGCTTCTGACAAGAGTTTAAGACATAAACTATGTGGTCAAAGTTTGTGGACACCTTTCCGTCTTCCCCAAACTGGTGCCATAAAGCACACAACTGTCTAGAATGTGTTTGTATACTATTGCATTAAGATTTCCTTTCACTGGAACTAAGGAGCACAAAATCTGTTCCAGCATGACAGTGCCCCTGTGCACAAAGTGTGGTCCATAAAGACGTGGTCTGCCAAAGTTGGAGTGGAACAACTGGCCTGCATATCTTTAAAATGAATTGGAATGCCGACTGTGAACCATTGGCACAAATCTCCACAGCCATGTTCCAAAATCTAATGGAAAGCCTTCCCAAAAAAAAAGTGGAGGTTATTATAACAGCAAAAGGGGAACCAGCTCCATATTAATGCCCATGGTTTTGGGATGGGAACAAACACATATGGGTATGACGGTCAGGTGACCACATTCGTTTGGTCATATTGTGTGGCTTTAAATTTTTCAACGCGATATTGACCACAAAAATGAAAGCTTCAGGACAAAAATCGATATATTTCCATCTCAGGCTCCCGATTTGACCCTATTGAAATGCTTCGATCTGAACTGAAGAAGCTGGTCCGCATGCAAAAATATATAAATATAAAATGTTTTATGTCTGAAATGTTCTGTCTGGAGAAGTGGTCCAGGATTGCTCTACATGTTTTATGACATTTCCTCAACCATTACAGGAATTAGCTCCAGGGGAGGCTGTACCAAATTATCACACGGTATGTGAGTGCCAATAATTTATGAGTTGAGAGTATGTCATGGTGGAAGTGAAAAACATTGCTCTTGAAGATTATCAAGCTGGATTTTCTTACTCCAGGAGTCTAGATTTGACTGTATGTCACTGTATTTTCTTCTTCACTCTATTGTGCTTTTTGCGCAGGTTTTCATATCAGTCTGCAGTAGCAAATTATCTTCATATCACGTCAGTGGAAGCAGACAGGAGCTTTTTCTTCTGAAGTCCACCAATAAAAAATAAAAAGGAATTGGTGTACAATTGATTGATTTAAACATATCTGAAGATTAATTCTAAATAATTTAGACCTGCTTACATTACTGTGTTTCCTTTTAGTCTCAAACTGCGAATAAAACACCCACTTCATAGAACCAATAAGATTTCAGGTTCCTGAATCGCACTTCATATCTCTCCGTGCTTTCTGTTTGACTTGGTTTACTAGCATGTCATCAAAGGAGGATATGTGTAATGTGGACAGAGCAATGAGTCCAGATGAACAAGTAGAAAAAAGTGATAAAAGGAGAACAAGGAAGATGAACACTAGATACATGCGCCTTAGTGTTTAAGAAATAAAGCTCTTAATTGAAAAAAAAAAAAAGCAAAGCTGAGAACATTCAATGGAGAGCAGAGAGTGAGAAAGAGAGAGAGGAGGTGGGGTGGGGGGGTTCATGTGATTGTCAGAGGTCATACAGTGCATGTTTTTGCCCTGTGATTATTCACTGTGGTAGAGTAGGAGTGGGATGCCGGAGTTCAGAGCTCATAACACATTTTGTCCCTTTGAACCTGACTTTTGGTCCTTATCCAGAAAAACTCCATAGCTCCCTTATGTTGGCCTCTTATAACACGTAGAACCAGGCCTCACTACTCATAAACACACACACACACACACACACACACATGAACACACAAGCACTCACACACTATCTCTCATCTCCTACCTGGTTGAGAGATAATATCAGGAGTCTTTAAATAGTGCGGTAAAAAGCCTAAAATTATTGGCCAAAGGTACCCGTAACATGCTCCCATGTACAAGTAGTAACAATTTGATAAATCTTTTTTTAATATTTGATGTATGGTAGGTAAGCAAAGATCACAAACATGTGTAGTCATGATCTGAGTGTCTAACTCTGCAACATCCAGAACCCCATGACTGTAGCAACCTGTTGTGTCCGAATGTTCAAGCAAACTGACCTCCTCGCCATATCAATACAACCTTGGCACAACCAATGGCACTGCAAGCAGACAGATGTTGTAATACTGGCTTTTATATGGCAATGTGAGTATTGAGCTTCGATTTGCAAATGGCCTACAATGGAAGCCATCCAACAGTGTACAGACTTTGCCAGACATTTATTTGTTGATTGGAACATTGCGGCCAACACTGAAGATCACAGAGATCGCTCTTTACCTGTTTGGACCTGCTTGCGGAAGCACTTGTTTTGTTCCAGTCTCTGTGTTTTCTTCGCCAATGAGGCCTCACATTGCTCAAGCTTTTGACGTGTGTATTTACGAGCAGATTGTGCAACCACAAATTCTTCTGCTCAGTAAAAAGCCCACAGGAAACTAGATTTTTCCACTGCACTAGAACAACATATACTGCTGTTGGATGAAAGGTTTGTTTTAATGGATCTCCCCTTTACACATTTCAGTATATTGCCCTGGAATGTTCCTAAGCCTTATCCTACAACACAAAAAACCAAATATACACCCACCAACCCAGCTGGAGTCATGTGTTGTCTGTGAATTTGTTCTACTAACAGGCATGCAGCTCTCTACTACTGTATGTGGTAAACAACCTCATAGCTCAGATCATGCATCAGTCAAGCCCTGTTTCAAGCGATGTCATCTTAATGAAACCCTCCTTCAGAAATAACCACTGTTTCATTGTGAGGCCATGCTACATAGCATATCAGGGGAAGTAATTATATGAGAGATAAGATCAGCAAGAGTTCAGAGCTCATAACACGTAACTCGTATAGTATTAAGGCCCGATATCATACTGTAAGAGGCATGTTTTTCCCTTTACTCATATCAGAATGAAATTTAACCTGTCGAAAGGATACACTGATGCAACTGTCTTTTAAATGTGCATTAATAATGTTAATAATAATAATAATAATAATAATAATAATAATAATAATAATAATAAATACTGATCAAATGTAATAATTAATAATTAAAAAGGCAATAAAAAATGTGCTGATTTAATTATTACAAAAAAAATCAACTTTATAAACAGATTTAAATTAGAATAATTTCTTTGTTTTACTGTGAGGGTCAGTTTTACATAAGAGTTTATATGAAATGTATGTGTATATTTATATTTATAAATATGGTATATTTATAACATACCATTCACATATATGACAATAATATATTTTTAGGGATAAAATCTAAATAAAAAAAAAAACACTTAAGGAAAACCCTATGCCCTATGCCAGATGTAAGCACAGGTGGGTCCACTTGTTGGGCATTTGGACCTCAGTGCCATTGTGCCAGCTGCAGGGTCATCAGCTGGGAGCCACCCTTCAATGATGTTTCGTTCCTTTAATCCCCGAACATCTCAAGGTGGTGGAGCAGCGGTAGGGACGTTTTCCTACTGCCCCCTGTGGTTGGACCTAGGATTCCCACGCTTTGTCCTTTCTTCGGGGCCAGAGCCAGAGGCTCCCTTGTTCTGCGTCCTCTGCCAGGTCTTTGAGAACCTTCCTCAGCTTGGTGCCAGTGATCCCGAGTGACATCAGGAACTGCTGAGTGGATGTTCCAGTATAGCCTATACAACCAACTTCCACTGGACAGTTGAACGCCCTCCACCCTGCTTGTGAACACACAGATGACAACTCTGCACTTTTCCTTCTTTCTCTCAAAAGCAGCCTCCATTCCCTCTTCCCACAGAACAGTCAATTCTAATCCAAGGGCTCTCCTTGTTACTGTCACTGAGCTGGTCTTTGATGTATTCCTCCATTTCCTACTTGGTGGTCTTCAGTGTCCCAGTCTTCTTCGCCTCTAACAGGCCCCCGGCATACTTGAAGGGGTCCCGGAAGAAGCTAGTCCTTGCTTTCTCCCTGCAGCTTCTGCTTTTCCTGATCCTTTCAGCTCACATCAGATGTGTGAGTCTTACTTTGATCTGGTTCCACGGGTTTTTCAAGCCGTCCTTTTCCTGGTCTTTTCAACAAATCATGGAAGTTTGAAAATTATACATTATAACAAAGTTATAAAATATGCACAAATCTGAAAATTGACTCATTTCTGGCCTTATTTTATGTCTTTTAATTGATCTACCAGGATCTTTTTTTTTATTTTTTTTTATTCCTCTTAATATGTAGTCACCCCAGAAATAATTTGGCTTCTAATTCATTGTATTAATACATTGAAGTTGTATTAAAGTCTTCTTATTATTTTTTTTAGATATTTATTATTTTATTTTATTAAATATTAATAAAACGTGAAGACAGACATTGTGCATCTACTTCAAACAATATCAGACAGTGAAAGGTTCTGTATGCTGTTAGCAAATGCCAGCCCTGTGACACTCCTTATTCATATGATTCGAATTGATGCGTATGGACATAACACAGAGTCACCTTATTGCAGCTTCAAGAATTAGGAGTAGGAGTTCTTCCCAAACATTCATATGCCTATGCGGCGGTGAGCTTCGGCTTTTCTAAAAGGTTAATGAGCCTGCTGGAAGACATGTGCTGGTAATATGTTGTGCACCTGTCAGATGTTGATCTAATGATTACAAACATAGTGAGGCCATCTTGAGCCATGCGGTTATGACTGTGCAGACTGCACCATGCTACCGGATAAGCAGGTACTGGTTTCAAAACTTTGATATGACCTATTTAATCTATTTTCTATTTTTCTAATTATTCAGATTCATTAAGAGTCACCGAGATTCATTTTATTTCTGCTGAACTAAAGTAATCTGCTGAACTAAAATGAATCAGTTAATATAAATCAGCTGAACTTCAATGAATTGGTTAAAATCAATCTGCTAAACTAAAATGAAGGTGTTATCATCAATCAGTGGAACTTAGACGAATTGGTTAAAAGGAATCTGCTGAACTAAAATGAATCAGTTCAAATGGATCAGCTGAATTAAAACGAATCAGTTCAAATGCACCAGCTGAACTAAAATGAACTGGTTAAAGTGAATTTGCTGAACTAAAATGAATACGCTAAGATCAATCAGCTGAGCTAAAACGAATCTGGTCAAATTAACCAGCAGTTCAGATTAATTTTAGATTAGCTATTCAGTGTACATTTGGAAGACAAGATCTTCCAATGTGACAAAGTGACCAATAATTCTCCAGAGTAAT
>CM040976.1:9609483-9755501 GCA_022985145.1 Pangasius djambal | reverse complement strand
TTTTTTTTTCAAGCAAAATGGCACAGTTTCTTTTAACAGTTTTTTAATTTTTACTTTTTACTTTTATTTAAAAGTAGCAACTTTTTACTTGAGTACATTGTTGTCTAGATATCCCCACTTTTAATTAAGTATGATTTTGACACATTACTTATACTTTTGATGTTGTTCCTCTATCGGCTGCTCCCGTTAGGGGTCGCCACAGTGGATCATTTGCCCACATATTTGATTTGGCATAGTTTCTATGCCAGATGCCCTTCCTGACGCAACCCTCCCCAGTTTTGTCCAGGCTTGGGACCAGCACTGAGAGCGCACTGTTGCACACAACCCCAGTGGCTGCAGCGGTGAGAGCACTGTGGTCTAAGTCCTCCAGGGACCCACACATTATTTATACTTTTACTTAAGTATAATTTCACAGTACTTTTTCTCCCGGCATTAAGAGACATGCTGCAAGACCCATTTTATGTTTATATTATTTAGCTGTGTTTTCTATTGTTTTATTTAAGGGAACAAATGGGAAAATCTGCTACTGTATGTTCAGTAGGTTTTGGTAAAACTCATTAAAATATAAAAATTCTACTGGATTTTATTGTTTATATGCAAAAAAAACGCTATTATTACATCCATTTACTGGAAAGTCAAGTTGCCAATATGATCCTGATTGTGATTTATTAAAAGTTATTACTGTAAAGATTATTACAGTGCAGTTACATAATTCAAGAAGTCAAAGTTACATTTAGCATATTGTCTAGAGTTATGTATGCAATTTTAACAGATTTGAAATGTTTCCTGCAACAAACACAACATAACATTGTGTACTTTAGGCTATGTTTATTGCTCAATTCCATTTTTTTTCTGCTTTGGATGGTTCACATTTGTGTTTGTAAGTGACTCATCTGCTTTTAGTGTGACCCGCTTCCACACATTTTCAAAATCAATAACTTCACCTGCAAGGCCCACATGTGTCATGAACAACAACAAACGTATTTGTTCTTTAAGGGTTCTTTAAGGTTACATTGGAGAAGTAAGGGTTCTTAGCTTCTAACAGAGAAGTTTTGCATGGGTTTCTTTCTGATATGCTCTGTTGTAGGGTTCTACACAGGCTTCCACCAGAGCAAATGAAGAGTTCAAAATTTTCTAAGAGTGCGGTTCCTTCTAACTTTTTAAATTGATTGGGTTAGTACCAGAGATCAAAAAGCTCAAATCTCCAAAGCATAGTCCCTTCAAAATTAAAAACTGGTACCTTCAAAACTGACATTTTCTGAGTATTCTGAAGCAAGTGTACAGGAGATGTGTCGATGTTCGTTGTCATAACTGAGCCTAAAATCTAAGCTAAAATTGTGATAATCAGTTCCTTCTATTTAAGTTGCTTGATTTGAACAGATTAAAAAAAAAAAAAAGTGAATAGCATGAGCTGCTTTGAGTGTATATTTTTTTCTGTAATAGCATTATAGTTAGGTATAAAATAATATAATCATGCCATAATCCTGTTAATGGCCATTCGTAAAACAATTAATTCAGTCAGTATTCTCAGATGATTGACTATAACCTTTAATTAAGAAAGCATTTGATTGATATGTTTATAGGTGTGTATCCATACACACATATAGTTGATGCATGACAGTTTGACAGCAAACTCAGTGACCCTGTGTCAATCAGCGACAGCAAGCTTGAGTTATCAACCATGGTTCAGTGCTCTGGTGCGTGCACTCGCTCACTCTTTCCCAGCCCTCCGAAGCTCCTCCTGCTACCTGAACCTTCAGAGAGGGCAACTCACAGTGGTGACCTTATGGTATGGACAAAGGTTGCTTTTAATCATTAAAGTAAAAAAAAAAAAAAATTCCTTTTAATATTAAGAGCAATATTGGTAAGTAGTCTTCAGCTTCACTATAAAAACATAAGGAAAATCAGAAATCTCTTGTTCTGAACAAACATATTGAACTGTGCAAATAAAAATGGTCAAAACCGCCAAACCTAAGCGTAACCTAAAATGTCCTTGTCTTTATCATTTATAACCAAATGAAGCCGAGAGTTAAAAGTTCTTAGGTGACTTTGGTTCTGTCAGCAGTTCACATAACTTGGTTTTGCCCAACTATGTTCTTAGTCTCTCTGCGCTGTAGAGAAACTGCAAATCTAAACTCTCAGTTGTGAAACGAATATATATTTGCTAGTGAGATATCGCTATATCATTTTTTTTAAACGTTGGGGTTTAAAGTTATATAATATAATTTTTATCTGACATATAAAATAAAATTTTAATCTAAACTTTGTTAAATTATTATAATCGCAAATTGCTTATGAGCCAGCAAAAATTAATTTCTTAAACTTCATAGGAAATCCCTACATTCCTAAATTGTGCGGCATTGCATGGGATCCACAATGAACCTGCAGTGTTCCTTCCAGATACAGCAGTCACTAACGTATGATTTAACAGATGTTTATGCCCATTACACCTCACCTGTGACTCTCTGCATGTCATCATATTAATTATATTGTTTTCTCCATATATTCCTTCTACCTATATATATTTTGATATCTCTTTATATCTTGTGTATTGGCTGAAATAGCTCAGTTGGGAGAGCGTTAAACTGAAGAGCTAAAGGGCCCTGTAACTGTCCCTGTAAAGGACCCTGGGTTCTGGCAGGGAAGACCCTGTTCGGGGCAGAGATGGCTCAATGGCTGAGGCACTGGGCTACTGATCGAAAGATTGAACGTTCAGATCCTAGCATTGCCAAGATGTCACTGTTGGGCCCTTGAGCAAGGCCCTTCATCTCTAAACAGCTCAATTGTGCCGTGTCTTCGTTTTAAGTCACTTTGAATAAACCAACCAAATGAGTAAAATATAAATGCACACATCTGTTTTGAGGAAAGGATTATCTTTACGTTAAAGTTTGATATCTATGGTTCTTGAAAATACTTTCACAATTAAGAAAAACAATTGTCCATTCACAATGAAGAAAACCGTTTGGCTTGGCTTTAGCATGCTAAGTGGCTTCATTATTTGGCAACCACAGGTGGGTAAGTGTAACTATCGAATCACTTCATTAAGCCTTACCCAAAATTCATAGTAAAAGCACATAGCAGGGTTCAGATTACAGATTAGGGTCAAACACAAAGAACACCCCAAACCATGGGAATGATGAACTATGACTAGGAAATGAAAAATATAAAACAATAAGGTTATACTACTTCCATCCAGCCAGATCGAACCACTGGTTTGCTGTGTCTTATCAGTGAAACCTTAATTGCCATAGTTATTGCCATAATGCCATAGCTATCAGTAGCTGCCTTTCCACTAGAAGGTAACATGGTTTAGTTCCTCTCTCCCTGTTGTTTTCAAGTAAGCATTAAGCATATAGATGGTGTATGAAAACTGGGTTAGAATGGCAACAATTTGGAGGAGATAAAAACAAGCAGCTCTGCTAAGGGATGAAGATTTTGCTTGGTGTTCCGTCTCATGAGCAGCATTCAGAAGAAGCCTTACACATCAACATGCCTCACACTTATGAGAACACTACCACACTGTCTTCACTATTCACCCGTGTATGCCAAATGGGAACTTCCTACTAACACGACATTTTAGAATAATTTGTATCATATAAATGATATAAATATTGAATAATTCATGATTCATTATTTCATTATTTATCCTAATTATGACAATAACACAAAAAACAAATTAGCAAGAAGCAAGAAATGTAGCAAGTAACTGACTGATAAATAAGCATTTATATTTTCTGATGAAGCACAATAATATACATACTTGTGGTTTATTTATAAGCAATGCCACTGAATCATCTTGAACCAATAACATTAATTAAGCTAATAATTATTATTGCAGAACAACAACCCAGAAACTTTCTATAGCAAGGCTTACTGAAAACAATGTTTGAGATTAAAGTACTAATGCTGCCTATCCAATAAGTAGGTAATAAGGACAGGAAACAAATACACACACACACACACACACACACACACACATAACAACATAACAATAACAATGTTATGAGCCATAACATTAAAACCACCGAAAGGTGAAGTGAATAACATTGATTATCTCTTTACAGTGGCACCTGTCAAGGGGTGGGTTATATTAGGCAGCAAGTGACAGTCAGTTCTCAAAGCTGATGTTTTGGAAGCAGGAAAAATGGGCAAGTGTAAGGATCTGAATGACTCTGACAAGGGCCACATTGTGATGGCTAGATGACTGTGTTAGAGCATCTCCGAAATGGTGGGTCTTGTGGGGTGTTCCCGGTATGCAGTGGTTAGTACCTACCAAAAGTGGTCCAAGGAAGGACAACCGGTGAACCAGTGACAGGGTCATGGGCTCACAAGTCACACTGAAGTATGTGGGGGGTGAAGGCTAGCCAGTTGGGTCCAATCCCACAGAAGAGCTACTGTAGCACAACTTGCTAAAAAAAAAAAAAAAAAGTTAATGCTGGCTATGATAGAAAGGTGTCAGAATGCACAGTGCATGGCAGCTTGCTGTGTGTGGCGCTGCGTAGATGCAGACAGGTCAGAGTGCCCATGCTGACCCCTGTCCACCACTGAAATCTCCTACAGTGGGCATGTAAGCAATGGATTGATGGCCTGGTCTGATGAATCAGTCTTTTCTTTTATATCATCTGGACAGCCAGGTGCATGTGTGTTGCTTACCTGGGGAAGAGATGGCAACAGGATGCACGGTGGGAAGAAGGCAAGTCGGCGGAGGCAGTGTGATGCTCTGGGCAATGTTCTGCTGGGAAACCTTGGGTCCTGGCATTCATATGGATGTTACTTTGACATGTAACACCTACCTAAACATTGCTGCCGACCAAGTACAACCCTTCATGGCAACGGTATTCCCTAATGGCAGTGGCCTCTTTCAGCAGGATAATGCGGCCTGCCACACTGCAAAAATTGTTCAGGAATGGTTTGAGGAACATGACAAAGAGTTGGCCTCCAACATGTTGACTTGGCCTCCAAATTCCCGAGATCTCGATCCGATCAAGCATCTGTAGGATGTGCTGGACAAACAAGTCAGATCCATGGAGGCCCCACATCGCAACTTACAAGACTTAAAGGATCTTCCGCTAACGTCATGGTGCCATGATACCACAGAACACACTACTGAAGTCTTGTGGAGTCCATGCCTCTATGGATCAGAGCTGTTTTGGCGGCACAAGGGGGACCTACCCAATATTAGGCAGGTGGTTTTAATGTTATGGCTGATGTTATTAATAATGTTGTTAATGTTATGCTATATGGTTCCAATATATCTGAATTCACACACACAGACACACACAAATGATGCAGGCTTTTTTTTTTTTTTTTTTTTTTTTTTGCAAGTAATACATTTCTTCTCATCTGGGTGGGATGTGGTAATTAGGCTTAAATTAAACTCTACATTTAAGTGTACAAATACACACAGATATGAATGCTGCAAATAAATCATGTGCTTAAACATGTTATTGAGGATGAAACTAAAGAGCTAAACTAATTAAAATATATGTACCAAATGACCAAAGATGTCATTAAAACGCTTCTCAGTCAGTTTTGACAAAAAAGGTAAGACATGCTTCTTTAGAATATGATAGAAACACTTTTCCTTTACATGTACATAGTTAACACCTGAGGATTTCAGAAATGTACCATATGTTAGGGAGATTTTGTTTTATTAATGCCAAGGAAGCTTAGAAGAAAATCGTGGAAATTCAAAAACTGTGTAACTCCCAATACATCTGAATTACCACACACACACACACACATACGCATAAAGTAAGAACTTTTGTAGGGGTCAAGGTCTTAATTAGGAGGGTCAGAATTCCCAAACCCCTGTTATTTGCACCCTGGGTTGGGTCACATGATGCAGGCTTTTTTTTTTTCCGGCGCATTTCTTCTCATTTGGGATGCGGTAATTAGGGCGGGATGCAAATTAAACTCTACATTTAAGTGTACAAATACACACACATACACAGACAGGTGATTACCCAGGCGCACAGAGAGTAGACTATGACAAATATTTGCCCAAACCGATGAAGCGTGGTCGTATATTTGCATAGCGAGGAGATAAGGTTGGCTAATCGCAGCAGTCAGAGCGCATCAAGCGAACCGCGTCACCTTCCGTGTGTTTATTTATAAAGAGGAGGGCAAGGGCACTTCCTCGGTCTGTGCGGGGTCATGCGGTGCCCGCAACGTGAATCCATAAATGAATAGTGGGCACGTGCTCTCTCTCTCTCTCTCTCTCTCTCTCTTTTGCAAGCCCTGCTTCTGATTGGTCCCGAGTATAACAGTGACAAACACCACTAGGATATATATTGTAACACGAGTCACGCATTTAAGACAAAAGCAGCTCAAGAACAACTTCACGCACGATCAAGGTGAGACAGCAGAGATCCAGGCTACGATGAGAGCGCAGATTCAGAAAGCCCCAGCGCAGATCCTCGAGGTGCTGAAGAAGAAGAAGTCGGTCGGGCTGCAACACTGCAAGCCAACATCCTCGGTGTGTGTGCTGGACTCGAAAGATGCTGTGCCTTGCGCTGGACACATCCAGTCCATCCCAGGGCCAACCAGCTGGCCCCTGCTGGGGAACCTCATCGACATCCTGCGCAGAGGAGGCTTAGAAAAACAACACCAGACAGTGGTGCCTATTATTATTATTATTATTATTATTATTATTATTATTATTATTATTATTATTATCACCATTATTATTATTATTATTATTATTATTATTATTATAAGCAAACATGTTTGCACAATTGTTTTTAAGAACTGTGTTGAAATTTGTTGTGTCTTTTTCTTTTTTTTTTTTTTTTTTTTTTTTTTTTTTTTTTTTTTTTTTACGTTTTAGATGGATTACCATAAGAAATTTGGTAAAATCTTCCGGATGAAAATGGGCTCATTTGAATCAGTGAACATCGGTGCGCCTTGCTTGCTGGAAGCTCTGTACAGGAAGGAGGGGAACTATCCCCAGAGACTGGAAATTAAACCCTGGAAGGCATACAGAGATCTGCGGGACGAGGCTTATGGACTTCTGATCTTGTAAATAATTCCCAGTATCCTAATTCTTTTTTTTTCTTTTTTTTTTCCCCCCCAAGTGCTGAATTGATCTTGGTTGAAGTGTTGAAATTTTTAAAGTCGAAGATGTGTTTGTTTTATTCTTGTCTGCCTCCATCTGCAGAGAAGGGAAGGACTGGCAGAGAGTGAGAAGCACATTTCAGCAGAAATTCATGAAACCAACTGAAGTTGTGAAACTCGATGGGAAAATTAATGAGGTTGGTGTGTTATGCGAAGAAGACATATTCGTGCTCAATATTTTAAATGTGAAACTTTTCTTCAATGAGTCATACTGTTTGTTTTCCTTCTTTAAAGGTTTTAGCCGATTTCCTTAACAGGATTGGAGAGGTTAATGCGAACGGGAGGATCAGTGACTTGTATTTTGAACTGAATAAGTGGTCCTTTGAAAGTGAGTTTTTAGTATTTCATATTTTGCAATATATATTCGTTCTCAACATATTTACAGCTCATCATCCACTGCATGCTTCTTTATTTTGTTAATAATACATTTTCATTTTTTTTATATCAATTATTTGTATAAATTATCCTGTTTTTAATGACATATTAACCTTTTTTTTTTCCTGTTACAGCAATTTGTTATGTGCTCTACGACAAACGATTTGGGATTTTGCAAGAAAACGCCAATGAGGAGGCAACTGACTTTATCACAGCGATAAAAACGGTATGCTGGTTATCTCATAAGCACAATGTACTTTATCTGTACATTTCAACAACTCAAACACTAGGATAACCTTTTCTCAGCCTCTGTTTGTCCAGTGTGTAGTTTGCCAGTCCTTTACTCAGTTCACTGAGGTTACGTTACAGAATTGGATGTTACGTCACATTTGGTGTTTATGGTAACTGTAGCATGAGTCAGGCACAATTCGCTGGAGATCATCTTCTCTGTTTGAAACACATATTGATTTCTTAGTTATAGGTTTTTCATCAGACCAGTGCAAAGTATTCAGGCAACCTAAACAGCAAAAGCATAAAGTTCTGCTTTTTTTTTTTTTTTAAACTTCAACTTGTACGTACACATTAAATCCAAAATTTAAGTCAAGCTCAGTGTCAGCATATCGACGACGACTGTCCATTAAAATATTCTGGGATTATGATACTTGATCTGTGCCAGAAGTCCTAACATGGTTATCTATTTAATTTTCACTTTTGCAAATGTTTAAACTGTGTCTTGTTTTCTGACTGACAGATGATGAACATGTTTGGCAAGATGATGGTGACCCCAGTTAGTCTCCACAAGAGCCTGAACACAAAGACATGGCAAGACCACACAGCTGCCTGGGACTGTATTTTTAATACAGGTACAAATGCGTGATTAATACAGCACATTTCCTGCCAGGTGATGAGATATTAATTTAACACTTTCCTCTGTTAGTGACCACTGCTGACCAACGTTCACACGTTGTTCTAGTTTCAGAGCTTGTGAGTGGGAGGGGACGGGGTGAGTTGTAGTAAACTGCATGACCTAAGAGCAGAGGGAATGCAGTCAAATATTTGTAGTAGAGGGAACGGGGAAGCAGGCCAGAGAGAGGGTGGAGAAATGCTAATGCAAAAGTTGTATAACCAAAGTACTGCTGCTGGGCTGATATACATTCAAGTGGTCAAGTGGAGTTTATTGTCATTCCAATCACATACAGCCAGTTAGTACATAGTGAAACGAAACAATGACGACATAAATGTATGCATAAAGTGCACAAGTGCAAAGCATGCGCAGTCAGCACAAGACAGTACAATGACTACTGGGACCACCAACCACACCAACCACAAACTAAGAACAGCATTAAATGGTGCACAGATCAAGTTCAAACAGGGCATTATTTTGCCAATAATTATTGCAGTACTGCATGGTAAAATTGAGTCAGCAATTGATACAGTTGATAAGACACATAAAATAATTTTCTTTCTTTTTTTTTTTTTTCTTTTCAGCAAAAATCTACATTGACAAGAAGTTGAAGAGACACTCAAGTGGAGAAACCGATGGCTTCCTTAGTGATATCTACCATAACTGTCCCCTCACCAAGAAGGAGCTGTATGCAGCAATAACTGAGCTCCAGATTGGGGGTGTGGAGACAGTGAGTATCGAAACATTCAAAAACAGGAGCCATAATGAGACCTGAAAATCAGAACATTTGTTGATTTTAAGATAATGCCATAACGGGGTGACCATCAATAAAGTCAAGGCAGATACAATTTTCAACTTAAATGTTTAAAAACTTGTGTGGAATTTTTCTCACCCATATTTAGTGGCTTGTAACATTTATTTATTTGCCAAATAATCATATAAAACTGATAATCCTAAAATCTTGATGTGTGCTTGTTTTGAAGATTGCTTTGAAGACCCTCTTCCCCTAACTCCAGTCCAATAAATGTATATGATTTAAGCAGTTTAAGCAATTCGTTGTAGAAACGACCTCAAACATACAGTTTATAATGACAAAACAAACTATCTTCCGTTCCCTACGCAGACTGCCAACAGTGCATTATGGGTTATTTTCAACCTCTCGCGGAACCCCCATATTCAGGACAAGCTGTTGAAGGAGATCAGAGAAGTGGTGCTCCCTGGACAGGTTCCATGTGCTGAGGATATTAAGAAAATGCCATATCTCAAGGCGTGTCTGAAGGAGTCCATGAGGTAGGGCATGTTCTTCATCACTCTCATCACCATGACAAGATGCTAAGACTTATATAGATAACAAAGTGCTTTATCTGAATCAGTCCACAGAAATATAACCAGTTTTGGAATGAACCCTGGTAGTTTGTGGTGGAATTTATCTATGTATGGTTATAAAAATAAACTCAATAACAGTGGTGATAACTAAACAGGTTCATTTTCTACTAGGCGAAATTCAACAAATATATACTATATTGTCATATGAATTGAATTCCAATCCAATCTTATGTCCCATTATGATTCAATTTTAAATAGCCTAAAATGGATCTACAATGTCTGTCAACATAATTTCTAAAGACAACAAATTATACCCTTTTTGCATGGATGGCAGCTATGCTCCCAGTTGTTTAGCCTAAAATATTAGACAAGAGTCTAGTCTATCTGCAAATCTAAACTGACAGGGTCAAAAGCCAGGAAAAAAAATCCTTTGATCTCAGATTTGGTCCTGAGAGTTTTAGTGGTAAAAACTAATCACACTAACATAATGCTTTGACAGTCAATTCATGAGACAGAACGGAATGTTCTTAAACGTTAAGCAAGGATAATACTTCCACATGGTTCTAGGAATGTTAATGGTGTTTTGTGGGATTATCATGCCTTGACTTATATTTACTTATGCATACCATTCCATAATGTGGCTCATGCATGTCAGCTTATGTCACTTTTTTTTTTTTTCTTCATATAAACAGACTTTCACCCTCCATCCCCTTTACAAGCCGAACTTTGGACAGAGACACTGTGCTCGGGGAATATAGTTTGCCTAAAGGGGTAAGAGCCTTATTGCTAATGTTATTTCTACACTGCCACCTACAGACAGATTTCCATCATTACAAATACCCCTAATTTGACCTATTTAACCTAATTTAATTTAAGGCCTTAGGGCGGTGTTCACTTCACTTTAATATAATTTTTTTTTCATAAAAAAGGCTTTCATGCCTTTGGGAAATTTGTCATATTCAAGTTTTTTTGGTCCAATTGCAGACAGTTTTGATGATTAACAGCCAGGCTCTGGGGTCTAATGAGGAGTACTTTGACAATGGGAAGCAGTACATGCCAGAACGGTGGCTCGAGAACAAAACCTCTATCAATCCATTTGCGTATGTACCTTTTGGCATTGGCAAGAGGATGTGCATTGGCCGGCGCCTGGCTGAGCTACAGATACAGCTCGCTCTGTGCTGGGTAAGATTACACTACTGAGTTGACCAGAATAAGTAGCAAATTGAATTGAATTGTGCTAACATTTATGGTTTGGTGCTTTAATGCTTTTTTTCCCCCACAGTTAATTCGTGATTATGAGATTGTAGCAACAGATTATGAGCCCGTGGAAGCCGTACATACCGGAACACTGGTACCCAATCGAGAACTTCCTGTGGCTTTCATCCGTCGATAAGGCAAGAATTATAACGGAGTATAATTATAATAGAATTATAACCGAATTAACAGAATTATACTCCTACAAAAATGTAAATATATTCACATCATTATGAAAACGAGAAATCAGTTCAAATTCCTCATATATTTAACATTCTATATGTTTTTACTTTTTGCAGACTGCTTCAAAATCAGGTGGAAACAGAAAACTCCATAGCCTTTGGTCAGAAGGCTCGATTTTGCTGCTACTCTGCTGCTAAACATCAGAATGTATTGATCTGATTACTTAAGATATACCTCAGATAATTATTCGTAAATGTAATTGAAACTGATTAGAATAGACTTAAATGTACATGCAGTATATTCCATGTGACGATATATTTTAACGTCATAGTAACATCACTACCTATCAGTTTAGATGACCAAACAGAGTCATTAAAAAAAATCAGTTTCATAATGCTGGTGACATACTACCTATAAAGAATTCTTTTGTAACCTGACATTTAAAAAATACCAAAATTATATGTACACCAAAATCATTCAGTGTACTATAGCCTTAGAGTATGTGTAAAGCTATGTAAACTATGTAAAACTTGAAGTGTCTGCAAATAGTGGTCTTATATATGTTGTATATAGGTTAAATATATCACAAAGGTAATGCTATTTATACTTAACTATTACAATGTTAGCAATGTATTTTTTTAAATGTATCTGTAACATAATAAATAAATAAATAAATACAAAAATGGCTGTGATGAGTGGTAGGAGTAAATAATTTATTTCAAGTACACGTTTACTCATGGTATGGCATTCAGGAGCACCAGGAGATTTCCCCATGGCCGGCCAATTGACCCAGAGTGTAACAACGTACAACGAAAGACAGAGTAAACTAGAGCACAGTGCAGCCACAACCACTCAAACGCAATAATCGTCCCTCCCCCTCCACTGTACTCCAACCACCAATCATGCGATTACTCTGCCATGACGTATTTCTCTCTAGCACACAAAATGAGTAACTTTACTAATTTATTCAGCAAGGTGAGGTGCATATAGTGATGCTTGCTAACTTTTAAATAAAATTGAAATGAAGTGGAAAGATGGAGAGGAAAAGGAGAGGAATAAAAACAGAAAAGCTCTTACCATTAAGGTACTGAGCATTTTAATTAAGGAGGTCAGCCAAAAAAAACTGTTATCTATGAACAGCAGCACCAAGGATGGTGAGAATCACCTGGATACCTTCCTGTGTGTGAGCGCACACATGGGACCTTCAACAAAGCCACAAAGTAACCATACGGCTCGCTATTTTGTATAAATACCTTTGTTATATGGCCATCGTTTCCTGGCACCTTCTCGCCGTGTTCCTGCCAGATTGGTGCTGGTTCTGAATGTCAGCAAACCCAAGTGGTTATGAGGAATCAGCACACTTTAGGACTGTACCAGAAAGGTGTTCAGAGATGATTTCTGCACTCAACCAGCAAGATACAATGCTAGCCTTGTAAAATCTGTAAAAAAAAAAGTGCATGGTGATGGCCACATTGTAGCAACACAGACTTCCTGGAGTGGTAAACCTCAAGTAATGCCCATACGGAGGACATGCTTTTCGTACAGTGGCGTGTTATGGTAGAGGCCAGGCATCTGGCCTGTCTGTAGGCCAAGGTGATGACATCCACCACGAAGTAGGCCAGTCTCTGCTGAGACTTAGCACTTACTTCGATCATCACCCAATATCCAGTCCAAATAATATCGTAGAGCACATACTGGGCATAACAAGGCATGCTCACCAGGTTCTTCTTTATGAATCACTGCAAGGTCAACTGGTCGGATTACAAAAGTAGGGGATATGTCTTTGGATAGAAACTCTGGGCTCAAACAAAAGGCATGTAGCTCTCCGACTCTACTGGCTACAGGTATCACTAGTAAAAAAGGCAGTCTTTAGAGGGGCCCATTTCAGTTTGGCATCCTGCCTGGTCTCATGAAGGGAGGTCTTAAGGGACTCTAGAACATGGGGAAGATCCCACACTGGGGCCGTGGCCAGGTGTGGTGATGCTCTGTAATAGCTGCCACACACAACTTCAACATAAATGCAGATGTTCCACTGCATTCTGGTCGCTGTAAAAAGCATAGTACTCTAGGAACTGGGCAGTGCACAGGATTTGTAGAATAGTTTCCACTTGTGAGCATACATGGCCCATGAACCAGGGTCTCTTGTATTCAGTTGTGTTCAGTTCGATTGCTGGATTGCAGTCCTCAACCTGCTCTTCACTCTGTGGGGCCAAACCCACAGGCACATGTAATCTGGCTGATGGTGATTTCTTTCCATTTATCACAGTAAATCTACCAAGGAATTCCATTCCACTAGTGATAGCAGCTGTGAAAATTCAGGCCACATTGGAGCCCCAGGCAGGACCGTGGTCTGACTACTGATTCTGTGCAATGTGGCCAGAATCAGTGGTCAAGGAGGAAATGCATATGGAAGACACTGAGGCCAGTCTTGGCCCAGTGTGTCCTGACCTAGCAGACTCTCCAGCTCCACCAGGAAGAACCATCGTCATCAACAGTGAGTTGCTTTGGCATCTGGAAAGAGGTCACAATGTATCCGCTGCACCACAGGGACTTATGAGTTGATTTCAGTGGGGCCATTACAGGATCTATTCTACAATTCTTTGATTTGTCTTTAAAGCATCCCCTTTAGGGTGACACCAGATAGTGGGATTATAAATCATTACTCTTCTACAACTGTGTACTGTAAAGTCAAACAGTACCAAGTGTGTTGAGACTAGGGTCAGTATGAGTCCTGACATAAGAACAGGAGATTCTTTATGATTACAGCATCAGTTCATAGGTGCAAATATACATTATCCAGGTGAGATTATCCACTAAAGCAAGGGTAGGACTTGGGCATAACATGTTTTTGGGAAGTGCAAATCTTCAGGGTATCCATATGCAGCTATCCACAACAGCAGAAGGTGAGTCATAAGTGCCATAAGGATTAATCAGTGGTGCCTGAACATTAGCCTTGGTTTTGTGACTATGCCACTGAGACATCACTAGTTCGCCCTGCTATGAAGGCTCTAATGCCAGTGTTGGGGGCTGACGGTCTCTCAAAACTTACTCTACAGAATGTATTCGATTATGTCTTTCACTCAACAAACTGAATTGTTGGCCTCAAGGCTGGCCATGACAAAATATTGAGGGCATTATTTTTCATTGCTTCGTGATAGAGGATTTCAGGCAGACTTTCTGTCTTTAAACAAAATCATTCTACAAAATACAGTCGCCAGTCAAAAAGAAAATAAAGAAGGAAAGAAAATGAAGCAGCTGATAAAGAATCTAAAAAACACAAGGAAAATGTTTAGTACATGGGAAATGTGGAAAGGTTTAAAAGCGTTAAGGTCAAGTTTGAAGCTCTCAGTTGTTTTTAATGTTTGTGTAACACTGTAACACTGTAACACTGATGACTTGTCAGTAACGCAAACAAGTCATCATGTCCAGTTGTTAATTAGAGCTTTCCCTTTCTTTTATGTAATTAAAAACAGTATTCTCCCCTCCATACTCCTCATGACCTAGGCAAAAACAGCACTTGGAAATATAAATGAAACCTCAGCCCTGGAAGACTCTGACCTTCAGGACCCTGGATAGCAGCTGCCCCAGCTCCAGGAGTGCTAATGTGGACAGTGAATGGTACATAAACTGAGCCTGAGGCAGCAGATCTGAAGCAGCAAGTAATAATGAGATATAGCTACAATGGATCGGGACTAAACAGAGTCAGAAAAGGAGTTAAAGTTAGAGACATGCTCTTACTTCCATGTATCCAGTACCATTTCATAGCATGTTATTATCATGCTATCATGAGTCAGAGATCAGTGACAGCAGGAGCCCTCGAATGTGGAATTTCCTTTTCTTGACCAGAGAAGTAGTGTCCCTGGAAAAATAAAGCCTGTTGCTCCTAGGTTCCATGAGACCCATGCCTACAGTTACACAAGAGAAAAAGTTGTTGTAGGCTGTCAGCAACCTAACTTTGCTCCATGTGAATAAGTCAACCTGGATAGTAATATTATATAGAGAGTGGCACGGCCCGTCTATCTTTGATTTTAGGACTGCTAGGGCTTCTCATCCTTGGGGCCATCTGGTTCCCTTGCCTTTGAATCTGGCCCCTTTGATAGACCTTAGAAACTGGTCAAACTCTGAGAGATTGGTCAAACCACTGTCCCATCAATGCTCTTGGCTGACAAGGACATGGGACAAGACAGCAATCCCAAAGGTGCATAAACAAGCCAACTGGTCTAACCATCAACAATGGTACTAGGTACTACCTACTATATTAAATCTGACAAAAAAGAGCCAGTCAAAGTGGGTCCAGTTGGTTGAAGCATCCCACCAAGGCTTTAGAAAAAGTTTTTTTATGTATAAAGGTGATATGCAGAGGTAGAGCAAGAGGCCCTTATCATAAATTGGGTGGTGGCATATCCATTTATTCCGATCACAGATAATGGCTTCTCACTGAGCTATCCAGGCCTAAGTAAACAAAGGACAGCGTGGCCAAGATTTCAGCTTTCATATAACGAAGAAACACTAAGGGGCTTTGCACAGTAATGCTAATCGTATTTCATGGTCTCAGTGGTAAGAAGAAGTGTCATTTTATCAAGTAATCACCCTCCTTCTATAGCCACTGTTCTGGACACTGAGCAGTGATGTCAATAAGACCAGCAATAAACAAACAGTAAGTGGAGAAACAGACTTTGCCATTTCAGGCATAACTATCTGAGAAATCTCATAGAAGACGCACGTGAGATGCAGTCACACAGTATCGTCTCATCTATCTCTCTCTCTCTCTCTCTCTCTCTCTCTCTCGCATTTTTTGATTTAATACAGAGGGTATAGGTTTTGCATCTGGTAAATTTTGCAAAGATGATTTGGTTGGAGTTTGTTTAAATTGTTTGTTTGTTTAATTGTTTAAAAGGCTGTTATCCATAATTTAGTCTCAGGTGGATATTGCACATTAGTATATATAGACAAATTACTAATTAAAAAAACCTGACTCATTAGATTTGTATTAACAGCCCAGCAAAAGCATTAATTACATTTTAGAATTCAGAGTAACAAAACTGAGAATTTATGCTAATTCATTCATTAGGCACTTTTTTTTTTGTCCCTCAATAAATAAGCACCAAAACATATAAGGATATGCTGTTTATCTGAAAAACCACACTAGAGTTCAAGGACAATGTGTGTGTGTGTGTGTGTGTGGGTGGGTGTACATGCTCAAATATGTGCTTTTTTGCGTACGGGAGGAGGGAGAACTATCAGCTGACACTGCATAGACACAGATTCAATGTCATCATGTTCTGGAATTTCACAACTTTTGAACTTGTTGCTTTGACAGAAAAATACACAAAAACATTGCCGATGATATAACATCAGCTACTGTAACTTTGGCCCTGGTTTCTCAACATTTCTTTGCTTTGGACCCACACAGCTGTCATTCACCTTAGAGATGTGTGTATTCTAAGTCAAAACAATCTGCAATGAGTCAACAGCGGTGTCCAATACAGTGAAAGTCAAATTACTACTTACTACTTATTATAACTATAAGAATAACAATGTGATTTGATTTTGCCTCAGTTTAAACCAATCGGCTTTGTCTATTAAAATAACTAAAAAGGATCTTTAGATTAATTTCAGTATTATTATTCTCATTTCAGAATTTTAGTCTTACTTTATTTATGTAATTTTAGGGCAATCCGCTTATAACTTACAAACCCTAAAATGTAATGCTTTAAATAATGTTGCTTTTGATTAGATTGTTTTTTTTCTGGTAAAACTGCTTCCATAGCAGCACTCAAAGGGCACAGGCACTGTGACCACTGTGACAACTGTGTCTGCTATAACCGCTACTTAGGGTAAAAAAGCATTCTGAGCAGCCTATGGGGAGGGTGTATTGGAGCAAATGGAGCTAAATAGTAATAGGAGTAATAGAGAAATTAGTAATAATAATTAATATTTAATAGGTAAATACATACATACATACATACATAACTATTATTCAACCACTTAAATACAGATTCTGTAGTGGTTGTATTATAAAGGTAGTAGATGAAGATTCTTTCTTGATATATTGATCTAGTTCAATCACACTGGCAGAAAACAGTGGAGGACGCAAGTGCCGGTACTCAATGGCTTTAATAACCGTAGCAAAAAAGACAAAGAAGTAATCCAAAAAGTCAAAAAAACAGGCAAGAGTCAGGTGATGCAAAAATAACATGAACTGGGCTAGGCAGAATACGACAAACAGGAAACCAGAACAATATCAAGAACCAGAGAGACAAGCAGGAATCAAAAACCCTGGTATCAACAGCTATGAAACGCTGACAGTGTGACAGATGTGTATGATCAGTAATCAGGTGGGTGTGAACATGAGAGAGTTTGGGTGTTGTAGTCCTCAGCGGCCATGTTTGTAGGCCAGGCTGAATTCTGGGATGTGTAGTTAAGACGCCATTTCCGGCATCGATATGACACACACATTGCGATGAAAATAAATTACTTCATATGGCTGTACTTTAGGAAATGTCATGCTGGAACTGTTGTCAGTTTTAATCCCCCTAGAAATCTGATATGGCAAAATTTTATTTAAAAACAAACAAACAAAAACAGAAACAGTCAGTGTTGGTAGGTTCTTTACCTAAATGTGACGTAGGGTTTCTGTAAAATAAAAATGTATATGACATTAGTGAACTTTACTGATTTCTTTAGGGTCACAGAATGATGCCTATTCACTTTCTTGTTCTAATTTACTGAGCTTTATACAGCTTGCAGAGTAGGAGTAGGCCTTCTGATTAAAGTATAACCAAGCCCATGACTTGCATATTGCTGTCATGCACCAATTCAGCAATTACAGAGACAAAAACTTAGAAGTGGTGCAATAGGTTGTAAAGGCAGTTCTAGGGTATTTAATAGCGGGCCCAGGGCCAGCTGAGGAAATACATGTGCAGTTTTCTCTTACAAATAAAAAGAGCGTAAGTAAGAAACAATAAACAAAATATTAGCCAAAATATTAACCAGTGTAATTTATCACTTTAAGCAGATTTAGATTGAATAAAACTGCAAACCTAATTGATGTATGGGCTTTGTCTGTCAATTCTTTCTTTAAGATAATACTGGAGAGTTAAAAGACCAGTCTTTAAATGGGAAACAGAATTTTGAACAGATTTTCTTCTGCAAAGTGATGTATTTCAAGCATGGTTGGGACTTTTCATCCATCCATGGTTTTATCCATCAGATTTTAACTGGGTGACTTGACATCTTTGCTGATTGACTGTTTTTTTTTATTTTTCTATTCCTCCCATGAGTCTCACAGTGCCACAGCCAAGTGTCAGAGACCGTTTATGGGCAGGGAAAAGTTGCTGTAGAGTAGTGGAAGATTAAGGACTTACAATAATTTTGTCTTTTAAGTGATTAATATGTCATGCTCCAATGACATGAGCTAACAAGGAAAGATGTCCGTTTTAATTTCAGGTTGCTTTGAAGTAGACAATAAAAGCATAAAAGCATTATTTAATCTTAAATAATCTTTGGTTAAAATGTAATGAGTACTAAAGGGAACACAAGATCGTAGTGCAAGGGCAAGTTCCAGAACATATTCAACAGCATTGTGCTAGTTAGGGCATGAAAAAAATGTTCTTACGAATTTGACTCCAGACTTACTTTTTCTTAAGATAAAGGTAGAAGAAAGTGTTTTATATCCCATTACGTGAATGACAGCTTTCAAGATGAACATGGTAATGACATTTTTTTGCTAATTCTAAACAGACAATCATATTTATTCTCAGCTATGCGGTAAAAAAGGTACTACTGTCTCTACACACAGTTGTCTTCTAATAACGAACAATGACAAATCGGTCTGTTTGGAAGAGGCAGAAAAAGTCAGATAAAGATAAAGATGCCTCTAGTGGATTTGTGAAGAATTCATGACAGGAGATTCAGCATTCTTATTACCAAGGCGATCTCTGGGGAAAGAGTCATGTGCTCTCACATTTTGTGTGTTTGCTGTAATATGGTCGCACAGCTCTGGAACTTCAAACTTCAAAGTAGTGTATAAAAAAACAGGAACCATGTGTCTTAAAGTATGAAAAGGTATACAAAAAATGATCAATCTTGATAACTGATAAACAGAAAACAGAGCTGTATGAGACAGTTCACACTCGCACTGCATTATTGGCCATGCATATATCACCTGCATATATGACTCGATAATGTAGAACACTATTGATGTCAGTATTGATGGGAAGTGACAGAACTAAAAGGAATTACTAGACATTATAAACGTAATGACAGTTCAGTGGCTGATCCTATTCAAAAGAGAGCACCTGCTGAGATGGGCAGCTGCTGAGATGGGCAGCTGCTGAGATGGCGAAGACCCCCAATTTGTTTGACATGTGGACAGGTAGACCACAGGCACTGAAACCGTCAGCATCTAGTACTCATTCTAGTGTTCTCCATTCTTTGGAGACAAAGTTAAACCAAGACAGGCTGTTGCAGTGGTGTACCTTGAGAAATTTAAGTGCAAGGCTGTTCTGAGTATTTTTAAACACAATGTGAGAAGAATACTCTGTTCAGTAAGGCTCTATTTTCTAGTTCTAGTTCTATATCTAGTTTTTTCAAGAGGAGACGTGTAGGAGAATGTGTAACATTTAAGCGGGTAATAATTTATAATAATAATTTATTTGTTTTATGAATATGATGGTTGCCACATCAAAAATCGGGATTGTATTGGGTCATTTTTAAACCTGCTAACATATTTAAAAGTGCCAACTTCAGCAAAGTGGATGTGATTGTCAGGTGTCCACAAACCTTTGGCCATATCGTGTATACGAACGGATGAATGGATTAAAGATTAAAGGATTTTCTCCATTTTCAGAATCTTAACTCTGATCAGCCTGATGATCCACCAAGGACCTTCACTTTGTGTGTGGGTTCGCACAAGTTTAAAGCCCATCTTAATGTAAAGGGAGACTGCTGCCCTCTGAGGAGTGGTAGTTTCAAGCACAGCCTTTGAGAAGCCTCGTTCTTTACAAAAGTCCACAGCTACTTTCCCCAGGCGTGACCCGACACCGGTGTGACGGCACTCAGAAGACACACTCATTCGGAAAATCTCGCCGTACTTTTGCCCGTCACTATTTGGAATATTTCTGGCCTCGACAGCCACCATACCCACCACCAGGGCTCGCCCATTGACTTGAGCTTCTGCAACCCATAAGCAGTTGTCTGGGTTTCTAATGTAGTAGCCTGTGATGTCTCGCATGTCTGTGCGCAGCTTCATTCGGACATACCCAGTGTAGAACTCGTAGCAGCAGTATAACAACAGGCCAATCCAGGATGCTCCAGCCAGCAAAGCCAGAATAACTGACTCTCCAAACAGTATATATCCCGCAATACAGAAGCACAGAGTCAGAGTAATGTGGAGTGGCTGGGAAATGGCATAGATGAATGAAGGAATAATGTGCTCCTTGATTCCATCTTGAAACATAGTTTTCACTGCTTCAGAGTCTGAGGGCTGGAATTTCCTAATCACTACATGCACTGGGCCATCAGTGCATGTAAAAGGAAAAAAAAAGAGGGAAAAGCACACACAAATGTCAAATAATGTATTTAGCTGCATTTGTTTATCCACCCAAAACAGCATGCATACTAATCTTGAAAATTAACCTGTAAATTTTAGTGTTGTCCAAGATTTATTTTATAATGGAATTCTACGTTGACCTTTTTTTTTTTTTCTCCCCCAAAATTCTTTCAACATGTTGATCTAGTCTTGATCTGATCATGTATTTAAGGTGTTTCAAGATGGAGTTCTCTTTTAATGCCAGTACAAATGTGAATCTGTGTACCACTGTCCCACGTGAAAGCTCACAGACGGGGGTATGAAATTAACGTCTTCAACATTTAAGGAAGTAAAATACAGCCAAAACAATGAATATCTATTACAAATAAACATATTGTAACATGAACATGCCACTTTATCTTGAGGGATTTATACATGTATAATATACAAGCTACTATATACGACGTAAAGCACAATAACGAGCGTAGGAAACAGTACAGTTTGGTACCTTTATGAAGTTTTTTGTAGGACGTAGGAGCAGTTTCTCTGTCTGCAGCTAATAAGCTCATACTGAAACTTACTTTTCGATGTGATTTTTACTTTTTCTTGTTATCACAGTCTCGGTTCTGCTGAATTTTCTTCCTCCTCTCAAGACTCTCAAGCAGCTCAGGAACTCTGGAGAAAAGTCCTGAACTCCTGCTAAACGCTTGCTGTTTAATCATTACAAGTTTAACAACAGGAGCTCTTAATAAAACCTGGGTTAATCTTAAATGACAGCAAACCAAAGTGCAAAGTGCAAAGGAGAACACAAGGATATATCAGTGTCACTCAGCCCTTAACAGTATAACAATACTTTAAAGAAAGTGAAGGAAAGACTCACTGACTAACCACGACTTACCTCAGTATCACTGGCTCAGGAAACAGGATACACTTATCTGCATTTCAAATGTAGGACAGATCAAGTCATATTAAGCATTTAGTTCTAAAACTGAACCAGCTATTGACAAAGTGGATTCTTTCCTGAGGGAGAAAAGTCTTTCTTCTTCTCTCCACTTCCTTCCCTTTCTCCACTAGTTTCATCCTTACCCGTGACTGCCATCTAGTGGAGACATTTCCTGTCCCGTGGAGACCTGAATCCAGTGGAGACATGAATCTAGTGGAGACATGAATCCAGTGGAGACCTGAATCCAGTGGAGACATGAATCTAGTGGAGACCTGAATCCAGTGGAGACATGAATCTAGTGGTGACATTTCCTGTCCAGTGGAGACTCTTCCTGTCCAGTGGAGACATTTCCTGTCCAGTTAAGACATTAATCCAGTGGAGACATTTCCAGTCCAGTGGAGACATTAATCCAGTGGTGACATTTCCTGTCCAGTGGAGACATTTTCTGTCCAGTGGAGACATTTCCTGTTGAGTGGAGACATTTCCTGTCCAGTGGATACCTGAATCCAGTGGAGACATTAATCTAGTGGAGACATGAATCCAGTGGTGACATTTCATGTCCAGTGGAGACATGAATCTAGTGGCGACATTTCCTGTCCAGTGGAGACTCTTCCTGTCCAGTGGAGACATTAATCCAGTGGAGACATTTCCAGTCCAGTGGAGACATTAATCCAGTGGAGACATTTCCAGTCCAGTGGAGACATTAATCCAGTGGTGACATTTCCTGTCCAGTGGAGACATTAATTGGGTGGAGACATTTCCTGTTGAGTGGAGACATTAATTGGGTGGAGACATTTCCTGTTGAGTGGAGACATTTCCTGTCCAGTGGAGACATTAATCCAGTGGAGACATTAATCCCATGGAGACATTTCCTGTCCAGTGGAGACATTTCCTATCCATATCATAGTACAAGATACAATATGATGGAAAAATATGAATTTCTCGTTTGTTGAACAATTTCCATTCTCATCGAAACACAAGCATGAACATGAAAAATCCTCAGGGCCCAGAGGTGTGGCTAAGCTTATACTGTAACTACGTAGCCTAGGGCAGAGATAAAATAATGTTTTACAGGAAGAGATGTTTACTGTAACACCAGTTTTCTCAAATTAAAGGAAACATATATACAAACACTTGTTAATGTTTGCAAAACAGAATATTAAATAGACAACTACAAATAACAAGAAAGAAACTGTAGTTACATAAAATATTTTGGAAAAATTAATATGGCAAATGTTTTTACACATTGTCATTACACATATATTTTATATTTTAGATAATCACGGACCCTAACCCTAACCCTTGTTCTTCTAGGAGAACCCTTAAAGCTTCTATGTAGAACGGTAGAACAGAGTGTTTTGCTATCATAAACGGTTCCAAGTATAACCTATTTTTGAAAGCTAATAGCCCATAATTATGCATAAACCATAAGGTATTGTTTAAGAAAGCAAGCTAGGCATAAAAGTGTACTTACCCCGAAGCTGAAATTGTAATTGGAGTTAGCAACATGTTTTGGCTACGTGTATTTAAGTTTATTGGTTAGTAGAACCTTTCCTTAGTAAGGGGATAATTACAAAGAACGAATTATAGAATTACAGAGAACATCTGAGATGTTGGTAACAGTGTATCCAGGGGGAATTTGTTCACTAGGACAAATAAACCTGAATTCCACAGTTCAGATGCGTTCTGTCTCTATAAAACAATTAATATCTGTTTTATAAATCATTCCTCAGAATGATTATCCTTTCACCATCATGCACAATCATCATGTGCATCACCGACAAGTAATGGTTTACTGATACATTCATAGTTCTAGAGCCATAAAAAAATAAACTCTGTATTAGCATGTGGTTGACCAGGCATGCCATGACAAGTGTTGGGAAGAAAAGTAATTGTTTAAAAGATGCGTAAACCCCATTAGTAATTTGAAATGCTATACTGTACTGTACTGCACTGTTGTATAGCTACACCTTGTGTAGTCTTATGTACTGTTATGTGTTTTAAAACGGTCCTGGAGAAAAGACATGTCATTCCAATGTATACAAGCTATATAGATTAATGACAATAAAAACCCTCTTGACCTGACTATACTATACTTGGATTGATTTTCAATCTGGCCTTAGTCTTTTTTTTTTTTAATTCAAGGACAGCTTATAATAACAAAAAAAGGAAGAAGGAACTAAATGGAATGGTCAGCAGAAAGGTGATTTTCTGCCTACCTTGCATCCTTTTTTGAAGCGAAATTCAATTAATAATGAATGTTTTCAAACATAATTTGAAGCCCTACTGTGTATTTATACATAATGAAGGTTCCTGGGGTTTGGATGCAAAAAAAAAAAAAACCCAAAAAAAACAAATGTGACAGTCAGAGTCTCCAGAAGAGCTGTGGCAAATTTTCTGAGATGCTCAGTAAAACCAACCAGCTAATTTCCTTATGAAGCTGCACAAATCGTACCCGAGATTATTGATGTTTTTAAGAAGCAAAAGGCTGTATATTGCATTCATAGTCCACTTTATTAGGAACACCTGTACACCTGCTCATTCATGCAATTATCAATCATGCAATCAAGCACAATGCATAAAATCATGCAGATACAGTTCAAGAACTACAGTTAATGTTCACATCAGACACCACAATAAGTGTGTGTGTGTGTATGTGTGTGTGTGTGTGTTTGGGGGTCATCTCAGTGACGTCGTACAATCACAATCTGCTGTGTACCTAATTAACTGTGGATGAACACATACAGGTAGCGATTCAGTTTTGAATCCAATTTTACTGTTTACAATTTCAAGCTAAACAAAAACCTTTTACAGGCATATAACAGTCTGATGCTACTTACTTTTAAATAACTTACAAGTTATAGTTAGCTTCTCATTAAAACGTATAATAAAAATGACCTAATTAACCTACTAATTAACTAGGTAATTAGTATCCCAAGATTTAAAACTAGTCACAGGCACAACATTTAGTAGCCAGGTAGTTATTTATGTTCAGAAACCATTAATAAAGATTTGTACAGCTGTTACATTTTTTTCTTTATCAATGTTTCTTTGGGAGAAGCGGGATCACGGTTGGTAGTCACTCTATGTTCAACATGTTGTGTTTTGCAACACATTTCACTGCATTATAATTCCCTAGTAGTTATTAGTACTCATAAGCACTTCACCAACTGGACATTCCATAAGTTCCTCACATCACCATAGTAACAATAGCAAATGGGCGATGCTTCATATGTTATTTGTCCTACCAGTGCAAATAAGTGTGTGTGTGTGTGTGTGTGTGTGTGTGTGCTTTTGATAATCATTCAGCTTGGCTGCATATGTATACACCTTTAGGTGGGGTGACAAAACTATATGTCTGAGGGATGCGCAAACAGATGCACAATCCCATGCAACGCAAAACAAATCAACTGAACTGCATTCATCAAGAAAAGCAAAATGTAAAAAGTCTATTTACAGAATGAACAATATACAAGTCGATGGTGCTGGCATATTAGCGTGTCTGGCACCAGTAGTGGGAGTGTATCAAGTAAAGTCATGCTTCTGAGGATTTTAGTAGAAACCATGTAAACTAACATAACAGCCCATTAGACACATCTCCCCTGTTGGTACAACATATAGTTGTAAAGCTAAAGGCTCTATGACATATTCTTAACATCCTACCACACACGATTTTGTGTTAATTATCTTCTAGGCCTGTTGGACGGTTGGCTGGATATTTCTGCTTGGTGGACAATTCTTAACTCAGCAGGAACCTACTGTGCATAGCAACAGACAGACTAGACAGTAATTGTACCTGACAAAATGGCCAGTGAGTGCAGGTGCAGCTAATAAACTGGCAGCACATTGTAAATGCAGAAATACATGTTAAAATAAATAACCAATAAATGTATTTCAGTGTATTTTGATTCAAGTGTAATAATCAAAATGTACTGAATGTTTCTACATGTATTGTTATTTATTTGCTTATTTATTTGTTTATTTTTTTATTTATATTACCTGGACCGTTCCTATTAATGATCTGCATTATGGTAATAATGATGATGAGATGATGATGATTATAATTCTAATATATAAGATTATAATATTGCACAGTACTGTGTGAGTGTATATTCATAGATATTCAGAGATCATGACAGAGAGAGTACGGGCAATAAAAGTTAATATAATTTATATATATATTTTTTTATGTTATATATGAAGTAATATAATTTTAGAGATTGGTTATGTTTTTTTATCCTGCGTTATGCTGCTACTGCAGGAAATAGAGAAAATTTCTTCCTTTTAGTTTTGTTTTTCTACTGCGATTTTTACTCAATCTGTTATCCCAGTATTGAATTTTGGGAATAGTTTGGAAAATATTGAAGATTTTCTAAACCCAGTTATTGTTGTTAGTGCTGTAAGAAGTTAATTATTGAATGTTATTTAGGCCAACATCTTAATAGTTGAAGTTTGTAGTTCTCTTACCGAAATTGGATTTATTGATGCCAAGAATAATGCTACAAAATAACACTCATTGAAGAAGTAAAGGCCTAAAATAATCAAAATGTTATTTAAATTGTTTTTCAGTCGGTTTTGACGACACGTGCTTCTTTAGAATATGATATTAACAGTTACCTTAGTCAACACCTGGAGAATTTCAGAAATGTATTATTGTTGTTTTGTTTTATTAATCCTTGTGCGGCCCTCACGTTTTCAAGTACTCTTTTCCACCATTTATTACTCTCGGGTCAGATTGACTCGAGCACCTTATAAGGAAAGTAAATGTGTAGGAGAGTCCTGGATGTGTGTTTAAATTTTTTTTTTTTTTTGTTCCTCACAGAAAATAAGCCAAGGCCACTGAGTTTCAGGTGGGGAAAAAAATTATTCTATGTTTTCCTTTTTTAAAAAAAAAAGAAGATAAACAGGGGGCGCATTTGCCTCACACCTCTGGGGTTGTGGGATCGATTCCTGCCTCTGCCCTGTGAGCGTGGAGTTTGCATGTTCTTCCTGTGCTTTGGGGGTTTCCTCCGGGTACTCCGGTTTCTTCCCCCAGTCCAAAGACAGCACTGTAGGCTGACTGGCATCTTTAAATTGTCCGTAGAGTGTGAATGGCTGTGTGAATGTGTGTGAGATTGTGCCCAGCCATGGGTTGGCACCCTGTCCAGGGCATCCCCTGCCCTGTGCCCCTAGTCCCCTGAGATAGGCTCCAGCTCCCTGCGACCCTATGTAGGATAAGTGGTACAGAAAATGGATGGATGGAAAAAATTATAAACCGAGGGTTAATGGCAAGAAAGCATAGACATGGTGGAAATTAAAAAAAAAAAAAAAACTGTCCCAGTACAGCATATCTGAATTCACACTGTGATGATGCGCTTGTCAGTCTTGCAGCCGTGTCTGTGTGCACAGCTTCTACCGGCACTAGGACCGGGATACGCAGGCGGTCCAAGACACCGGTTGATGAGCAGCTTGCAACTCATTCAAGATCTCATACAACGAACAATACCAAGTCTGAGAGCTGCAGACGGGGGGGACAAAAAAAAAAAAAAAAAGAATCGATTGGTTTAGTCCAGTGAATAATCATCTCTCTTTGCATCTAGAGTAAGTTAGTGGTTTCGGCTGTCGGTGCGCAGCTGTGGGGGGCCGATCGCTAACATCTGCATCCGCAGCGAATTCCAGCACCGAGCGTCGCCTCAGCACCATGAGCCAGAGGTTCACTGTGAGCGCTTCACCCAGGAGTGACGGCGAGCTGGGAGAAATCAACCAGCTGTTCGAAGGGGACGAACCCAGTCCGAGCTCCTCGGACAAAGAAGGCGCCTCCGATCTCGCAGAGGACCCGCTGAAAGGTAGGGTGGGGAGCGTTATAACACACCTGTGAGCGCGCAAAGCAGCAAAGCCGCCTTCATGCCCTGTCCGCTTATTAGTGCGTGTGCTACTGTACGTGTGCGGAATTTCAAGTGACACATTAGCAATGCCTGCGAATCCCAGTGATTTCTACATCCACAGGTTATCCCTCACTAATATCATGGCATGATCATAAAAGCAGCATATTGAAATAAATGGGTTGGCCTGATGCCCATATTAATTTAGGATTATTATCATCAAGATTGCCTTTTGAATATTTCCCACATTACAGTGGACCTTGCTTATTAATGCACACAACAAATGCACTTTCCATTGTGAGTACAGTACATATATGCATACGCATACTTAAGTCTTGATTATCACCTTTGGCTCCATGTTCTCAGAAATGGTCAACTAATAATGATCTGCAATCTGTTTAATACATGAGTATAAATATTCTAAATAAATACTCTAATGTGTCAGTAACTATATCAGCAGGCCTGTTGCCAGAAGAACTATTCAATCTAAGCAAAAAAATAACAATTTTTTTTTCCTTAAAGTAGTTCATGGCATTGATGGATCCACAACGACGGATTTCTATTCGGACATATGACCATGTAAAAAGGTGACAGTAGTGGATCTTTCAAACCTATTTATGGAGATATGATACTGTATCTCTGAAAGCCTGAGCGACCTTGCCTGGTGGACCTCTGTTTTGATACAGTATAACCTGTCCTGTTCAGGCAAGTGAGGGGAATTATATTGTGTGGGCCATTTATGTAGTGAATCACAGTTTGATATCTTCCATTATGTGGTTTAAGTCACTTGCCATAATTGCCCCCAAATACCTCTAGAGACAAGACTTTCTCCAGTTCCTAATTGTTTCAGCTGAGGCAAACTGAGCCACAAGAAGTTATGCAGACGCAACATTCAAATGTAAAATGCATAAAGACCGGCATTTTATCGTAGCAAAGGTTTGTTTTATCGTGTTTTTTCTTCTGTGCAGTTTAACAACGAGCTGCTTTTCAGTGAAGAAATCTGATCTATGTTTGCAGTGACAAGAGCCCCTGAAAAGTGTTACATATAAAAATGACATTTCATAGGACATGGATTTTATTGACTAGACTTGCATATGGTGACAATTTCCTGCAAGGCTGTCAGACATTTCCACATCTTACAGAGAGCACTGTATAGCTTCAGCCTGTTTTATAACATTAGCATGCCTGAAACCTCCTCAGCACACGTGTTGGAACTACGGCAGGTCTGTGTCTCTAAAAACGAGGGAGACTTTTTACAAGGTGTGCACGTGTAGTCACCTAGATACTGTGTAGCCTTGGTGAAGCACTTGTCTCCGGTTCAATCTCTGACAACGTTTCCATGGTAACAGTTGCCATTTGTTCTGTGATTGGTGGCATGCTAGGTCTGGTGTAAGGAGATGATAATAAAGCAAAAATGGCTTTGCTCAGAAGAATTGTCTATCGAATAAGTTATGTCTGATCATTATCCTAACATATATTGCAAAAATAAATGGTCACAATGGACACCCCCATTTTCATGCTTTTAGGGGTTCATCATTAGATGCCTGCAATTCTATGCTTGAGTGTGTGGAAAAGCAAGAGCATGCAGCATGTGTATTCACAATCTGACTGTCCTATATGTAGAAAAGGTGATCCCTTGCAGAAAAGTACTGATGTGCATGAAACAACAGTGCTATTTTTTTTACACTACTGCTGATCTTGTTTATATCGAGCACAGGAACTGAGATCACTGTCTGCTCTTTGAAGCCACACAGATAGAGGGAGCTAATGCTCAGTGTCTGCTGCTGTCTTCACTTGGCTGTGTGGCTACCTGGTTGCAGTTCAATCTTGGCCTATGCTTACATATACAAGTACAATAACAGTAGCTTCCTTATGAATAGCAGGAGATGGACTGAGTATATGTTAGGTGTTTTTCTGATTACTATTAACAAAAATTGACATGTATGCCATAACATTAAATACTGCTGTAAGCAGGGCTACCCTGTTTGCTTAGTGATTGACTTATATGCAGTCAACTCCAGAGTTATTGGCAACCTTCATGAAGAAGAACAACATACGTATACATACAGTATACAAACTGAATAAGCCTAACAAATGAAACGAGTGAGATTTTGAGATTGAGCATACACCAGAGTATATATTTTTAAAAATATACATTTTAGTAGTGCGCTTTTGTAATTCACTGGTTTAAAGTTCAGCACCCTTTCAGTTCATATTTGGTGAAGCCTCACCAAATAACAGTAATGTGTCATGGTAACGTCCAAATCGCCATTGAACTACATTCGTGGTGGATGTTGCTCCCCCTCTGGCTCAGCCTTGAAAGTCGTGCCACCCCTCAGCCAGGCGGAGTAGCTGCTCCACCTCATTACCCCAGCACTTCACATGACTGTCACATATATTACTGATCATTCATACCTGTGCTGTGTTACCCCTAATAAGCAACCCATTTAAGGTCTGGTTACTGTGTCTTCAATTATCAAGCTTGTGTGTCGTGTGTGTGTGTGTGCGCGTTGTCGTGTGTACCACAGTCTCCCTTGTAGTCTGAATGTTTTTGCCTTTTTTCCACTGTTCAAGTTTTTGGAGTGTTTTTTTTCATAGTCTTGGCTGGTTTATTTGTACTTTTCAAAGATCTGAAACTTGAAAAATGTGCACTTGCATCCACCTTTGCCTCCCAATCATGACATAATTAATATCTCCCTGCAATGTCTAACAAGGTATGAGACCAAGGGTTTCCTGCATGGTTCATATCCTGAGACTGAGATGGCCACTCATTTACAAAACATGATATGTGTTCTTGCAACCAATTCTGTATTGATTTGGATGTGCAGTATATACCAATCAGATTTAGTGATTGGCATGCATCAAATGCATCCTGAAAGCTGATTGGCTAATGGGTTATTTTTTTAAATAAATAAAGTCATCCTAGGAAATCTAATTAGAGATTAACACAAAGATGCAGTATACCAAATTTCAGCTCAATCGGACTTACGGTTGCTGAGAAACAGTGATCTGAACTTAACCTCACCCCCTATGGATGTTCATGACCAACTCTTTTCCTCAGAAACCTGCCCTAAATATGACAATTTTGTTCAAATTCATGCAACCAAACGTGAGTTACAGCTGTTTGAGTAAACCAAGCTCCACCCTATTAGGATTGATTGGCATTTTGTGGCCATATTATTTACAAATATCAACATGTAATTATTTAGGATTAGACTCCACTGAGTATTTTGACACCAATTTGTGAACATATTGCAAAAATCGTAGGTCTGCTTTGCAAAAGTAGGTTTTGCATATTATGCAAATTAGAAAAAGACCTATCAGGGCGGAACTTAATGGCCAATGCCTATTTGGTTGAAGGTAAAGAATAAGAGCTAAGGAAAAAAGAATTTTGATGGAAAGATTCATTACAACAGATTTATGCCAATGGAGCCACCAAGAGGTGCAATTTGGTCAGCAGTTGAGATACTTAGTGTGAGCGTACATACACAGACCATTTAGGTCTGTCTACAAAGAGTTTGAGCACATTTGCATAACATGTAAAACCTACTTTTCCAAACTAATCAAACAATCATAAGGAAACACTGCCTCACTAGGATTGACTGGCACTTGGCACCTATTCATACATATATATATATACAGTTAAGTCCAGAAGTATTTGGACAGTTTTTGTGATTTTGCCTTTATACACCACCACAATGGATTTGAAACAAAACAATCAAGATGTGATCAAAGTGTAGACTTTCAGCTTTATTTTTAAAAATACACAAAATATGGCATTTACCACTTAGGAATTACAGCCATTTTAAGCAAAGTACCTCCATTTTCAGGGGCTCAAAGGTATTTGGACAATTGACTGACAAGAACTTAATTGACCAGGTGTGGTCCATTCCCTCGTTACTTCAAGACAAATGAAGCAGATAAAAGGTCTGGAGTTGATATCAGGTATTGAGTTGGCATTTGGCAGCTGTTCGACTGGAGCTACCAATATGAAGTCCAAGGAGATCTCAATGCAAGTGAAGGAGGCCATCATTAGGATGAAAAAACAAAAGAGCCCTATCAGAGAGATAGAAAAAAACTTTAAGAGTGGCCAAATGAACAATTTGGTACATTTTTAAAAAGAAGGAATACACTGGCAAGCTCAGCAACACCAAAAGGCCTGGAAGACCACGGAAGACAACTAAAGTGGATGATCGCAGAATCCTTTCCTTGGTGACGAAAAACCCTTTCACAATATCAACAGAAGTCAAGAATACTCTGGAGAAGGTAGGCATATCATTGTCAAAATCTACAATCAAGAGATGCCCTGAAAATCAAAGTGAAAAAATGATGCAGCAGGCAAGTCCATTTTGCTGAAATTTTATTGCAGCAACTCAAAATGGTACCCAGTAGTTTGTATGGCCCCCGAGTGCTTGTATGCATGCCTGACAACGTCGGGGCATGCTCCTAATGAGACGACGGATGGTGTCCTGGGGTATTTCCTCCCAGATCTGGACCAGGGCATCACTGAGCTCCTAGACAATCTGAGGTGCAACCTGGCAGTGTCAGATGGACTGAAACATAATGTCCCAGAGGTGTTCTATTGGATTTAGGTCAGGCGAGCATGGGGGCCATTCAATGGTATCAATTCCTTCATCCTCCAGGAACTGCCTGCATACTCTCGCCACATGAGGCCGGGCGTTGTTGTGCACCAGGACAAACCCAGGATCCACTGCACCAGCGTAGGGTCCAACAATGGGTCCAAGGATTTCATCCCAATACCTAATGGCAGTCAGGGTGCCATTGTCTAGCCTGTAGAGGTCTGTGCGTCTCTCCATGGATATGCCTTCCCAGACCATCACTGACCCACCACCAAACCGGTCATGCTGAACGATGTTTCAGGCAGCATAACGTTCTCCACGGCTTCTCCAGACCCTTTCACGTCTGTCACGTGCTCAGGGTGAACCTGCTCTCATCTGTGAAAAGCACAGGGCGCCAGTGGCGGACCTGCCAATTCTGGTGTTCAATGGCAAATGCCAATCGAGCTCCACGGTGCCCGGCAGTGAGCACAGGGCCCACTAGAGGACGTCGTGCCCTCAGGCCACCCTCATGAAGTCTGTTTCTGATTGTTTGGTCAGAGACATTCACACCAGTTGCCTGCTGGAGGCCATTTTGTAGGGTTCTGGCAGTGCTCATCTTGTTCCTCCTTGCACAAAGGAGCAGATACCGGTCCTGCTGATGGGTTAAGGACCTTCTACAGCCCTGTCCAGTTCTCCTAGAGTAACTGCCTGTCTCCTGGAATCTCCCCCATGCTCTTGAGACTGTGCTGGGAGACACAGCAAACCTTCTGGGCAATGGCATCCTGGTGGAGTTGGACTGCCTGTGCAACCTCTATAGGGTCCAGGTATCGCCTCATGCTACCAGTAGTGACACTGACCCTAGCCAAATGCAAAACTAGTGAAAAATAGTCGGAAAAGATGAGTAGGGAAAAAAATGTCAGTGGCCTCCACCTGTAAAACCATTCCTGTTTTGGGGGTCGTCTCATTGTTGACCATCTAGTGCACCTGTTGTTAATTTCATTAACACCAAAGCAGCTGAAACTGATTAACATCCCCCTCTGCTACTTAACTGACCAGATCAATATCCCAGGCATTTAATTGACTCGATGCTATACTCTGATTAAAAAGTGTTCCTTTAATTTTTTTGAGCAGTGTATATATATGTATATACACACATTTTTTTTCACAAAAGTAAGCATGTTTTTGATTATAATTGAGTTTCAGACACCAGTTTTGTGAAGAGCCAGTAAAATAATGCAAATTAGTGGAGCTGAGTCACAGAATCAGAGGAAAGCCGGATTTTGTTTTTATGCCTCAGGGTTCTCGAGATATGGGCCAAAATGTAAACGCTGCACTATAAAGTCATCATCTGTAAGATCTGTAAGATGTTTTGATCTGCACAATGACAAAGAAAAATAATGAACAAAACAAACAAAAACAAGATGGTTTCAAGCGTGTTGTGCTTAGACCCCTCAAAATCCTAACAATTACAGGCAGAGTTTCCAAGCACTTTCTGCTTGGACCCCTAATTGTGTGTGTTATTTTTAGTTGCATAATGTGCTGATAATTTGGTTATTGATGCATGGTCACTGTCTGTACACTCTGGTTAATAATTTGAGTGGGCATGCTGGCAGAGAGAATTGTAGAGCTTAATGGCAGCCAGCAGAAAAGCAGAAAATCTCTACTAGCATTATTAACAACAGCGTGGCAGAATGCTTCAGGTAATGAGTCGGTAGCTAAAATGTTTAAAGGATATCACAAGATTTGTACAATATAAAGCTAAAAATCCTCTCAGTACCTTCACCGAGCCCAGGGTCTTCCTATCTGATGTTATACTAGTACTTAGGCCCTGAAAGGAGTATTTGATTGCTAAGAGAAGAGGAGTGTTTAAATATGTCATTGTTCAATATGTCATTAAAGTTGACAAAGAGTATATGAATAGAGTATGTGAATATGCGATATGTGTATATAAATGCATTGGAGATGAAGAATGTAGTGCAGAAGTGTAGTTCTCTCTATGTGTGGATTTAATGTGTTTTGGAAGTATATAGGGTAATTTTTGTTTAGGTATTAAGAGGTGGTCATGGAATATTTGAAAGCTCAGTACTGAAATCTGTGGAGCATAAAAACATTTAATATTTCAGTGTACAAAAATGCTTATACACTAAATAATGACAGTTGTTTGACTTTTCCTTGAAATAAGGTAGTGTTGTATAGCTATTGTCCCTGAGATATTTTTTCTTGCTTTTTCATTTCGTGTTTCTGTGTTTACATTGTGTACTAGCATGTTCTGATTTGACCTAGCTTATAAATTGGTTATTTGTAATATGTGTAATTTGGTTACACATAATTATATGTTCTGCCCCCAGCCAAGTGTTATGACTATTAGCATTAAAGGTAGAACATGCATATGTCTTTTGTCTCAGGCTCTTGTGTTACAGAAGGCTGGCACTCCAGACACAGGCTTAGTCTATGTCTGGCAAACCAACCCTGAGGGGTTGCAGTTTAGTAAGACTGATTTGTTTCAGACAGGTGTGCAGCTATTACTTTACTTTCACATACATAATGGTAAGATCATTTTTAAGTGAATTGTGCTACTATATGTAATAACAAAGAGGTAAGCCAGTTATATCTAAGAAGATGTATCTTAAATCTTTACTGGCTCCACTACATCGTGTGTGTGTGTGTGTGTGTGTGTGTGTGTGTGTGTGTGTGTGTGTGTGTTTCGTGCAAGACTAAAAAGGAAATTAAAGGAATGAAAAAGAACAGAATATAACTGAAAGGAATATAAATGAAAGGAAACCAGGATGCCTGCATTTTTGCTGCATCCATGTGATGTCTGCAATGTCATTTTTAATAAAGCTTGTTGACAGGGAGCAGACCAGATTACATTATAGTAGATTTTCTGAATTATAGATGTCTAAATACCACCTTTTCCCAATATCCTTCTTGAAAATTCTGCTTAAAGCAGCTTTGAAAATGTCCAAGAATTGAAATACTCTTTTGAACAGTGTTCTGTAAAATAGTGGTTGTTACTGACATTCATTATTAGCCAGGCAGATTTTCTATGAGCTTCTTTTGCCAGGTTTAAGTGAAACAGAATGTTACATACTATGTAAATGTGGTTCTATGACTGAGTGGAGGACCACCAGTGCAGTTTCTTGCGGAACTAGTCAGGCTTTCCTGTTTGCTCATTTCACTGGCGAATACTAATAGCAGTCATCACCTTGTAACAATAACCTTGGCCTCACAAGCCTATAAAAGGCCCCCACTCATCTTCTGGCCATTCTCATCAACCTGAGTAACCCAGGTGGCCACCAATACATACTTAATCTTTCATTCTACTTCCTTTCATTCCAGACGCAGAGGCTGTGTCTCAAGTTGTCAGAAGGGTTTGTAACCCTAGTGCCGCACCTTGCCAGACAATAACAAACGGCAGTCATACTTGGGGCAAATATCGTACTTTATTAAGACTGGGAAACACTTAAAGTGTTAATACTGCTTCTTATTGAGGATAAGAGTCGCTCAGAGTGTTAATACTGCTCCCTACTGAGGAAGAGTCACTTAAGGGGCTGATACCTAAGGCTATTAAGGCTATTGGGGATAAGAATCACTCAGAGTCTTACTACTAAATTTTGTTGAGGGTGAGGATCACTCAAACTTACCACGGAGCAGCTTCATGCTTATGACCTGTGCAGTCTGTGTAGGTGTCTTGTTATTTATTTTCAGACTTTGAGATTCCACATGTGAGATCAGGAGTTCTGTCTGGCTTGTCACTTTCTATTGAGACTGTCCACACTGCAGCCAGCCAGTAAAGCTAACCCAAAGGGAAGTTGCAATGAATCATGCCTTAGAGGGTTCTTCACAGCCTATTCTCGCACAAAACCACCTTTGTATGTGGTACCTGCTGCCTCCTGCATAGCTCCTTCAATCCTCTGTAGCAGTCTTTGTGACCCACCTATGCTGGAATAATGTTCCGGCTCAGACGAGCCCCCAAGAGCAATCTGTTGTGTCATGTTTTTTGCTCTTACAGACAAAAGGATGCGATCATTTAGTATTTCCTGGGTATGTGCACTAAATACTTGTCCAGGTACCAACTTGTCCAGCTGTATTGGGTGAGGGACATTCATGCTGCTGCTGTGCTTTTCATGCCAATCTTCAGTCTGCTTCAGTATCAAGCTACCTGTACTCTGTCGAAGCCAATGATAGCACATCAGGGACTGCCTCTTCATGCAAGGCAGCTGTACTTGGCTCGCTCAAGCTCTGTACTTCAGTACGCTGTTGCATTTCTGTTAACAGCTCTTGCTCTATTCCCACTGGCACAGCTCTTCTAATCTGTGTTCCAATGCAGTGAACAGTCCCTCTTCCCTGTGCAGTGGAGCTTTTGTTTCTGACTTAGCAATGCGAAAGAGCTTACCTTTCTATTCTTTGTGGGCTCTGCAGCCATATCTGCTGTTCACTTCACTCTATAACCTCGACTGCTCCTTTGGGTTTTGTGTCACTTGTAAGTTGCTTTGAATAAAAGCATCAGCCAAATGAAGTATATGTAAATGGAAAAAGGTAAATTAAATGTTAAGGTAACAGGCCACATGCCTTGTTAGGCAACAAATCAATTGTCAATTGTCTATCGGCGAAATCAGTCAAATGCCACCACCTATGCTCAACACACCCTCCGTATGATCTTGCAGATTTCAACAATAAAAATAACTAGATCAAAGGATTAGAGCACTATGCTCAGCATCTTGAATCCATGTCCTCAACTCATCAACAAGAAAAGAACAGTAAAGAGGATAAGCATGACAAAGCCTTTCATAGACTCCACACGTGAAATCACGGCCACTAGGTGACGACTTTGCTTTCAGTACTCAGCAAGAAAACAACAAATGGGAAAAACTCCACTAGCTCCAAAGGAAACCATCCTGGCAGTCTGAAACAAAAGGAAGTAGAAACAAAAATGTTCCAGTGTACTTGAACTCTACCTTGTAGGCACCAGACCTCAAATTCTACCTTCAAAACTGTTTCAAACTGGTATTTTAATCAAATGGTAACACATATTTACTTCTAATGTATAATGTTAATTGGTGACATCTCCTGGTGACTTGATTTATATTTGATTGATATATATCATATATTATAATGGTACCGACTTTCAGTACATAAAAATGTTTTTTTTTTTTTTTTAGTGAAAAGCCGAATGATGAAATGTACAATTTTACAAACTTGAATGATTTAAACTAATATCAATTCTAAAAACCAATCTTGGGAAGTCTCAACTTTTTGTCTCAAGTTACAGTATCAATAGAAATTTTAAAAAGGCAATGTGTCAATGTCAAACACTGAAATGGTAAGTCCGTAAATCAAAATAAATATTTGTAAATCAAAATTCAGCTTGTTCTTACCTCTAATATGGTTTGTGTTTTTCACCTCATTTTCTCAGCTGACCACAACATACCTTACATTTTCTAAAAACGGCTGGCAGGTCATCATGTGCTGCCAGAGCAACACTGATGTTTTAGCTAATGTTTTGTGTTTGAAAGCTGCATTGTTATCATCGGCTGCTCTGCCTGAACTCTGTTCTGGGTCAATTGCTGCTTGAATACAACTGAGGCCATTACTCTGTTGGGTATGTTAATTATTTGTCATGCACAATAAGTTGTTGACTAGCCATTGCTTCCTCACAATGGCTGTGGACTGGCTGTTTTTTGTACATGTTTAGACTTAAATGAAGCTGGTGGAGCTGTATTATGGCATAATGGTTGACAGGTGATTGAGATGTGAGGCTAACGGGCTATTGTTAGCTAAATATACTTTATCTGCCCATTTCAGAGGAGTGATAATGTGTTAAAGAGTTGCTCTGTTGGTATTGAGGTAGTGCTGAGAATAATCTCTCTTTGTCTTAACCTCCCTTTATCACGCTACATCCCACGAATTTTTTCATTACTAAGAGCCTGTAATTTGGGTTCATTTTTTTAACAGCAGATTTCAGTTCATGCCACACAGTGGCTGTTGATTTTGTATGTAAATTCTCATCTGTTTAGATGAGCATCAATCTATGGTTCTGATTTCATTTTTAAAATATTAATGCTGAATTTGGTTTCAAACCTGAAATGTTTAGTGATTTTGTATACACTTCTATGTAGTGAATGTGAAAACTTTAACTGGTTTATTAATCCAACACACCTGTTAATTCCACCTAATAGTTAAATGAAAATTATTTTAAAAATAAAAATATAACAGGTAGTCACAAAGTATTTTTGACTGTCTTTCTTTGCAACATTTATCAAACTGCCCATAATCCCTACTTGCTGGCTTCTTTTTATTGCTACATTGTCTACAGTGTCTACGTTGTCTTACATTGTCTACACACAGGGCACACTCAACATGTAAGCTTATATTATGAACATTAATTAGGGACATTAAACATACAGTATTTCAATTTCTATGAAAGAAATTAAATACCTAGTGTAGTGTAAATATACAGTAAAAGGCTTGTATCTATTCATTTGTCAATTCCGTGAGATTCAAGAATAGTATTGATTCTGCAGCATTTGCAATCAGGCAACCATCTCAAAAACAGAGAATCACTATTCCCAATCATTTACTGTGTGCAATAACCCTAGACATTGTACCACATGTACAACGTGCATCAATCAGAAGTGCTGAGAATCTACAGGAAACTAAGGTGAGAAACAATGTTGGAATCGTTTTTGTACTGAATATTAAATTCCCGATTACTAATAAATGATGACGAGTGAGTCACGGCTGCGCTTGACAGTGACACGTTACTAATAGAGCATGTTTAGCAAGGCTCACAAGTGGCTTATTAGTTGGAAGAACAGAGTCTTGCCACTACTAATTATTTATCCAGCTTTTAATTTGAGGTCTTTCCATGAGTGTAACTGTGTTGAAATAAGAAATGCTGGGAACATGATTAATTGCATCACGTACATTCTGTTGCAAACTAAAGGGCATGCCTGCAGCCTGATTAAATTAGCCATTTAAATGACTTTTACAGCTGGTGCAATGTCTTGTACTATGTATATTTGCATATGTGACAATATTATGATTGTACTGTGATCATATCGCTGTGTGGGAGAGAACTTGGTGTGTGTCATGTATTACCTAATTATAGTAGCTGCCCGGATACGTGAGTTTTTATCATAGAGGAGACATTGTATTATAGACGCCACACTCCCTTATGATATTTTTAGAAAGCCTTTGGATCCGTTTCTCGCTATGTATTATATGAAATTGTTTAACAGAACCAGGTATATTAAAAAAGTGGTGGAGAAATGTCCCACATTTTCCCAGTGTAAGTTACGCCTATGCTGGATTCCTTTAAACTTGAACAAAGTCAGGAATAAAACACAATGGCATGTTGCTATAGAATAGTAATCAATAACACAGTGGAGTGATGCAGTACAACAGAAAGCGTAATGACTGTTAGCACTCCGAAGTTGATTTTTTTTAGATAACGGCAAGTCCCAGGACGCTTTGTTTCTCTTATACCACAGCAATTTGCCACTGATTAATTTTTTTATGCGTTATAGAACGACAGCTCATACGTTTTATCCAGTTATATTTACATTAAAGTTTGTGGAACATCCACGGAACTAGTTAGATCCTGTTACCGTTTACATTAAAGTATCTACAAATAGTCATTAATTTGTATGAGAGACAGGTTCACAGAGTGCAACTGTGTTCACTCGCCTTTACTCACTATTTTTAGCCTACATTTGAATTTTTGAGATAATTATTTGTTTTATTTAACTTGTAAAGAGCTTTGTATTCATAAAAAGGAGTATACGCAAAGTAGCAGTAACAGCCTGAATTTTGGGTATTCAATAACTTTAATTTTAATTTATTTATTATTTTATTATTGTTTATGCCAAAGTATTGTTGTGCTAGTGAGAATCACAATGCTACACATGATATTGGAATTAAAGTCAAAATTTTGGTGTCATAACAACTCTACAATAAATGTCTTAAAACCACTGGCGATCTGATCCATTTCCAAGCATTTTTAAATATATTAAGTGGAATTTATCTATACATAATTTTAGAGATGGATCCCAGAGATCCACACAGATCAGTATACTTTTGACCTTGATGTTTTCTCAAGGCATGTGTAATCTAATGCAGTCACTTTAGAAATAATAAACAAAGTATATTCTGTATGCTAGAACAGAAAATTGATTATATCGCAAGCGTTATAGTTCACGTGCGTTGTACCGTAAATTATGCATCCTGTAATATGGATTTTGATCATTCACCTGCGCAATAACTTCATTAAACAAATACATTTGCAATGAAAATGAAGTATTGATGCTAATTAGGTATGTTAGATTGCGTTTGTAATTATTATTAGTTTAAGTATAATGAAGCAGATTCTTTGCTTAATTAGAAATTCACTTGCCCAGAAGAACAAATTTCCACAGGAATCTTTGCTCTTCTGTCTGAGTGTACCTGTCAAACCCATTTTAGAATTTGCTGGAGTTCATGCGCACCTTGCGCTGATGACTGTTTTCGTGCATAGAGAGGCAGAGTACGTACGGTGCATTTCTGTAATAAGCGTTTTCCGCTTTATTTTCATGGAAAAAACATCATTCAACATTGGTGACCGCCTCAAGTAAATGATGTAAATGATGCACTGTATGCATACACTTCATAAATGAGGAAGCTGAATATTATTTGTATTATAACAATATGCTATACGCAGTGATGTTAATGTACCACTACGGAGCATAGCAGCAATTAAGATGTCAGATTTGCTCTTTAGCAATGATACCTGCTTGTCACTGATACTGTTCTGTTTTCATTAAAGAATCTAGACAAAGCTTTCCTCAGAGCCATTTATCTCATGTAATCATTATGACAACAATATATTTAATTTAATTAGTTTTCCAGATGATCTATATATGTTTTTAAAATCCAACATTTTTGGATCTATAGTCTACATAGCCTACATCTTTGTGTTATATATCTTATCTACAAACATCTACAAAGTGGCTTTAATGTTGGGTGAACGTTGAATGGTTGATGATAAAATCATTCTTTTAAGCACAATTGTATCGTTTTAAAACAGCAGGGGGCAGTTGTGTTCTGCAGAACTAAGTAGTCTTAGCATGTCAGTGGAAAAACATTAAAGCATGTCTGTGTCTTTCTTTCTCTGCGTCTAAGCTGGGTATCAGGGGTTCGGTAAAGTGAGGGGGAAGGAATATCATCAGCATCAAGTAAAGCCTTCACAAGCCCGTTACGTAATGCAGTGTCTGTATAAAGATGGAGAGGGGTGAGGAGAAGCACTATCACGGAAATCAAGGAAAAGGGGGTGAATTTGCACATTTCTGAGAACTGTATTTCACATGCTGTAATCCCAAAGCTGAACATAATACTTGAAATAATCCAATGGTTTATTTTGACCAATGGTGCTATTACATTGTGGGTGCATTTGATCTCGTGCAAATGCATTCCCTATTATACTTTTTTAGCACCTACTTAACTATAAAGATGTATAAAGTGTTATAAAAGATAAAACAGACACTCAGCTGTTTAGAAACCAGGTCTAACTGTCATACAAAATTCAGCATCATCAAGACATATTTTTTCAGGTTTGCTTTGTGCTGTCTTGAGGCATAAAACATATCTTGCTGCACCAGTATGTCCTTATCAGTATAGATGTTGCTTTTAGTTTCATCATCATTTCTGGATCCAGCTTAATGGAGATCCCAAAAGCTGTGGCTCTGAGACGCAACGGTGTCACGTTCTTCTGAGAAGAACCTGATTTTTCAGAACAACGAGCTCCCAGAATTCTTCTGTTAATCTGACATTTTCAAGTATACATTAATTTGTTTCATACTCAAACATATGTTTCATGATTGTAGCACTGCTCTTTACACATGACTGCTACCAATCAGATCACTCTCTGCTCCATTCTACAGTGAAATGGAATTGGATCCAGATGGTGTTGTATAACCTACAGCAGCTGGAATAGAGGTTAGGAAAACTGGTCTGAGGTCAGATTTAATAGTCCGACAATGCAGGTCATAGTGCCAGTGTGAGGCAAAGTGACTTTCAGATATGGCAGCACTCTCCTAGCATGGCACAGGTGAGGGATAGAGAGGGGTTTTATGACACCAGTTGTTTATTAAAGCCTCCAATCTTATCTAATGCTTGGATAAAAGGATGGTTGGAGAAAAGAGGAGTTTTCACTCTATTTTAATCTGTGTACTAGGTGCCAGTGGCTAAACATTACAGACTATTAAACATTGACTTTGAGAAGACCTGGAGGTGGAATACTGTTGATTGCTTTTTGCAACTCTTTCCTTTCAAGCACATGCGCTCAAAATTACCATAATACCAGCGTCCAAAAGAATCCTATTACGTCAGTATGCTGTTGGTACAAGTAGATCTTTTTTTCTGTCGCTTGCTCATCTTCTCGCCCTCTCTTTTTTTTCTCCACTCGCTGTCTATCATTGTCTCATTGCCTGTACCTTCAGGCTTTTAGTGAAAATGGAATAGTGATGAAGCGAATGTAAGGGTAAAGTGAGCAGTGGGGGAAAAAAAACCTTCTCTGCTGGATTCATGAACATGAAGTAGAGGATATGTGCTGCTGCTATATGTATATGCTCGATTGGTATTAATCAATGTGTGCCAAAAAAAAAAAAATCCCCGCACCATTACACCACCACCAGTCTGAACTGTTGACACAAGCCAGGCTGGTCTTTGGATTCATGCTGTGGATTCCAAATTCTGATCCAAACATCTGTGTGACCCAAACATCTCTATGTCGCAGCAGGAACCGAGCCTGCAGGACTTCCACTCACTTTTCCGCACAATTCTGGGTAAACTCCAGAGACTGTTGTGCATGAAAATCCCAGGAGTTTCTGAAATGCACAAACCAGCCTGCTTGACCACCAACAAATGTCACGGTCAATGTCAAAGTCTGAGACTTAAACACTAAAATAGTAAATTAAGCTAATGTCTAATGTATAGGTAAGGAAGCATTGCCTACTTATTTGCATAAATCCCCAGAGCACATTTTGATATTTTATCATTAACATTCACAGGAGGTAATATATCTCCAACAGCTGAACAGTGTCAAACAGGTGACTGCAGGTCTTGGTCACCGCATGACCAACTGTCAGATTGCACCCAAAATGGAAGTAATTATGGACTTGGATCTTATCAGTCATGACAGTGTGGCAGATTAAATGCTCTGGAGCATTGTTAACGAGCAGTTTGTTAGGGAAAGGCATTTTAGTTGTACAAATGAAAGCTTGGAAGAAGAGGTAGTCAGACAGTGATGGAGGGGAAACATGAGCTTGAGTGCAACATTTAGCATGCAAGACACATGAACCATTTGCACATAGAGAAAGTCTGGAGAAAAGCGAAAAATATAAAGTAATCTTTCCTAAACTGTTTCTTAGGAAATTCTGCAGAAATACTTGACTGGCTGAGGTTGATGTGAGTTATAATTGGGGCTTCAAGCACAATGAAAGATGACTTACAATGACAAAGTGGTGCACTTACACCATCAGCACTAAAACACTTTGTGCCCTTCACTTTTTCACTTTTAACTGTTTTTGGCCAACCAACACATTACCCTACCCCCTGGAGATGTGTTCCTCTGTGTGTGCCGGTACATAGTGCATTAATCCATCTGAACAGGTTAGCTGTGAGCTCCCGCTACTGTCTTTTCTTATCTATCATACACCCGGCTTAAAGGTCACATCTGTCAGCTCAAGGTCTCTTTTATCCACATTTAATACACACCGAGAACAGTACAATCCCTCCCTTGTGCCCATTTAATATTACAAAAGGAACAAATTTAGTAAGTGCATTATGACAGGGTATTAGTGCAATACCAACTGCTGTACTGAAATTATTCTTTCCTTATTCTGTATTTAGCCTAGGTTCTTAAAAGTGTAGCTATCAACTACTGCAATCAAGAGCATTCATGCTGTGCTGGGTTTTCTAGCACACATGCGTTGTCTCGGCGACAGGCTGACACAGTTGGCTTTCAGCTCGTTTACAGAAGGCTGCTGTCTTTGATGGATCTTTCTCACATGTTCCGTTTCCAGTAGATCCATAACTAAAGTGTCAAAGCCACATTCACACATATGGACGAAAGTCTGCACAGCAGATGAACCCAATGCATCGTCAGCCAGAGGAAGTTCCTTTCTCTAATATGATAATATGGTGTTGGCGCCTTGATATGATAATTTCGTGTTGCGTAGTTCTATTGTCTCTTGTCTATTGTCTCTTGCCTCTATTTAAGGAGTCACATGGTGAATGTTAAGCGTGCTTATGGTTAATTTAATTTATGAACAATAGAGATTGCCCAATGCATTTGTCATGTAATTGCAATACGTTCATAACTTTGCTTGATCATTGCATTATTATAATATCCTTGGTACTGTATTTCTTTGTACTGTAATAACAGTAGAAGATGGCTTGTTCCAGTAATGGAGGTAACTGGAATATATGTTTATATGAAGTCCAAAGAGAGCAGAATAGCATGCTCTTTATTTGGTTGTTTTGCAGAGGTAATGATTGTCTCTTTTAATTGAATGTCTGTGAGTGTGAAATGTGCAAATATCAATGATTGTATTTGGGCTAACCCTAACCCTAACCCCCCACAACCTGTCAGTCCACAGATGGAGAAGAGATAGTTTGTTTCCCCTGTTCTCCCTCATGGTGGGGACTTAATTTCTTTCTTTCTTTCTTTCTTTCTTTCTTTCTTTCTTTCTTTCTTTCTCTCTCTTTCTATCACACTCTCTGTGGATTTGCTACTTCATTATATTGCAGACACAAAGGCTTTGGCATATCTCTCTGCCTCTCTTCCACTGATTCTCTGCTTCTGCGCAGGTTAACTAGCTATGAGAATGAACCCGCATCACCAGTGAATTTGCATAACAAAAAGCATTCATATATTCTTGAAGGAGGAAAAAAGACTAATATTTTCATTCTGATCCTTCTTTTCATCAGTATCAAGAGGACCAAATTTTGTTCTGCAACTGAAATGTCTGTCTTCCCATCAAAATCAAATCCTTCACAGGCTCATTAGAAACTTTATAGATCACATATGATAGCTCTCATGGTGGTACAGCTCCAAGGACCCCAGTTTGATCCTAGCTCGGGTTACTGTCTATCTGGAGTTTTGATGTCCACATGTGTTTCCTTTGAGTTTTCCTCCCACTGCCCAAAACATACAAATAGGTGGCTTGGCAATGCTAAGTTGGCCCTCCTCACACCCAGGGTCGCAGATCTGCTTTATCTTGACTAGGATAAAGTGCTTACCAAAGATGAGTTAATTAATGTATTATATTTCTCACTATACACATAATTTGTCTTGAGATTGACCTGTTTAATGCAGTGTTGATTTTATTGTGGAATGATGCTGGTAAATGGTTCTCTAAGTTAGGTGTTGCAGGGATGTTAGGATTTAGATACAAATGGCCATAAACATATTCTTGTCGACATTTTCTCTTTCTTGCTTTGCATTCTACATCCTTTACATAATAATAACCAGTGTATAAATCAGAAACTTTATTTTACCTAATTAATATAATACTTAAACCTATAATCCCCTTACAAAGACAAAAAAATAGTCAAAACAATAGGGCCCTGACTTGATAACACCGGCATAAAGTTGACTAGCAGGGTTCTAGAGTGTGTGTGTGTGTGTGTGTGTGTGTGTGTGTGTGTGTGTGTGTGTGTGTGTGTGTGTGTGCGCGCGCATGGCATTTTTCATTATACTGGTGTTTTTTTATTAAACAAAAATGTAAAGAAAGTTTTTACTCTTTCTTACATTTATAAACTGTTGTTCTAAAAAGGAAATTACATCAGATTACAGTGCCTTCTGGGCAATCTCTTCTCTTTAGGTTTTATTGTCTCACTGCCTCAGCTCTCTAAGAGCTCATCAAATGCAGTTCACTTAAACTGATAAAGTAGTGGAATGACCCTTTAAGATGGAGGTGAGGATTCCCCAAAGGAGACATATTGAATACAATCAAACCAGGCTATGTTGAAACACAGCACTGACGTAGGGTGAATTACTTTTTTCTTACTGTTAGGTTTACTCTCCCAGTCTTCGGAAGAGTGGAAAAAAAAGCTCAGGGAAATAAAAGAGGTAAATGAGAACCTTTTTTTTCCTACCGTAGCTGTAATATATAATATACCACTAATATATAATGGTATATAGTATATAATCCCCATCTCTCCTATCAAGTGACAGTTTAAATGCTGAATTTTTTCCTCAGGACAATGTTACAAGGTCATATCTTTTGAAAAATCTGTGCTTTTTTTTCCTCTTGGGAGAATGAATGCACTAGTGCACAGTAACCAATTGTATAGTATAGTATAATGGCACAAAAAGACTTTTTTGATATTATAGATTTCCAACAGTGTCCAAGCATAGCAAAGGAAATGAAACAGCGGTCAATACATCACTAGAGGGGGTCAGATAGTGTTTTAAGCATTCAGAAATTCAGTTCATTTTTAGGTGGAGAGCAAATTCTGCTTCAGAGCCACCATCACTTGCGCATAATCCAAGCTATTTTAAAGCTGTTCATTCACTGGCATTCACTTGGATTACGCATTCTGAGCTTGACTTATATAATTCCTTTTGTGTTTCATATCTCATCTCTTCACATGGGTAGAAAAAGTGCCATGTATTCATGAATGGAATGTTGCTGTTGGTGTATAAGAGACATAAAGTGCTCTGAAATATGTACTAAATAATAATAAAAAACATCCATTGACTTGTGTGTCTTCGCTGTACTAACTTCTCTCAAACCGGGGGCTTCATTTATCAAGCTAGGTACAAACAGATTTATTCACCAAATGAGCATTTGCACAAGAAATTTGGTATTCATGAAAATCCTGAAAAACATTCTTATCCTACTTGCGCTTTTAAAATGTTAAATTTTATGCATACAAAGACTAACTAATGTAAAACTATAATTGACTTCAAAACATATAATTTGCAAAGGAGTTACTGCATTTTAATATACAGATTATGCTGTCTTGTTTTAAATTGCTTAAATTGTTTAAAGCAAAATACAGTTTAGCAGGCTTGGTAACGTCAGGAGCACAAGCTGTACTTCGCAATCTGGTGGTGAATGAAAGTGCGCTTATGTTTGTGTGTGATAGTGAACAGGTTTGCTCTTTCAAAAGTCCGGTGACTGTGAACAGGCAGCGAAGTTTATGGCTGGTGAGTTTGTGGGGCTAGCATTCCAGGGGGACAGTGAGGGTACCCTAGCACACATTGGAAGGGGGGGTTAAGTAGCTGAGTGGCAAAGTGAGTTTTGGGAATACTATGCCCAAAGCAGGAACATAGCCCAATCCTCCAGGTTCTCAGCACAGAACATGCATAAAAACCTGCTAATCTCTTGATTTGTCATTAGCTTGCAGATGGTACCCTGAAGGTAGACTGATAGTTACCCCCAAATTCTCCATAAAGCTGGCTCACATGCAAGAGGTGAACTGGGGGCCCCCGGTCACTCACAATGTCCTGCGGAATCCTGAAGTACCAGAACACATGGCTGAAGAGAAGATCTGCTGTGGTAAAGGCTGAGGGTAGGTTTGAGAGTGGGATTAGGCATAGGGACTTTGAGAAGCAGTCGATGATCACAGTTTGGCCTCGGGACTCTGGCAGGTCAGCGATAAAAGCAGTGGCAATATGTGACCAGGGCCGTTGAGGTGTGGGTAGTGGCAGGAGTTTGCTGGCAGGCAGGGTTCAGGGCACCTTAGATTGGCACAGGCAGTGCAGGATGTCATGGCATGTTGCATGTCAGCATACATGTTTGGCCACTAGTACTTAGCAGGTGGTAGGTGCGCTGCATGCCAGGGCGGCCTGTGGCTATGGCAGTGCTGAGTTTGGTTCTTAGAAGGGCCGGCACGAAAAGCTTGTTTGGGGAGTATGACAGAGGAATCAGCTCTCAAGGAGTGCGAGAGATAGCCCGGTCCAGTTTTCAGTCAATGGTGCCCACAAAGCAGGAGGCAGGTAGAATGCACCCCTCACTGCTTTCACGTGGCTCGGCCCAATGAACACATGACAGGGCATCCACCTTGGTGTTTTTAGAGCCGGGGTAATATGACAAGGTGAACTGCAACCAGGTGAAGAAAAAGGACCAGTGGGCTTGACATGGGTTCAGGCGTTTGTTCGACTTGAGGTAATCCAGGTTTTTATGATCCATGAAGATAGTAACCAGGTGAGGCCCTCTAGCCAGTGTTGCCACTTCTCCAGAGCTAGTTTGATGGCCAGTCAGTTTTACTCAGTTGGGAATAGCTTGCCGAAAAAGAATGCAATGGGATGCAGCTTCAGCTTTTCCCTGAACCACTGCAACAGGACGGCTCCCACCCCAACTCAGAAGCATCGTCCTCCACAATGAAGGGCTTAGTGGGATCAGGGCGCTTGGGAGCAGTGGTCAACACTGTCTTGAGCTGGTTCAGGGCCTCTTCTGCAGTAGGTTTCCAGGCCAAACCCTTGTTTTTTTTCTGAAGGAGCGATGGCAGGGGGTAAGCTATGGAACTGAAACCCAAGATAAAGCAGGAGGAACCATTGCAGGACACTTAGTCACACTTAGCTTCCTTGGACTGGTTCATGGAGACGCCGTCCGGGCTGATAATATAGCCTAAGAAGGTTATGGTGTTCTGATGAATCTCGCACTTGTCCCCTTTCACATAGAGCTGGTGTACATGTTTGTCACGAGAGCAAGAGAGCCCATAAGGCATCATGCAGTACTCGTAGTGGCCCGAGGTGGTGCTAAATGCCATTTTTCACTCGTCCCCCTCTCTGATATACACCAGGTTGTATGCGCTGCAGAGGTCCAGCTTAGTGAAAATTTGGCAATTTGATGACAATATGAAGACCAGTGGGTGAGTTGCTTTTTAGACCAGAAAATCTGGGGATTGTGGAGCTGCAACCACAGAAAGCTCAGAATGATGGGGTACTTGGATGTAACACTGAGCAGAAGTGTAATCTGCTCCAGGTGGAGTGTGCTGACACAAAGGAGGAGGGGCTGGGTGCAGCGTGAGACTCTTCCTCCCCCAGTGGGTCCTATGTCGATAGCATGGACCCTGAGCATGGTCTATGAAGTTGCCAGCCAACACAGAGTTGGTCAGCACTGTCAAAACAGAGACCATGCCTGAGTGTTAAACCAAGCCAGAAAGCGTGAAAGAATGGAGAGAAAGTGACTGGTATAGACTCAACATATTGGAACAGGGGCGGAGCTCCCACTTGAGACTGAGTCGGGGTTGGTGTGGAGAGGGCAGTGCCAGTGAAGTGCTCGCGCTGGCCACAGCAGAAGCACCGGTGCTCCTAGTGTTATTTCTCTCTCCTCCTTCATGAACCATGCACGACCTAGCTGCATGGGTTCAGCAGGACCGCTGCTACCAGGAAGGTCCCTTCTCCCTGGTGTGAGCACCAGATGCGGAACATGTGATCAAGGTGGTTGGTGAGGTCAATGAGGGAGTCGAGCGTGAGCTTGTCATCACAGCAGGCCATCTCGGTCAGGATTTCCAGGTTCAAGCCATGGCAAAACACGGCTTTTAGAGGCGTGTTGTTCCACCTGCTCCTTGCTGTGATCATGTGGAACTCGAGGGCAAACTCTGCTACTTGGTGGGAGCCCTAGGTGATGGTCAGGAGACGCCCCTGGCCTCCCTGCCCTCTGGTGAGTGGTAACGTGGTGAAACAGTTCAGCGAACCATTCGTATGAGGTGATGGGCTCGCCCCCTTTTCCCACACTGCCAAAGCCCACTTGAGAGCTTTGCCAGTGAGCAGGTTCACGAAGCACACAATCTTCTGTGGCTCTGACATCCCGTCATTGCTGGCAAAAAACAGAGAAAATTGCAGCAAAAACCCATTGCAATGAGATGCAATGTTCTCTGTATTTTGCCAGCTTTTCTGGTAGTGGCGTCGGCGAGCTGGCTGTTAGGGGTGCTGCATAGTGTGGCGTGGTGAAGGGAAGGGCTTGCGACAGGAGGTTAATCTTGGCATTGAGGTCCACCAACTATCATCTCCAGCTCTCCATTTAGTTGTCCGTGAGCCTTTTTTTAAAGGGCTTGTGTGTGCGAGATATTGAACAGGTTTGCACTATCAAAAGTCCTGTGACTCTAAACGAGGCAGTGTGCATGAGTTCTGGGGAGTGCCGTCCAGGGCGGCTATATTTGTTGACCGCAGTGCGTGTTGGGAATTGGAGTTTGCTGACTGGGTTGACCGGACAAATTACACACTCAAATTTAATCTTTATTAATCCTGTCATTTAATATTAATGGCATTAAAGAAATATTAAATGTGAAAAAAAATAAAGACAAGATAACCCAAGTCCATTTTAAGAGAAAACAGACTGATTGTTTAATTAACTAGAAATGCAGTATAAAAGGAGGGCAGGCTGGTCTGTGCATATGGTAGCCGTAAGCTGAGTTGGCGCAAATGTCAGGATTGATATTACTGGAAGATTTTATGAGGAAACTGATATTGAGAGACCAGAATGAATTTCTTCCAGAGAATGAAAGTTGGTTCTGTTTGCCATGGCATCTTTTTTTAATGCTGTGCAACACTTTAGAGCCAGCACTAATTCAGCTGACAAAAAGATCCTGTGCCATTTCTGTGCAAGTTTTCAATGCTACTGGTATGTTTCGAAGAGAGATAAGTGACTGAGTTGGTGTGTCTCAACATACAGTACAATGAGCTTTATTTTCCCTGCTGTGCTGCATAATAATCTGGCATTCTCCCAAATACATCAGAGCACATTCCTGCTCCAGCCCTAAAAGAAAACCTGAGTAAGGGCATGGTTATCGCACGTCAGTGCCTCATCATGCGTCTGTAAAGGAAAGGTTTCTGGCATAAACAGCCATCTGTTTAATTTACATAGCAAGGTTTATTTTCACATTTTCACATTTTGCAATGATTGGAATACTTGTTTTAAACTTGAACTTATGTCTCAGACAGTTGCTGCAATGTCCTCCACCACTCTGTCCTGCTTTTCCAAGACTGCACTGGTAATGAGTCTTAGTTTCGCTCCATATTTTGGCCTTTTCAGGTGCTGTGACTCCACTGGCTATGCTGCTAAATAGCTTTTTTTTAATGTCAAAAGTACTTCCACTTCTGCCTTTTTTCTAATATTTTTTGGCCATTTAGTGATAGTCTTTTTTGCACTTTATGCTCTTTATGCACTTTTTGGAGCTTTGTGGGTGGCACCCACATGGCAGTATATAGTTGATTGCCATTTACCAGCATATGCACATGAATATGAAAAAAATCAGTGTTTCCAAAACTTGATATGGATTAGCTAGATGCAGTTATGTTGCATGAGGAGACTTTTTACCCTTTCCCCCCCTCTCTCTCTCTGTCACACACACACACACACACACACACACACACACACACATTCACAGATATATTACTGCAATGACAACAGTTATGATAAGAAACAATTGTATAACCTCCTGGAGGAATACCAAACAGATATCCATGATCTTAACTTTCTATGAGGACACAGAGTCCCGGACCTCAGTAGTTTAGAAAGATTTGGTGTTTTTCTATGCGTATATACAGGGTTTATTGCAGTAAGCACCATGTGCTTGGGGGAAAAGCTGTCTTAGACAATAGACAATTTATTATTGGTAAGATTTCTACTTTAGTGTTCTTTAATATGCAATCAGTTCACTAGGACAATTTTTAAAAATTATGTGAGGAAAAATAAAGAAAATGCTCTGTAAGAAATAGTGCAATGACTTTGGTTTTAATGTTGATTAAAAAAAAAAAAAGCTAGGTTTCAATAAGCCGATAAAATAAATGGTATATTCTTGTAAGTTTCCTGTTTTTGGGGACTGAAATCAGCAGGTTGTCTTGTAAACCAAAATGTTTAATTCAGTAAAATTAAACTGCCTAACTAATGTCAGAGCAGGTTATTGAAGAATGAAGAAGGATAACATAACGGATATTAAAAATTAGCAATTGATGTACACATTCAGCTTTGTGAAATATTAAATACAGTGTATGACACATTTCTGCACTGTGGACCTGACTAAAATTTTGATCCTAGCTACGATCCTACACATCCTCAAGAGTACTAAGTGTTTAATAGTAGGTTTACAAATGAAATTATGAATTTACATCTTTTCCACAGAACTCAGCTTTAATGAGTTTGAAGATTCTTCTCTCTGGGCGTTCTAATTTACATTAGATATCATTAGTCTGGATTATGGTGTTTAATGATGTAGGCAAAAAGAATTCACCCTTGTAGCAAATGTGCCTTGTATCTATCATAATTTGCCAGTTTATTTCTAAACTTTGTCTCTTCCTTCCACCCTCACACAGCTTTCCACTCCTTTTTCAGGCACAATATTGAACATGATTGGTACCTTTTATTTTGATAATGTTGTACTGGGAAATTAACCATATATCCACACTAGCAGAGGTGCCAACATCTACAGTTTATGATGTACAGTGATACCTGAGCCAAAATCACAGCAGACAAATTCACCCTGAGGAAAAGCTATTTCACTGAAGGGGAAAGGACAGAAGATATGAAAGATGCACATTTGATTAGGTTCTACTTCACATCAATTTTATGTAGGTGAGCTTTGACTTGTGAATTCACAAGCTTTGGTCTTGTGAGCCAATAGAAAACAAATTGGTGAGAATGTGGGTAGAGGAAAAAAAATTGAGGAGCTGTTTATAATAATAATAACAACAACAACAATAATAATAATAATAATAATAATAATAATAGTATAATAAATAAAAGTAACACTCACATGGGACTTACTTTCCTTTGCTGTTTTCTTACTGGCACACTTCTGGAAAAAAAATTACGCTAGGGTTTTGTGGTAAAATTCCCTTTTTAAAAATGCTGGCATCAGTGCACTGTACAATATATCCATAACCTAATATAAAATAATCTGTCCTACTACAATCAGTTTTACCACAAATATTTTACTCCCCTTTTTATTAACCATTATTTTCTTTCCCATCTATGATGTTAATCTAAAGCTAAGAATCCTCCTTCCCCCAATAATGTATTTATCTTCCTGAATAAAGCTGAAGAAAATAACATTTTTCATAGCTATTCTCTCTCTCCAGCTCTCGCGCTCTCCCAGGGACAGAGTGGAGGACGTGCTGACTGGCTTCAAAGCAGCACTTGTCCTGTGTAGGGAGCATTTCGTTTTAATTGAAATTGATTTGGTGTGTGACAAAGAGAAGCAGATATAATAGATAGACAAGCAGCCAGATAAGTTGTGCAGGGCTTCCAGATTTTTGTAATAGTGCCTCATGGCTGGAGTCAAATTGATAACTGTGATATCCTACAGGAATGGGATTGTAGTTTGGGCCTCTTACCTAGTCAGTGGCAACACACACACACACACAAACACACACACAATATACACAAACTGGCTTCTTCTCAACAAGCTAAAGCACATCAGAATTTTAAGAATGCACTTTCTGCCTCTCTCGCTCATATCCTCCCTGCTTCTTCCTCCTGCTCGTTGTTCTCTTTCTTGCCTCTATTTCCTCTTTTTTGTTCTCTCTCTTGTTTTCTTGCCTCTCTGTTTTTCAGCCAAGTGTGGCCATGCAACACTCATTGCCTTCTCTGATAAGAGGCTATAACTTGCGAGTAGATGTGCACTGGAAATAAAAAAAAAAAAGCTTTCTGTCCTTCCTCATTGTAGTCTCATGAAATAAGAAGTAACAAATAGAGGCAGAGGATGTGTGTCCTGGGGTATCATTCAGAATCAAATGGCACACAACTGGCAGATCTATTAGCACTCATCTGTAATTGAATTGGCCCAGACCAATTGAAGTAGCAGTTACGTTTATTGAGTTGTATGTGTAGGTGAATGTGTTTAGCACATTTCCACAGATTCTCTGTATCTCTTTCTCTCTTTCTCTCTCTCTCTCTCTCTCTCTCTCTCTCTCTCTCTTTCTGTCATACTCCCTCAGGCCTAACATGCTGCAAATATCAATAGCGCTATCTGCGTGGGGGGAATCCAGAGGTGTGATAGGATAATGTCTGAGCTGCATTCCCACACATTGTCAGTCATGCCCACTCTCACATATAGGAGCAGTCAAGGGGTGCAGGAAGTAACCGATTTCCCTACAATCTGTGTCTGGCTACCACAGAGGCCACAGTTTCTGATTAGTTACTTTGTTATTTGCTTTCAGAAAAAGGGTGGTTGGGATTTAGAGACCAGAGTATTTGGCACCCTTGCTAAGGATGTGTAAAAAATGGATATCGAAAAATGTACTTGTGGTTAATCTCACATTGAAAATATAAGCAAATATTGACCCTGTAATTTAAGTAAATTTAAGTTATTCTAAGAAAATTCTAAGCAAAACCACAATTATTGGCATCCTTAGAAATGATGAGAGATTAGCTAATAAACAACAAAGACCTTTTTTTCATAACCTCTTTTGACTAGATTTACCAAGGGTGCCAATAATTCTGGAGCTGACTGTAAATCCTTACTACTCCATTTGTGGAGCAAATAACTAAACAGTTAATCTGTTTGCCACTGCTTGGTGTGAAGCTATGGGTCTCAGTGGTGGACCCAGGATTTGGGGAAATCAGTTATTTCCTGCACCCATTATTGCATTTTGCATAAACTTTTTACTCATTTTTACCAATAATTGCCAATAATTCTGCCAATAAATCTACAGTTGATGGCAGTTCACATGTGCAGATCCTAAATCAGAGGCTACTCACAGCTTCTAAAATTTGCTTTCCTTTCTGAGCTACAAAACTTTTCTTGCTAAAAAATTAATTGAATAAACAGTAATTTCCTTAATGACCACTGTACACCTTTTATCATTTACCACCTAAGCTTCTTCTGAAACGTGGCTCTGTGTCATTGAATTTTTATTTTTTTTTTGTGTCTCTATTTGCCTTGACCTCAGGGTTTGGCCTTTCCAATTATCACTCTGAGGGTGACTGGAATGAGCAAGGGGAAAGTCAATACTTCTGGGCTTTGTTTAGCAAGGTGCTCATTACTCATTGAACATAGAATGTTAAAATCATAAGATGGTAACTTAATCTAAACCGCTCAGCGCCACCATGGACATTGTCTTTGGTTATGCTTGTTTTAATAACAAATTTATGCAGTGCAGATTAGCACATCCAAACATTCAAGATCACGCTGATAACATTTTACTCTGATATATTGGAGCAGCAGCTGTAGTTAAACTACTACCTATAAACTGATATGCCTGTGTGTACCTGCTTACTCTAAAAAACAAATACTAAATACAAAACACTTTTTAATCTAAGCCACCAATCAGTTACTCAGTCAGCATGTCATAATCAATTCATCATCTTCAGTAATCACGGTATTCTAGTCAGGGTGCATCCTCAGCCTATCCCGGGAACTCTGGGAATACATCTTGAATGGAACACCAGTCCATCGCATGGCACCATGCACACACATTCACACATTCATTCACACCTAGGTGGAAAATTAGAATAACCATTCCACCCACTGGCCTGTTTTCTTGGAGGTGGGAGGAAACTGGAAAACCTGGAACAAAGCTGTAAACACATGAAAAGAACATACGAACTCCACACAGAGAGTAACCCAAGATCAGGATTGAACCCGGGATCCTGGCACTGTGAGATACGAACTGCGCAATCATGCCACCCCAGTACTGTTTTAGAAGCTTGCACTGGGGTGATGAATAGCCAGAAACAAGATCATACTGTATAAACTTCTTGAAATTACATACATACATAGTGCGTATAGTTATGATAAATTATTAAAATAATGCAGTTACATAAAAATGAATATAATAGATGTGTACGTTCTGTAACTAAGACATGTTTGGCTATGACTCAGACTCAAGTAACTTGAATGACAAGAATGTATAAGGTTTCATTCTTTTTTCATGAGTTTATGTCATGTAATTCGATGTGAAGCATTTCGACTTGCTTTAGTGGGAAACAACTTTGCTGCGCCGTCCTTTGCTGGCTCGATTTCTTACATTTTGTCTTTCCTGAGTCTTTCCTGCAGCAAAGTTTGCATGATTGGATGTATGATGTCTCAGTAAATTGGATCTGTTCAACTGAGCTATGCTACTGAAGCATAACAGATGGAACCTTTTACCTCCATTAGCTGTGATGGAAAAAAATCCCATCTTTAAAAATTTTATGTTGATACTGATATGAATGCTATAGCCTTTTCCATTCAGGCGGTTAGTTAGCAAGCTATCAACATGTAGGAGCTCTTGATAGTATTTCTTGAGTGCAGCAGGGAAAGGGAGGGGGAAAAATCTGCTTATTAAATAAACAAGCAATTATTTGATCCATTTAAAGAGACATTTAAAAATAGAGCAGACAGTGGCTCATGATAAACAAACATGTTCATGTACATAAATTGATGAATGAAGGCTAAGCTAAACTGTTTTCTAGTCACCAATTAAATCCTCATTTCAGATGAATGTTTAGTGAAATTCTAAGCATTATTTTGTTTTAAACCATATACATGGGCAATTCTAGATGTGAAGAATAATGTGGACAGCAGTTATTCGTTTGCTGTTATCTGTGGGTTTATGGTGAGAATTATAAAATATTTAGTTTTAGGTGACCATCTACAGTTCGAAATGAACAAACTAAAGATTGATGATTGGCTAGGTGTACCCTGTAAGGTGATGGACATTTTGATGGTTTTCTTTGTGTGAGACTCTTTCTAGACATTATGTGTCATTATGCTTCAGATAGCGCCAAATGAATAATTCTGGAAATGTATTGTACATGTATAGACATTCATAATTCGTCCAGCACTGGGAAACTCTAAATATCTCCAAATATATAAAGTGATATACTGTATATATCGTTCTATATATTGGTGCACCAATTATATATATAGTTAAAAAGAAATTCTATATAAGACTGAAATGATATCTGAATCTATTTTTATGAGAGGACAGATAGAGGTACCGATAGAGATTGGGCCTGCAGGGCTAATGTGCAGAAGGTGTTAGGGATAACATAAATGGTCAGGGATAAGGACAGAATTATATTTCCCTGCAGGGCTGTACTGTGGACCAAATCATTTTCAATTTCACAAAAGCAAACAACTGGTAGATTCTGCTTGCTATGCTGCAAGGCTCTTGCTATCCTGCAAGATTTATATGGCATTATAAGCTTAATATTTGCTTAATATTCTTCACTGTATTTCATTTACATATTACACAACATCTGGCGGACGCCCTTATTCAGACTGACGTAAAGTGCTTCGTATTCTCTATCAAAATCATATTCTCATGCTGGTACTAACAGGTCAGGGTATAAGAATGCCATCGCTAAAACTGTATTAGAGGGAAGTTAGTACATGAGCAAGTACAGCAATCAAAACAGTCCCATCCAAACTTGCATTTTGTTTCATTATATTTGCAGAGTTGTTCTGACCCATTCGGTGACACATTGTTTTGTTTATGTCTAATAAGTTAATACATTAATTGTAACTGGTTGGGTTACGGTGCCTTGATTGTACTTTTTGGTATGAGTGCAGTAGACAATAGAGGGCACTGCAGACAAATCCAGCTCTCCTTTTTTGGCCAGGCAGAATATGGGTTTGTGTCTGAACATGAGACGGTTCTGTTCCAGCATTCTCAGTGCTAGTGTAGTGGTTTATCTGATACATAATATATACTGTATGTCATGTTTCTTAGTGCCAATCTTTTTAATCAGCAAACAGATTATTTAATTTCAGCTTTTGCGGTTATTGGTCATGGATGAACATGCCATTCTGTGTGTGTGTGTGTGTGTGTGTGTGTGTGTGTGTGTGTGCAGATAAGAACAAGCGTCACTGGACTGGAAAAGGCCAGTCTGGCAGTGCTGAACCCAACAGTGTGTAAAAAGACAGCATGCTGTTTCTCAGAATGGACAGGGAGACAGAGAGAACTGAACGAGGAAGAATGGAGAAGGGAATGAATCAGAATTGATAACATGGTTTAAGGACACTTTAATGGAAACTGAGTTGTATTTATAGCATTATAGATTAAATGCAAAAAAAAAAAAAAAAGAAAGAAAACGTAGTATTCCTAAACCAGCAGCATTCTTGGCAGCCAAACAACATCTGATATTATTATTGTAATGCTAAATGAGGACTTATGTCCTTTACTATGAATATTCGCAGTGCAGAAAGTGTTGCATATCTTCAGGAGATTTGTCACTTTGATTCCGCTAGTCTCTCTGCCAAGATGTCTGGATGTGATTTATTTTCACTCTGGAATTGAGCAGTCAGTTTGATAAGGTGGCATGAACCATCATCCTTCCTTTCTTCACAAGCAACAAAAATCACTGACGTCTATTTCAAACATGCTAACACAGTAGTGTAACATTTTAACAGTCCACCATAACAGGTAAGGGTGATTTGATTAAAACTACAGGTAGAGATCAGACATGCAGCATGGTACAGAGACATGGATCTGGTTGTATCATCCGGTGGGAGTCACTGAATTTATCTACCTCCACTGCTGTCGGATTTCATTCATTAATGTTCCTTCTTTTGGCTGTGCGTGTGAGAAAGAGAGAGAGAAAGGCAGAGGTCCAGAGAGATGAGTGAAGCCTGAAAAAGTGGAGGAAAAACCATGCAGAAAGGATGCGAGACAAGTAGCAGATGCAGAGAGATGGAGAGAGGAGCAGCGAAAGGATGGAGGGGGAATGATAAAAGATAGGAGCGAACAGGAGAGACAGTGACCCAGAGAGACTGAAGAGGAGGGGAAAAAAGGAAAAGAGAGAAAAACGAACCTTCTCTCTGCTTGCCTGCTGCTCGCTATATTGGAGAGGAGTGCTGTTGCCGGGGCAACCAGCGGGACCCACGATTGGTATTTGGAGCAGTGCTCCAGTGGAATAGCTGCAGAGGATTTGATGTTCTGCACTCATCTGGGGTCGACTAATACTTCATGCGTATCACCACTATCCCTCTCTCAATGGTACTGCCTGCCCCTTTTGTACAATCTACAAAACCCCAGGGAGCTCATCCAATCTTCTTTTATCAGTGCATGCTTGTTCTTCTCAAGCACCATCGAATGACACACTACATATAGTGTTGCCATATAATCCGGCTATTAGTGAGTTTTTTCTGCTCACAGTGCTTGAGATCAGGATGAGATATAGACAAATTTTAACGCGATCACTGTAATAAGATAGAAAGGACGGTCCTGGTGTTGTTTTCCTGTTTACAGTTTACAGATATTATTACTGCTTCGTGTGGAACTTAGCCACAAATCAGCCTAACCACTCACATCCCCTGAGGCGGTGTTGCACAGCTAAATAAAAGCATATTTAAAGATGCTCATCGATTGCACCATCAGGAAAAGAGAGGGGGGACTGAAAGGGACAGAGATGCTGTTTGATGCTCTGTAGAACTGCTTGGTGGTGGCATGTCGTGCTTGTATTTGAGATGTGAATCAAATTAGATATGGTGCAGTGTGCAGAAACAATGAGTATATTCATATAGGGCTGCTAACGCCACCCTTTGCCATGGATGAGCATGCCATTCTGTGTGTGTATGAGTGAGAGAGAGAGAGCGAGAGAGAGAGAGAGAAAGATGGAGTCTTGATGGTTGTGAGATTGTAGAGAGCAGTTTGTGCATGTACCTGTGTATATATTCATCTGTGTTTTTGTGCAGGGTATGATGCATCGATGCACAGAAAGAGCCGTACAAAACACTGAAATGCATGGTGGCTTTATTATTTATGCATCTTTTATTTATACAGCATAACTATACATGACAACGCTATTCACTTGTTTTTAGTCACGGAATTTACAACCCAATTATGCTGTAAAGGGAAGCAGGAAGACTCCATACGTTATTCCTTTTGTTTTGTCCTCGATCTCATTAACCTGCTAACATGCATTCAGTGACATTTTCTTTTTCCAGTTTGATCATTATGTTTATGTTTTATGTTTATACAATAGAGCTTATTAAAGACCCAATAGTACACATCCTTATCCCCTTCTAAAGGCGATCTTCGCTCTGTTTTCGTTTTTTTCCCCAAGTATGTGATGTGTGTGAAATGAGCTCTTGAGCAGGTGGCCTCATAGCTTAGACTCATTCAAGCAAACTCTCCATAATCAAAACCGAGTGGTTGATTGCAACCCTAATAGCTCAGGGAAGCTCATACACGTAATTACTAAAGAAATATTTCAGCCATAACTCACATTCAGTGTGTGCTTCTTGCTTCATGTTTTTCATCACACTTAACATACTCCTATGTTTTGTTCTGAGCTTGTATTTTACAAGGACAAAGTGAACTGGAGTTTGAGTTTTTGAGTTTTTCTTTTTACCCACTCCTCCTACACACTCTTAATAAATGTCCTTCTTCAAAGAAATTGAAGATAATGGAAGAGTATATTTTTGAAGCAAATCCTCTCACAGTGCAGAATCTATGCAGGAAATAATCATATGCCTGCATTTGCCTAATGCTTACTTATTAAGTAGATCACTATATAAAGTAAAAAATATGCTCACAACACAAACTTATGTGCACCCAGCATAGTGCAGATGCATAATATATGAAAGCTCTATATATACAATGTAGCTCTGCAGGATTTAGTGAACATCATTTCTGTTGAATATCAGTGTGTGAAACCACAAACACAAACTGCTGAAGTCTGAAGTCTGGGTGCATGTTATTTTTTTGTACCCCATCACCACATAGAGAAGTCTGAGGTCATTAGCAGCACCAGCAGGTCACAGCACCTTGAGGCTTCCTACGAAGGGAGGGAGAGAGACAGTGACCATCAGATTCACCCCACTTATCACCACCTTGTCCTCTATTAAGTCCTCTTTATCCTTCCTTTTCATTCTTTTTGCTCTTAGTCACCATCACCACATCATGTTCCTTTGTGCATCATTTTGTCCATTATTCACTCATTCATGCCTGCCTAGTCAAGGATAAGACTGCAGGGAGAGTACTAGTTATAGTGCATTACAATTTTCAGTGTAGTAAGGCACGATGCACTAACACACCTATCATGTCGTTATGCTCATACTGCCGGTGTACCTGTATTGAATCCAAATATCTGTGCTAAATTTGGATTCTCTCCTTGCCTTGGGTATATGCATATCGAACAGGGACATATAGGTGAAACTAATGCATAAAAATAGTAATGAATTGTCTCTCAAGCCAGATAACTACCACTAAAAAGGTAGCTAGCTAGAAATACTGTTTTACTGATTATTAGAGCAAAGCTTTAATAGTAATGTCATGATCGTGATCTCTTCTTAAATGTCACAATTTTATCATCCATGTTTTGTTTTTTTTTTGTTTTCACAAGCCAGTCAAATCAAGACCGCCAACTATCCACTCTTAACATTAGTGGCAAAGCGGCATGGTTAAAAGCAGAGTGTTGAGATTACCAGGTATCTTTGTGATGTGTATCTGGAGGTCTCGTGTCTTAGGCTAAGAATCCTTATCATAAATCCCAGCTGACTGTTGACTGTCATCAGTAAGCCCATAATGCATGACTGTTTTCAGATTTCAAGTCATATGTTTAGCAAGAAACAGAATTAAAACCCGAACATAACTGCAGTGTGATACAAGTAAATACCCAACACTTAGCTAATGTGTGATAAGGATCTAGTACTAGTGTTTATGATATATGACAATAAAATCTCTTTAGATTTCCCCTAAACATATTTTCTACCAGTAAAGTTTGTGACTGGTTTTTATTCCTTGATGAAGTTGAAGCAAATAAAATCCATATTGTTCAATTTGTGAGTATGTACAATGAGTATGTTTGTGTAATTATCCCAATATTAAGGAACCAAGTTATTGGACAATGATGCTCCCCAGACAAAAATTAGTACCATGTCTCATTTCTTCCCCATTACTTGTTAATGCCTATCAATATACCTTTCTGTCAGGTAAGGATTCAAGGTCTGGTGACTTTGCAGGCCAGTCAGTGTGTCCCATCAGGCTCACTTAATTAGTCACATACAGATTTTCATCCTGGATCATGGGAGTGTCATTTCTGTGTTCTTCTTAGACTTGAAGCACAAAAGCCAGCCTCAGTGTCTGGCCAACGACTGACCATTACAGGAAGTTACATTCATCCTGGTGAGCAACCTTTGTATGATAAGGTGCTACATTGTTTTTAATACACCAACAGACCTGGCATGGAGTCCCACTGCTGACTGAAGAATACTGTCAGTCATTTAAACGCACTGTTGGATTGATCAAGTATGTAGGCATAGATGTCCTAAAGACTACCATAAAGAGAAGAATGCACCAGTGTGACATGAGATTTACCTCAAGATGCAAATTTTAGTTTGTTAAAGTGCATAAACTGCCTGTAGAGTTTTGGAACAAATGAAAAACCCGAGCATGGAGAAAGAAGGAACTGCTAATGATCCAAAACAAACTACTTCAACATGCTGGCTTGGGCATATACGGCTGTCTGTGGAACTGGCTCATTTTGTTGATGATTTATCATCCTTCTCTATTCTTTTCTGAATACATTTGCCATTTATTTACAACCCTGATAAATCTAGAGATTATCACTCGCATTATTTGTTATTTATTTTGTTGCTTATCTTCTTTATTCATCTTTAGTAATCACAGTCCTGGATGTTGTAGCAGTCAACACACACACACACATACTTATTCACACCTAGGGGCAATTTAGTGTAGCCAGTCCAGCTAGCGGCATGTTTTTGTTCAGGAGAAAGCAGAGAAGCCAGAGGAAAACAGCAATGCTACCTGCTGGGCAGACATGGCACAATTCAAATGAACACATTGAAAAATGTTATTGTATCATAACTTATCATGATATTGATATTATATTGGCATATTGCCCTGCTCTAATTGCTATTATTTAATCAGATGTTAATAATATCTTCTTTCCGGTGGTGAAAAACATGTGCCCATGATACCCTCGTATGCTTAAATTTTTATACTAAATAGCAGTTATAGGATATGGGATAGAGGGTATTGGAGTATAAATGCACCAATGATTTGGTAGTTCAAAATCATTCAAATCATTCAAAATGCAGACATGCTATCATTCATGATAACCCAGTAGGAAATTTCAGCTACTGTGGTCTGCCATGGTAATGCAGCTGGCGCAAAGTAACAAATTTACTAAATCTACACATCGTTCTTTGATGTGTTGAATCATTGTGATTAATCAGCTGGTTATAATTCCCACTAATTCTGCTGGAAAATAAAAAGCAAATATGATAAGCTGATATGAGAGTGAATTTGCAGTACAATCTCCAGCATCTCTGAATTGATTGTAATAATGAAGCCAAATGATGATGATGAGAAATGATAATGTTAGTTATTGGCACATGAACATTTGCACAGCAGCCTGAAAAATACACTTTTTCCAGTTGAGGTTCCTCTGCTCACTTTTTCTCTAATTACCAGTAGGACCTTTTCGTTTCTCATGAAACCATGGCACCAAACCAGAATGACTCGTGTCCAGCTCTCTCAAGCGTGAATGATGCTTGCATCAGTTTCCACAGCTCCAGCTCTAACTGTTAGGCATGGCTGTTTAAGTCAGTGTAGCCAACAGGCCTGAAGAGTCAGAAAATGATTCTCAGCTGAAGCAGATGAGACACTAACGTTAACATTAAATGTGACTCTGGAAACAACATTGCTGCTCCTACAGCTGGAGTCTAATGTAGCTTTGTGATAAATGAGTTCAGGTTAATTTGCTTTTAATTAGCCCATGTTTATCCTTTACCTGCACAGCATCCTGGCACACACAGATGGTTATGGGCATATGTTAATACACACCCACATTTTCTTTTCTTCATGCATGCATTTGACTCACAGATAAGCATGTTAAACACATGCATACAGTGTGAGACACTGCTGCAAGCACATCTACTATTTGCAGGAGAGCTTCGTATCCTTATTGAGCATTGTTCTGAGACCTCTGCTCATTATCACCCAGGGCAATCCACAGGGGATATAGACTCTTTGATTGCTGTTTTATAGTTAGATATTCATAAAACATGCACGAACATATAGTTCTACTTAATTCAGATAATCAGAATGATAATATTGTCTTATGCCAAATTTAGGAAAGTCCTGAAACATGGATGCAGTTGCAGGGAAAGATGTTTATTTAAAAAAAAAAAAAAAGTGGCAGACAATCCAAAATTGTGAGACAAGCTCAGGATCAAAAAACAGGCAGAGAATCAGGTAATTAGCAAACAGCACAATGTAGACAAAAACCAAAATAATTTTTTAAAAAACACAAAAAAAAACAAACAAACCAACAAAAAAAAAACAGAATATCAAAAATTGACAATAAGGCTTGGTAAGTCAGGCAAGGGTACACTGAACGTTACTTCACAATTGACTGAATGTCCGGGGTCTTTATTTATAGTGTTGAGTGTATGTGATGGGAATCAGGTGAGTGCAATCAGAAATCAGCTGAGCAGGAACGTGATCGTGATCATGTAGGCTAGGGGTTGTAGTCCGGAGCAGCCATGTTTGTAGGTTGCAAGGCGTTCTGGGGATTGGTGTTCGTCACTGATTCCAGCATTGATTTGACACTTGCAATACCTAGGCATTTTTGTATCTCTGATAAAGTGTCTAAAAATTTCTGACTGTGGAATCATTTCAAATTGCATTAATATCAACGATCACAGACAAGTCTACATGCTCTAGTCCCTACTCGAACATGCGCATGCACATGCACTTAGTGGCCACTTTACTGGGGATGCATACCTTTGCATAGCTACACTCATTGATCATTTTATTAGGAATATCTACTATAAATGGAGGCAATTTGTAGGTGTACAATTAATGACTGTGTTGCTATGTAAAAGCGTCTCTGTACCTCATCATTCAGTGAAATAAAACCACCATATAACCATAGCTGATCAGTTATTATATGGTTTATAGATTGTCTCATAAGCCAGCAGTGATGCCGAAGTGTTTACTCATACCATTACCACACTACCATACATACTACCATTTGAGTACCATGTCAGTGTCACTGCTGCAATAAGAATAGACAGTGATCAGTCCCTTTCCGTTGATGGAAAAGGTTGGATTAATGATAAATTGAATATAGCAGGAGATGGACTGCAGTCAGTAATTGTATACCTACACTGTATACCTAAAAGTGTCCGCTGTGTGTATGTACAGCTTACTGACTCTGTATTTTCCTGGGCAGAATGGGAAGTTTAACTGCTAAAAACAGTCATTGATCATCCAGCTAATAAGCTAATAAGTCAGTATTAAGAATCAAGCGTATGTAAACCTTTGAACTGAATTTGTGTGAATTTGAACCGAATATATATATATATATATGTGTGTGTGTGTGTGTGTGTGTGTGTGTGTATGTATATATTAGGGAAGTACTAAATAAAAAACAAAATGCAATCTTTATGATCCCTTTTATTATTTTTTTTAATTATCATCATTTTGCAGATTCCGCAAGGCATATGTAAACTTATGACCCCAACTGTAATCCTTAATATGACAACAGTGGGCACATACTGTTAGTGGGCAAGTAAAATTATTGGTCTAAGGCTGTTTTTTTATTTCTTTATCATTTAGCTACCATTATTATTTGCTGTTTACTTGCCCCTTAGCAATCAAGATGTCCATAATGGTGTTTTTTTGTTGTTGTTGTTGTTGTTGTTGTTAAAAGGTAAAAACACAAAGGTTTTCAATCACTTTCATATCTATCCTGCAAATGCACAAACCTGTATTGATACTCAAAAAATTGCTCTTATATGAATTTGTTCTGCTCTCAGATTCATCCTCCTTGCTCACAAACCTTTTAACACTCTCATGCTCAGATTTTTACCTCGGATTATGAGTGCAGATATTTTCATCTGAAAACAAAAGAAATGCGTGTGAAACTCGAAGGAATTCTGCTGCATGAAACTATTGTGTTGTTGATTTCTGGCAGTCAACATAGACCACATGTTAGAAGAATCTTGCAGAATAAAGCTCACTCAGTTTGATAGAGCACTTCCATTTATTTCCTGGCAATTCATTTGCTATTCAGGATTTATAATTGTTGCAGGAGCACTTCAGTGAGCCGTTTTAGATTAATGGCCACATTTGCTTCATGACTCGAGCCTGACAAATATCTGTAATTGCAACGCTGCCTGCTAGATGTTCAGAGAAATATAATCTACCTGAAGTGCTGTTCTGCTCAAAGCTTGACACAGCTGCAACCAGAGGTTATTTATGTCATTCATGCCACTGCTTTATAGAAATTTTAACATGTAAATTACTCATGTCACAACCTGCACTCACCCATAACTCTAGCTAGAGTTAATATGCATTTCTCATAATATATGTTCCTTGTTTTCAGATGTACAGAAGTATAATTAGTGTCAAGCTTAAAGAAGGCTCCGTTAGCTGAAGTCTTTCATTTACCATCACCTCTGTCATTCTCTTAGGAATCTGCTTTGTAAATAATGCAAAGGTGAAAAAAGACTGCAGTTATAGGGGCAAGAAATACTGTCCTCATTAGACACAACTTGGGGATTAGTGACTGCATTCATTTGCTTTGTTGGGAGTTTAAGTCATCAGGCTAAGGAGGCTTGAAGCTCTCTCTTAATTTGTTTACAATCCTATTACTACAACAGACGTCTACTCAGCTTTCGTTTTCAGATTCGCTACTGACAAAAACAAAGTTTAGAATTGAGGGGGAAAAAAGCTCACTATCACATTTCATCTATAGACTCCATGAAATAAGACATAGCTTTGCTGGTGAATATATGTGTGTTCTCAAATATTTAATATTTAAATCCATTGAAGTAAAAAGTTGATCTTTACAGAAATTTCACACTCTTGTAACTTCCTTAACCCAGTCAGGGTTGCAGTGCATCCAGAGCCTCTTCCAGGAAAATATCTCTAGGTTACGCATGTAACCATGGTTCCCAGAGGGAACGAGACGCCTCGTCAAAACGCTATGGGAACGCCCTCAGCGTGACCACGCTCTGAATCACATTTGTAATCAATCCAATGGATGGGCGAGACGTCACGGGCGAGGTGACGTAGCCACCAGGAAGCTTAAGAGTACGTGCGGTGGATACAGCGGCAGCTTCTGAGAAATGAAGCAAGCGCTCACAGGGATGCCGGAAGTATGGCACTGAGACGCAGTGTCTCGTTCCCTTGGGGAACCATGGTTACATGCGTAACCTAGAGACGTTCCCCTTCAGGAACTCGAGCTGCGTCGAAACGTTATGGGAACGAGTATGACAAAGTCTAAATAAGAGGGGGGCCAACTGGGCAGTTAACTAGGTCGAGCTGGTGGTCTCTGCACCAAGAAGTGAAAAGTTTCCACTTCAAGGCATACAGTTTCCTCCCTGAGGGAGCTCTGGATTAGAGAATGGTCCCAACAACCTCGGTTGAGAGACCGGAAGCTACAAGTTGTGGCCCCTCAGAGGCCACACCCACAGCTTCCGCCACTCTGGGCGGGGAAGGGGGGGACCCACCTGTGAGAGGAGATCCCTCCTGATGGGAATCTCCCATGGAGAGCCGTCGAGAAGGGAAATCAGGTCCGATAACCATACTCGGCCCGGCCAGAACGGGGCTACTAGCAACAGACGAACCCCATCCCAGCGCACTCTCCAGAACTCCCGGGAACAGAGCGATCGGGGGAAAGGCATACAGACGAAGCCTCGGCCACGTCTATACCATGGCATCCAGTCCGGGAGCAGCTGGATGAGTCAGAGAGAACCAGAGGGGACAGTGCGATGTCTCCTGAGTCGCAAAGACACCCACCTGAGCCTGGCCAAACACTCTCCATATCTGCTTCACCACCTCGGGGTGAAGCCTCCATTCCCTGGGCCCCTGCCTCGACAGGATGTCTGCTTCCATATTGAGATGTCCAGGGATGCAAACTGCTCTCAGCAAGAGGAGTTTCCCCTGGGACCACACAAGGATCTGATGCTCCAGCCTGAAAAGGGGGTGCGAACGCAGACCTCCCTGGTGGTTGATATAAGAGACCACCGCTGTGTTGTCGATGCGCACCAACACATGGCGATCTCTTAGGTCCAGGAGAAAGTGTTTCAATGCTAGAAACATGGCCATCGTCTCCAGGCAGTTGATGTGCCACGTGAGATGGCGGCTGCTCCACAGACTGCGGGCTGAGCGGCCACTCATGACCACTTCCCAACCGGTGAGAGATGTGTCCGTCGCTAGCATTACTCGGCGACAAGGAGCTCCCGGAGACAAGAACCAAGGTTTCCTCCACATGTCTAAGGCACATAGGCATCGCCACATGACCTTGATCATGCGAAGCGGGTTTCCCCTCAGGGGAAACCCCTTGGTCTTGAGCCACCACTGTAGGGGTCTCATGTACAGCAGGCCAAAAGGTATCACGCTGGACACAGCTGCCATCAGACCCAGCTGTTCCTGGAACTGCTTTACAGTGAGTGACCAGCCTTCTCTCACTCTCGTGACTGCTGTGAGGATCGACTTGAGCCGAGCAGGAGACAGACGTGCCTGCATCGTGGTCGAATCCCACACCACGCCCAGAAAAGTGGTTCTCTGTACTGGAGAAAGGACACTTTTCTTGGCGTTTAGTCTTAACCCCAGCTCTTTCATGTGGGCGAGAACGGCATCTCGATGCCGAACCGCATTCGCTCCAATTGAGCTAATATCAACCAATCGTCAATATAATTCAGTATGCAGATCCCCTGGAGTCGCAGAGGAGCCAGAGCAGCATCCACACACTTTGTGAAAGTGTGGGGTGAGAGTGCCAGGCCAAATGGAAGAACCCGATATTGGTAAGCTTCGCCCCTGAAAGCAAACCTCAGGAACGTCCTGTGTTGGGGAAGGATGGAGATATGGAAGTATGCGTCTTTTAGATTGATCGTGACAAACCAGTCCTTGGAGCTGATCTGAGACACAACTTGTTTGATTGTGAGCATCCTGAACTTCAGTCCCGTGACTGAGCGGTTCATTTGACGCAGATCTAAAATGGGACGCAACCCTCCATCCTTCTCTGGAACGATGAAGTACCGGCTGTAGAACCCTGACTCTCTGTTCTGAGGAGGGACCACCTCGATGGCCTCCTTCCTCAAGAGAGTGTTTACTTCTTGTTCCATTACCAGAGCCTGCTCGTGGCCCACCAGTGTGGGAAGAACCCCACAAAAACGAGGAAATGGAGAACCGAATTGGATTCGGTAGCCTCTCTCTACAGTATGCAGGACCCATTGAGACACATTTAGCAGAAGTTTCCATGTTGCCAAACAGTCTACTGAGGGAATCAGTCTCTCGAGACTGACCTCTGGTGTAATGAGAGCAGCTAGCTCAGTGCCCTGAAGCGGCGGACCAGCAGAGGACAGCCGAACTAGCTGCTCTGGAAACCTCCGAAGAGGTAGCGAGCCTCCCAGTACTGCTACGTTCCTGGGCGGAAACTGAGAGAAGCGCTCGCCGGAGACCGCTGCGCCCTGAAGCACCATGGGTGGCAGGGTTGGCAGATCAATCTCCTGAGGGCACTGAGGAGAAATGGGCACCGTATGATGATGATCCCCAGAGGGGCCTCAAAAGTTCTCCCCCACGACCTCGACACCTCGGTGTGGAGGTTGGGGAAGAAAGGGAGGCTCCGGCGTGGAGGTGGCGGCATGGTGGTTAAACGGGCTGAACCGCAGAAAAGCAAGCTCGATGAACGCTTTCTGTGGTTCAGCCCGTTTCTCGGCAGGCCAGTCAATGTTTAGCTTGGCCACAGCACGAATAACCACCTCCAACAGCTCCTCATACTGGGGAGATTGAGGGGATGAATCCTAATCGGCCCCTTCCACGTCAACCTCCTCGGAGGAAGACAGGCGGAGCGCCGAGCCCTCTCTCCGGGGGGAAGAAACCGCAGTGCGGTCTCGTCTCCATTCCCTCCACCAAATCCATTTGCGAACCCCACGAGTGTAACCGCCACTCTGCCTCGGCAGAAGCTGGGCCAGCACCGCGAGGAATGCTGGTGAAGTCTCCCTCCTCAAAGAAAGCCTTCTGGGAGCAAAGCGCACACAGCGTCAAAATGCTCGCAAAGCAAGCAGCCAGCTCCCTCGAGAGCCGGCTCTGCGTGCTTTGCTCCCAAGCAGACAATGCACAGGCTGTGTGTATCGCCACCCGTAATATAGCGTGGGCAGGGAGGAACACGCAGCCTAAAACGCTGCCCGCTCTCACCCTCATGTTTTGTCTTTTTAATAGCTTTTGGCATAATGCTTTGAGAGACAAACAATACAAAATCAGACTGACACACACACAGAGCTCTTGCTGAATGACAGAAAGCTGCCACTGTATCCACCGCACGTACTCTTTAGCTTCCAAAAAGCTACTCTTAAGCATTAGCAAAAAAATTTACATTTAGAAACAATCGTTTTATTTCAAGACCAGTATTTTAAAATCTCATATCTTATTTAAGCCTCAGGTACAATGAGAAGATGGATGTTTTTAGTTGTTCTCTGTTTTCTGTACTTGAGTGTATATTGGCCTTAATTGGCCTTTTCCTTAATAGCCTCTTAACATTTTATTATGAACGGTGCAGCTTTGTTATGAACATGTGAGCATTGATGGAACACATAATTTGATTCTCAATAACATTCAATAACTCATACAAATACAAATACAAATAGCATGCAAATAATAATAGTTTATTAGCACACTACAGTATATAGTACTAGTAAATGTTTTGTCAGCACCACAAAGAGACTGAGGCTTAGTAAGTGACTCTCAAGTAACTCTCAAATTGACAAATGAATTGCCTAAATTTCTAAAACACAATTCTAAGCTAAAATTACACCATATGATGCACAGAGCCATCAGCAAAATTCATCACTATGTGAACACAAGCTTATCTGGTAACTTCTCTACATCGGCGTAATTTAATAGAGCAATTTGCAAGGCTTTAATCTCATTATCTGAAGCCCATAAGCGAGAGTGAAGAAGGTCCAGGCTGCTCAGATTATCTGAAAATTATCCACTGAGTGGACTGTTATCACTGATGACTAGCGCAGGTGCCAATCGATCGCCTCTATGTGATGTGGGTGATTTTCCTCTGCTCACAGATAACAGATGGCTGGCAGGATTTATTTAGTGTTTAGAGTCAATTGATTGAGGGGAATGAGATTCCCAGTGTTGAGCTGTGAATGTTGCTCTTGTTGTTTTTAGTTATTATGGCTAATTGGGGTCCAGGTTCCTTCTACTGATTTGAGATATTTTGGTTCCTTTGTTTTGATTTAGAGGAGATATTATTGAACACTTTTTGTCTATATAGGTTAGTAAAATAACACAAAATGTCAAGTGGCCTTTTTACCTTCTGCAGCCAAATGAATATCCACATTTACATACATTAACAGCTAGAAGAGTATAGATTCCATGTTACAGCACAAGGTTATCTGAGACTGAGTTAACATTTACCCTCTTTAATGTAAGAACTTACTTTCATGCAGCAATATTTATTTATTAATAGGCCACTGAGTAATACACTGAAATTATCTAATGTTTTAAGCCCAGAATTTATTTCTCTCTCCTCTCCATCCTCCAAGATTTATTGTCATTATGAACTGTCAGCCTCTATGACACAGATTAGCTACACAGAAACATTCATTTTAGGCCTTCCTCTATTTTGTTGTCTTTCTTTCTCTATCTACCTATTTCTTTGTTTGTCTCCACCCAGACACATAGGGCTAACACCACAGCTTGTCTGTTCTGTTGTCCAATATTGCCCAGTGTGACCTATTAGTGTAAATGTTTCTTTGCGTTTTGGGATAAAAATCGTTTGGGGAAATGGCTACAAACTGTTAGTCACCTTTTCACCGGTTACCCCTCTCTTTTCAAAACAAGCCATTTTAGTGAGGTAATTTCAGTCCCCAATGTGCTTTTGTGAGAACAACAATACAGCTCTGAAATTCCTACACTGACCCAGTGAAATGCTGCAGTGAAATTGCCCAAATGTGTTTCATTGAGGAACATACTGTAAATGTGGCCATTTTGCTGTTAAATTGGTGTTTTCTATCCTGAGCTGTAGACTTGTAGCAAATATTATAGTGAAAAAGAAATGTCGCCACAGGATAAAATTACATTTTATATTTAGGGCTAATGAGCAGGCCTGCACAAAGATGCCTGTAAACCATGGGCATGCATAAACATGGAATGCATAGAAACATCCTCCTCTATTTGCATGCATAAACATGGAAAACAGTACATTACATACAGTGAGCTAGACCTCAAATTAGGCAGTATTTTCATTAAGCATATTCACAGTAGAGTTAAGCAGATGTAGTGAGGAGTTGCAAATTGTAAACATGATCTCTATTATCTATGGACATAAGTGTTGTTCTGACAAATGCAGGTACGCACTGGATTTGTCCCAAAACATATGTATGTTTTAGTTCTTCTCTATTCTGACTTTGTACTGAAATGCTTTCTACAGTTTCAGAAACAATTTTGTAGAGTTTGCAAATTAGCATGTTTATCAAAAGTAAATAACAATCAACCTTGTATATTCTCATTATAGTATAAAGCTAATATTAAATGTTCATTTGAGTCATGTCTAGTTTGCTTTTGTATATTACTGATTACTCTAAACATTTTTTCGAAATTGACTCTAGCTTTTAGGCTACAATTTGGTGTGATTACTCGTCATATTTCAGACGAGAAACGTGATCTGCTTTAATCAGCAATTTCAATTGCAACACACAAGAAAAACATGGCAACCTCAGGGCATGAAATTCCTACAGTAATCATGATTGATCCACCCAGAAAATCAAGTAAAGCACCCGCTTAATACATGTCTGAATGCAGGTAACTTTTCCCATGTATTTATTGACATATATTTTAAACAGAATTGGATGACTTTGCCGACTTTGTCATAAAATTTGTTATGTTTTACTCCAAACAAATGTATTTTTGTTTGTTCAGTCAAGACTGAGACCACAACATCAGTGAGAAATGTCCTCCTATTTCTAATGTCTTCCTATTTTTCTTTTCTTATTGTAACCTTAATGAGTAACAAAGCAGAAGTAAAGTAGGCTTGCAAAATCACTTAGTCCTAGACCTAGTCACTGCATATTCAAAGTGTGAATACCTCAAACATCTGCCTGAGTCTTGCAAGATCGAATTAGCCAGAAGGGCTTGTTTCATCATATGGTTGAACACTTGATAAGAGCCAAACCTTTCTCATCTTCTGGTTTTCCATACTATGTAATTCTCTTCTCACATCTGTGATTTACTGTAGATAGTTATTTATTTCATGAAGTTCTGAAATTAGACCTGAAAGGTTAATAAAAGGCACTGGTTAACAATAATTCCCAAATACAGAAGTGCCAACATCTGTTTCTATTTCTGAAGGTGAAATGATGCAGGAAGTAAAAAGGCATGCTTTTGGTACCTTCGTTTCATGTCTACTTTTTCTGAGTGAACTTTGACCTATGAAGTCATGAGCATCGGTCACGTGAACAAATAAGTAAAATGTGAAGGCACAACTGTGGTCTCTTTGGTCAGTAAAACATGGAGATTCTACTTATTATTAAGTAGCAGTAACATCAGATTTTTTTCACTGTTTTTCTTACTGCTGCATGGTGCACATCTGAAAAAAAAATTAGCCATCTTCTCCACTGACGTGCTCTAGGTTTTTGTGGTAAAATTCAGTGTTTTCTCTCTCCCTGTTTGGATTTTCTTGTTAGCAATATTGGCACCACTGCCTAAATCATCTTTCATTGTCTATACCTGCATAATGTTGCATAAAAGGGCCTGTAAACTAATTATATATTTGCACACATGCAGCATGCACTGTGGATAATAATCCCCCTTTTTCAGACCCTAGGGCAAGAGTTCCAAAATGCCTGGTTAGGCCCCAATTCTGTACCAAGGCAGTTTATACAAATTCAGTACAAAGAGCTGATTGTAATGTAACCTAATGCACTAGGAGGTGGTGTGTCCTGGCTGGAGGCATTACAGACATTTGTTGCACATTAGTAAATAATGCATGGTGACAAGGCAGAATGAAAGTGTAATGCAACTTAACTACTGGGAGCAAAAGAATACGTAAAAGGCTCTTTTAATTTAAGTTTGTGTTTAGGCAGCCTTGAATATATCAATATCCTTGGAATGCACTGTATGTAATGCACTGTATGTACTGTATGTAAAATACATTATTTGAAAAAAACAAACAAACAGATAACGTGTTCTAAACAGATACAGATACACATAGGAAGTGCACTGTTAGTCTAGGTTTTTTTTTTTTACTCCAGTAGCCTGATGCAAGATGGCGCTGGTGAGGTTGGCTGCCATCACAACTGCTCAGACCACACTTTGTGTTTGTTCATCTTTTGCACTTTCCCTTACTTTAACCTCTTTTTCTTTTAACCATGGCTATCAACAGATATGATAGAAACACTCTTATTTCTATTGGTTTACAATCCACTCACCTATTGCCATTTTTAACACCGGATCCATGCTGGCGGAGCAAGATCCTGAGGAAGAACAAAGGATGCAACCCGAAGCGGCTTTCCCAAGGGCTGGCATCAGGAACAGGCTGAGGGCTCATGCACACCGTGCCCATCTGCCTAGCATCCTGCTAGCCGATCTCTGGAGAACAATCTCGATGACCTCAAGGCCAGGGTTAAGTTCAGAGGGACAATTGGGTCTGCAACCTCCTCTGCTTCACCGAGACATGGCTGAACCCTGTGGCAGCGGACCAAGTCATCCAGCCAGCAGAGTTCTTCTCAGTTTACCGAATGGACAGAACAATTGAGTTGGGGAAGTCAAGGGGAGGAGGAGTGTGTTTGATGGTAAACAGCAGCTGGTGCAACAGTGCAAGCATTGTTCCTCTCACACGCTCCTGCACTTCCAACCTGGAGCTCCTGACCATCAAATGTTGCCCTTTCTTCTTTCTTTCTTTTCTTTCTTTCTTCTTGAGAGCAATTGTAACATGGCAAAGCAATTTCCCCCTGGGATTAATAAAGTTCTTTGAATCTTGAATCTTGAATCTTTCTACCTTCCTCTGGAATTTACCTTGGTCATAGTCAGTGCCGTTTATATTCCACATCAGATGGACACAGACACTACACTGCCTTATGTGAACTACATGAGGCTCTCAGTCAACACCAGAGTCATCAACAGGACAATGCACTTATTGCAGGAAGCTCCAGTTCACAGGGAGGTCGTGTGCTGGACGTACCAATGAGAGGCTGCTTTGCAGGATGCTCTAGATGACACAGACTGGGAGCTGTTCAGGCACAGCTCTGATGACATCAGCATATTTATGGAAGCAGTTGTGGGAAACTGCCAGATGATAAAGTCCACAAAACCATCATCAGAATGTTTCCCAACCAGAAGCTGTGGGTGGATAAAACCATCCACAACACTCTGAGATCTCGCACCGCTGCCTATAACGCGGGGCTTGACACCGGGAACATGGTTGAGTACAAGACTGTGTTCTACAACATGCGCAGAGCAGTGGAGGAAGTGAAGTGGCGCTACGGGAGGAAACTAGAGTCACAGATCCAAAGGGAGGCTCTAGGAGCCTGTGGCAAGGACTGGGAATGATAACGGACTATAAAACACCATCCTCTAGAATGTTGAATGTGGACGCTTCTCTGGTAGATGGGCTGAACACTTTTTACATTCACTTTGAGGCTGCTAATGGCACAATTGATGCTAACAGCGCTATTAGTGCTAGCACTGCACACAGTGCTTACAGTGCCAGTATGCATGCGGAGAGTGTCAGAGCGGGAAACTTTTTTATCATCTCGGAGCACGACGTGAGGGAGGCTTTCAGGAGAGTTCAAACGAGGAAGGCGTCAGGACCAGACGGCATCTCAGGTCAGGTCCTTAGGGCCTGCGCTGACTAGCTAGCACCATTGTTCATGGAGATATTTAACCTCTGGACATTAGGAAAGGAAATTATGTTAAAACGGAATGCTGATTTGTTGACTACAGTTGAGCATTTAACACTATAATTCCATCCAAACTCACCACCGAATTGGAAGACCTGGGCCTATCTCTGTGTCAGTGGATCTCCAACTTCCTGACAGACAGACCACAATCAGTACGTGTGGGCAGACATGTCTCACCCTCCCTCACCCTGAGCACTGGAGCCCCCCAGGGTTGTGTCCTGAGCCTCCTGCTGTACTCACTGTACAATTATGACTGTGTGGCCACATCCAACTCTATAACCATTGTTAAGTTTGCTGATGACACTGTTGTGGTGGGCCTCATATCTGATAAGGATGAGAAGGCCTACCTAGAGGAAATTAAAAGCCTGGAGAACTAGTGGCAGGAGAACAACCTCCTCCTGAATGTCAGTGAGACAAAGAGTTGATAGTGGACTTCAGCATGAATCAGGATAGGAGCTCCCACACCCTTAAGATCAACGGGGCACCAGTGGAGAGAGTGGACAATTTCCTCAGCCTTGGTGTTCACGTCACGCGGGACCTGTCATGGTCCTGTCACATTAACACCCTGGTGAAGAGGACCTGTTAGCGTCTTTACCACTTTTGACACTTAAGGGACTTTAAACTGCCCTCTAAGGTGCTAAGGAACTTTTACAATCACAATATTTAGAGCATCCTGATGGGAAGCAACACAGCCTGGTTTGGGAACAGCATCAAGCAGGATAGGTGGGCTCTCCAGATGGTGGTGTGATCAGCTGAGCGTACCATCCAGACCGAGCTCCCTGAACTGCAGTCTATCTACAGCAAGCAGTGCTGGACCAGAGCCAGGAAGATAGTGAAGCACCTCAGCCATCTGAACAATGGACTCTTCTCTCTATTGCGGTCAGGGAAGCACTTCCGCTCCCTGAAGGCCAACACATAGAGAATGAGGAGGAGCTTCTTCCCACAGGCCATTCGGGCCCTCAACCAGGACAACACATAGGACTAGAGCCTGGACTTGTTTGCACAACACCTACTACCTCAGCCTGATGTTACACAGAATATATTGCACAAAATATTGCACATATCGGCACCTTATTCAAAATACAGTCCTACTGTTTCTGCCACCGATCTTTGTAGCCCTTATATCATATTTTTATATTTTTATATTTTTCCTTTCTACCTGTATAGATGTAAATTCTGGTTTATGCAAATTCTATTTTTATGTCACAGACAGTCAAAAAAAGCATTTCACTGCAAGTCGCACTGTGTATGGTTGTGTATGTGACCAATAAAATTTGAAATTTGAATTTGACCTAAACATTGCCTTACAGAGCTCCAAAATAAAACCATATTTCTACCATATTTCTGTACAAACTGGCCTGAAATTCATAATATAAATATGCTTTTATGTATTGAGCATTCAATCCATGTAGCCCAAGCAGACCAAGCGCTATGCACAGGTCAGCAGGTCTCTGCTGTGGTCTCCAAAAATAATCATCCTGAGCTTGGGTTACTGTCTATGCAGAGTTTCGCATGTTCTCCCCATGTTTGTGAGGGCTTACTCCAGGTACTCCAGTTTCCTCCCACTGTCCAAAAACATGCAGGTAAGTGGATTGGCTACTCTAATTTGCCCCTAGGTATGCATGGTACCCTGCAAAGCACTGCCCATGGTGAATTCTACTGCCTTGCACTCAGTGTTCTTGGGATTGGCTCTGGATTTATTACAACCCTGTCCAGTATATTTATTACAACCCAGTGTGTGTGTGTGTGTGTGTGTGTGTGTGTGTGTGTCTGTTAGATGTGTGTTAGATTTAGGTGGTTGTCTGAAAGTCCATTATTATCAGTTATTCCTTTGTGTTATATACAATTGAGGGTCAATTGCAATGCATATGCAGATTGGAGCTATTTAGAGTGTCTTCACTTCTTTATTGCTGTTTCTCCTAATCTCTCTTTTCTGCTAGGAGAAAAGTGGGTCACCATGCAATTATTTTTCCATGTATGGGCCTTGATGCAAGCTCTCAGAAACTCAGAGACCTAGCTGTCAGACAGAGAAATTGGTCCTTCTTAATTAACAACATAGATTGAAGAATGTCACTAAGAAGCATGGAACCAGATTAAGTCCACTGCCAGCTGTAGCTTTTTCTCTAAATCTGCCCTTCAGATACACACTCCTCTATCCACTCTACACTGATGTGTCAGATTTCAAGTGTTAAAAAATACAACATGCTGCAGTTTCCTGCCATGTCTTCATCAGCGTGTTCCTGAAGGTTTTCTGAGGAAAAAAAATACCTCAGCCTGTATTTCAATAGTTCTGTCAAAAACACCATTTAAAATGTGAGCTCACATCTCCCATCCTTTTCTCTCTAAACAGGCTGCCTCAGGAGAGCTTTGTGGATGCTGATGGCCTTGCTGTTTAAGCAGGGAAAGGAAGTGCTAAACATATACACTGTATTGTTAAACTACTAAATTGACTAGTAGTTTTTTCTTGATCTTTTTTCATCTTTTTATCATCTTTCTTCAGATTACGTTCAGAGGACAAAGTTTTGTTCTACTGCACTTGCTTCTGTCTGAGGCCATGAGGTTTCCCTACTAAGTGCCTTTATTTGATGTTTTTTTTCCCCCAGTCTATTTTTTCCCTTTGACAAGCCTTATAATAGTTTCTTACTGGCTTCTTCTTCCAATGATAAATTAAAAAAAGCTATAGACCAGCTGTTGCTTCAGTTGCTTTGTCTGCTTGAATTGCGATGTGATGGATGCGCTTGGAGGAAAGGAGATCACGGTCCAATCATGTGACTAATTATGTGACACAACAGACCTTGTGTCCTTCCCAATTGTACTCGGGTGCCATAGCATTACTACAAATCTACAAATGGATAAGTTGATTAAGCCACTCTCTGTGTGTGTTGGTTGGTAGTTGAGGGGCAGATGTCCCCAAAAGAATACTAATATCTGACATTCTGGGGACATTTGGCTAGTACCAATCGCTACATTTACATGCACATGAATATTCCGATATTAATCAGAATTTGGAAATATTCTAACTAGTATTGAGTCATGTCAACAGCGCAATCTGATTGACCAATTCAAATTAAGACAATATTCTGATTCCTCAAATTCCGATTCCCACCCCTGGAATATTCCTGTTTTAATCTGATATTTGTTGCATGTTAACACCTTATTCAGAAAATCCACTGAGAGGAGATATATGCGCATGCTCAGTCTGCAAGGAATTGTGGGTGCTAACAGATGCTTAGCTGTAGGCTAGGTATTTAGGAATGGCAGCTCAAGCATACTTACAACAGCAATTTATACAGGAATATTCTGATGCCTGTATGCATATAAACATCATATTCTGAATATGGCCCAAACCCGAATACAGACCTTAAACTGAATTTGATGTGCATGTAAATGTAGCCAGTGACTGCTTTTTTTTTTAAGAACATGGCATCTTTGGTGGCAGACCACCCAATTTTTAGGTGAGCAAAAGTGTTGGAACAGATAGTGACATCACCAAACTGTTGCATTCCTCTAATATGAGTCTTTTCCAGGCTTGTACTGCAGCTTCTTTGACTTGTTGTTTGTTTTGTGGGTTTATCCCTTCAGGTTCCTCTTCAGGAGGTGAAATTCATGCTCATTTGGGTTATGGTCCGGTGATTGACTTGGCCAGTCTAAAACCTCCCAATTTTTCACTCTTGTTTTTGGGTTTTTCTTTACAGCTCTCACAATGTTTCTATCATCAACTTTCTCAGCCTCTAAATGGCTTGCTTTCTCCCATAGATAGCTCTCTGGTCTTGATGTAGGTTTATCCTTTTAACAACAAATGCAGTCTTCGCAGTTGAAACCCAGGGCTCAAACCAAGAGTAGACATTCAGAGCTATTAATTGTTTAAACATTCAGTGTAACAGGGCACACCTGAGCAACAAGAAACACCTGACAGTCACATGTTCCAATATTTTTGATCACATGAAAAATGGGTGGGTTCAAACAAAAGATGCCATGTTTTGCTCTCAAAGGTGCCATCTTTTGATCTCAAACACAAATGTCTTCAGAGTATAGCAAAAACAAAAGATTGATCTTGGCATTCCAATACTTTTGGACTGTATAATTAATTAGGGTGTAGCATAGCAATAATTAGCTACATTAATAATTTTTGGAAGGTCCTCACAAGAGTAGTAAGACAGAAGTATGTAAGAGGTTGTAATAAAACAAACTTCAGGGTTTACCTAATGAATCCAGCACTATACGCTCATGTGTGTGTGCAGTTCCACTGTATTTCACCAATCATAAGAGACTTAATTTCCCTGTGTATGGTATCTATGTGTAAACATGCAATTTACCCTTTAGGGGTTAATTAAGGGGGTTTTGGCATCCAACTTTAAAAAATTCACAGTTTATTACAGTGGCATAAAGGCACATAAGAAATCTAACTGACAGGACAATTAAATGCTGTCACACACTCCTTTATAGATCTGATTGAGGGTTGCTAAGATACAATAAAGTGATATTTTATTATGCATTGCTTTAAATAAATAAGAAATAAAACACGACGGGGCATGCTGCTATAAAAAAAAATCAACAAGTTGATTCTTTTTAATGACATTTCCTGAAGTGTTTTATTCCCCTTATACCAGCAATTTGTCAACTATTATGTTTTACATATTAAAAAATTACACATCCTATTTTTTTTATCCATTAATAGTTACATTCAATGTCTGTGAGACAAGTTAGTTGCTGTTATGTTGTAGCAACAACAAATAGTTATCTCTTCACTTTCTCTTTAGGATAATAAGACAAAAAAAATCAGCTTGTTATCAAGCAACTGAAAAATGCAACATCTTGCATCCTTAGATTTTTCTTGTGGTAGAAAATTTACCTCTGACTGGTTCAAAAGCTGACCCTGGAGACTCCTTCGAGCAAACATCGATAAATCAACAGTTTGACTTTTTTATTTATTCATTAATTTTTTGTTAATTAAATTTCGTTGTTAATCTGTTTATCAAACTAAAATTAAGAGGTACATCTACGATACAAGTTCCTGTGAATGAGTTTTACTTTAAAAACACATTAATAATAACCTGTGATTTGAATTACAGCCATCATTACAGGCTGTGCTGCTGTTATAGAAAAGTAATCAACACAGACTGACCAATCAGATTCAAGAATTGAGGTATAAATGTTAGATACTGTATTTGTGTTTTATGATCAGTCTTAGGCAACAAGTTTTTTTTTAAGCATGACAATCCCTGCACTACACACTACATTGCACACCCCCAAATAATGAGAGGTCATATGGCACCATCCCTCCTCAATGAAAATCAATCTTCACCTATTAATAAAGTATCTATCCATCAGGGAGCATTTCTCATTAAGGAGGATCCTTGAGCAGGTCGATATGGCTGCTGTTTACACTGGCCGGTCTCACATGTCATCGTCAGAGACTCTCGTTTCCAGCAATCTCTTTGCTCCTGTGGAAGAATGCAAATCGATTCTTTCTTTCAGAGTGTCACAGCAGAAAGGCTGAGAAGGATGCTATTGCAGTTCGAGCAGTTTAATAACCAAGGCAGACAATACCAAAACGTGAGACTCACGTTAAACTGACATTCTGACTCAAAAAAACGTCAGCATCAAACTCAAAAAACAGGCAAGGGGTCAGTTGACTGGCAAACAGTACAATGTAGCAGAGACCAGAATACAAAAACCAGGAGTCAAAAATCCAGGATAGCCCTCAGAGAACAAAAGGCTTAGTAAGTTCTGGTAACACTGTGTGTTACTTCGCAATGATTGAATGTCCAAGGTCTGTTTATATAGGGTGAGAGTGTAATTGCAACCAGGTGCGTGTAATGAAAAATTGGGCGATGAACGTACCGGTTGAGTGTTGTGCTGGGTATTGTAGTCTGTATTGGCCATGTTTGTATGCCGTGGTGTGTTCTGGAAGTTGAGTTCGAGGAAGGAGTCAACCTGACACAGGGCTAATGTTCACTGTCAGCTGCTGAGTGATGAGGTTTGGCTGGGAATGTTATTTTATTCATCATGTCAGCTTACGGACAATAATTATTAGTTAAGCATATTGGCACTAAGGTGATGCTATTGAATGTTGTATTGTGTGTTGTGTCTGCATGGGGATAGGATTACACTGTACACACTGAAAAACACTGACTCAGTGAAGCATGTAAAAGTCTGACAGGCTTCTCTCATCGCTCATAGCAGTTTGCATGTATGTGTGTGTCAAAACAAACTGAAGTTGAATTCTCTAGTGCTATGACCATTATAACCCAGCCCATTCCTACTATATTATGCTATCCAACTCTTTTATTTAACTTTGAATAACTGTAGTCAGTGTGTCCCGCTGTATTTCTTTTCCCCTGTGCTGGCGTGTGGGGAAACCGCAGGGGATGCAGCATTTCTAGAGTAGTGTGGGGTTAAGAGCTTTTCTCAAGGGCATGATAGCAGCCATGTGTTTGACAGCTCTAGCTATCAACCCAATGTTAGTGTGACCGTCTGGCACAGTTCCTGATCCTGTAGCACTGTAGTTCTGATATTTGGATGGAAGACAGTTTCTGTGTTTGTAACATTTCCTTATTATCATCATACCCCAGCAGCACATACAGTATTTTCAAGTATATTTTGGCAAATCTTTTTTTTCTAACAATAGTAACAACAGTAGTATTCATGTTTTGAGTTATAATTATTTCTTTTTTTCCATAGGGTGGCTTGCACACTACTACTGAACTCTGAAAGTTTATTGAAATGTCTGTCTGTAGTAAGGCCTAAACTACTTTTCAGCAGGCCCATATTTTTTCAAAAGAATTAGCTGTATGTGTCAGTGTGTGCACATATACTGACAACCTTTCAGATGAATTATCCCCTCATCATTTCTGCTGATTCCACCAGACAACGCTCCAGCCCCAAAAATAGCCATCTCAGTTTGGGCTATGTGGGCCTGAGTGACATGTCAGATATATTGTTTATGAAAGTGAGACACGAATGGAGACAGGTTTTACTTCACGATAGACATCTTTATCTCTTCATGTGTATCTGAGTGTATTTTAAAGACAGCTTCCTTACTCTCCACCATCTCAGAGCTGAAAAAAAAAGTACGCATTATTGTAAGTAAACATATTTGGGGATAGTAGCCATCCCTTTAAGGTCAAGTGTGTAGCCATAGACTTTAAAAAAAAAAAAAAACTTTACATCGATTTGATACTTCAACAACACAATAAACTGAAAAACAAGAGTTTTTCAGACAATAGGACGTACTGTGTGTTGCTGTACTTCTCTGTGTAATTTCAGGCCTTATCTACTCTGCTTCCCCACTGACATATACTACTCGCAGACTGTGCTGTACTGTCTGCTTAGTGGATTCATAGTGGATGTTGATCAAATTCCAGTGTGATTTTCGCTCGTTCAACACAGCTAAATCAACTAAATCATATGACTGACCATAATCCAGCGCATTATTTGTCAGCCAATCAAAACAGTGCATATAGCAGATCATCATGCACAATGTTGGTTGGGAACATGTCAGATAGCCAGCCAAGCTAGCCAGCAAGTTTTCATACTAACTGAGAATTCTGAGTGTTTGACTCATTATGATGGGAAGCTATTGTGGTTATAAACTGTCACAGCAGCACCCATGACATCCATTGTAAAAAAAAAAAAATCTACAATGGACTATCAATTGATGTGTGGCAAGGAAACTAGGAAAAAGATATATGGTTGATGTATGTGATTCTTAAATATGCTTAAATGTTTTAACTGTCAATAACATAGTAGGGCAAAGATAACTGTAGAGAACAGCGAGGGCTGTACTTTAAATGTAATGCTAGCTGCACACATTAGTTTGAACAACTATGTCATCACAATTTGTCCTCTTGTAGGTCTGTGGGTCATGTACATATTCATTTGTTAATTGAACTTGCTCAAAAGAAAACTCATGCTATGATATGATATGACACTCAGATATTAAAAGCTGTCTGACAGTAGTAGTAGTAGCATATCCAGATCATTAATCCACTCTGTTTGGGAATTTATATGGATCCACTCCATCAATAAAACTAATTTTTTTGTGTGTGTGTGTGTGTGTGTGTGTGTGTGTGTGTGTGTGTGTGTGTTGTTTCAGTGTGGTTGCAGCATGTAAACAGAATCTGTAAGAATCAACCCTACTGAAACAACCCTACTAAAATAACCCTACTGAACCAACCCTACTAAACTAACACTACTGTACTAATCCTACTAAACCAACACTACTCAACCAACCCTACTGAACCAACACTACTGCACCAACTCACCAACTCTACTAAACTAACCCTACTGAACTAAAGCTACTGAACTAACCCTACTGATCAACCCTGTTGAACCAACCCTACTGAACTAACCCTACTGAACTAATCCTACTGAACCAACACTACTGAACTAACCCAAATGAACCAACCCTACTGAACTAATCCTACTGAACCAATGATACTGAACTAACCCTACTGAACCAACGATACTGAACTAACTCTACTGAACCAACACTACTGAACTCATCATACTGAACTAACCCTACTGATCAACCCTATTGAACCAACCTTACTGAACCAACCCTACTGAACTATAACTACTGAGCCAACACTACTGAATTAACCCAACTGAACCAACCCTGCTAAACTAATCCTACTGACCCAACAATACTGAACCAACACTACTGAACTAAACCTACTGAACCAACCCCACTGAACTAACCCTAATGAAAAGATCCTCGCAAGCTCCACAACATCTTTTCTTCACTACTCAACCCACCGGCTCCTTCTGCTCCATCCTCCCTGACTGCTGAAGACTGTCTCGTTATCTCTTGCAGAACAACCTCCAAGATCTCAACTAGTCTGGCTTCAACCCGACACACTCCACAGAGACTGCCCTTTTGGCTGTCACTGAGAAGATACATGCCGCTAGATCAAACTGTCTTAAGTCCTCATCCTCCTTGACCTTTCAGCAGCATTTGACACAGTGAACCACAAGGCTCTGTTGTCCACCCTCATGAGCCTAGGAATTTGTGGTGCAGCATGGCAGTGGTTTGCTTCCTACCTGGAAGGTCGGTCATATCAGATGACATGGAGGTCTGCTCCTTGCAGACTCTCCTTGGTGTCCCACAAGGCTCAGTACTTGGTCGTCTCCTGTTCTCCTTCTATATTTGATCTCTTGGTGCAGTCATATTCTCACATGGGTTTTCATACCACTGCTATGCGAATAACACTCAACTCATCCTCTCCTTCCCTCCCTCAGACACTCATGTTTCTGCTCGGATATCAGCATGTCTGGCAGACATCTCATCATGGATGACAGCTCATCAGCTGAAATTTAATCGCACCAAAACTGAACTGCTGTTCATCCCAGGTGATTCATCCCCATCTCAGGATCTTGCAATCTCCCTAGACAATTCTCTGATCTCGCCTTCGGTTACTGCATGCAACTTTGGGGTAACCATGGACAATCAACCATCCTTTTCCTCTCACATTGCTAATCTGACACACTCATGTCGATTTCTCCTTTATAACATCAGAAGAATTTGTCCATTTCTTTCCACACAGGCCACACAGGTGCTTGTTCACTCCCTTGTCATTTCAAGACTGTACTACTGCAACTCACTCCTGGCAGGTCTGCCTCTGAGCGCCATTCGTCCTCTGCAACTGATCCAGAATGCAGCTGCACAATTGGTTTTCAACCTTCCTAAGTTTACCCACACCACCCCATTGCTATGCTCCCTCCACTGGCTTTAAAACACTGATGCTTGCCTACAAAGCCAAAAATGGACCAGCACCCACATATCTCAAAGCACTTATCACACCTCGCACGGCACCACGCTCCCTCCGATCCTCCAGCACTGCTCGACTGGTCCCACCATCTGTCAGGGTACAAGGAATCTTGCATCAAGTCTCTTTTCTGTTCTGGCTCAAGGTGGTGGAATGAACTTCCCCTAGATGTCTGAACAGCTGAGTCACTGGCAGTCTTCAAACGACGTCTAAAGACTTACCTCTTCCTAAGGTACTTAAGTTAGCACTTACAAAACCAAAAAATAAAAAATAAATTGTCTGAGCGCTTGTCTATTACCTCCCCAACAGAGTTTTTAGACTGATGGTATTACTAGTTTGTGACCTAGTGAGCCAGTAGCAGAATCTATTTTTGATAGACTTCAAAGCACTTTTGTAAGTCGCACTGGATAAGGGCATCTTCCAAATGCCATAAATGTAAATGTAAATGTAAACCCTACTGAACTAACAATAATGACTAACCCCGCTGAAATAACCCTGCTGAACTAACCCTACTGAACCAATCCTACTGAACTAACCCTACTGAAGTAACCCTATTGAACCAACCCTACTGAACGATTCCTACCGAACCAACTGTACTGATCTAACTCTGCAGAACTAACCCTATTGAACTAATCCTACTGAACTAACCCTATTGAACCAATCCTACTGAACTAACTCTATTGAACTAACCCTACTGAACTAACCCTACTGATCTAACCCTTTTGGACCAATCGTACTGAAGTAACTGTATTGAAATAACTCTACTGATCTAACCCTTCTGAACCAATTGTTCTGACCTAATCCTACTGATCCAACCCTACTGAATTAACCCTACTGAACCAACTCTACTGAAATGGTGAAATGATCCTCTATCCTAGATATATCCAGGTCTCCACTTTTTGACCAAGGTCTAAGGTCTTTAGGGGTTAATCTACAAAAAATTGTCTTAAATGCTTATTGTCATCCCCAGGTGTAGTTCATATTTAATTTACTTCTCATGGCAGTTTGCTAACTATTTTGTGGCATAGAAAAACTTTTCCAGAGATACTCAAAATATACAAGAACTTTTCTGTTTATGAGAAGATAGATGGTTAATTTTTGTTTATATATGCTTTGTATGGAGACCTGTCATTTTCTGAGCACAGCAGATTAATGACTCTGGTTGCCACGGCAGCAGTGATGACATTGCTGGATTCATGAGAATAAAAAACCTCTGTGTCCTCACTCTCAGCTCTAATGCCATTCTCTCTCTCACACACACACACTCACATACACACATAGAGCATTATAACACACATTTTCATTGCAAAAGAAAGAAAGAAAGAAAAAGAAAATTTTCTCATGGGACTGGCCAAATGTCATTGCAATGTCAAAACTGTCAGATATTCCTATCCTTGTGAAAACATTTAGCCCCCACCAAGATATAAAAACATGCTTTCATGTGTATACACAGACACTCACACACATGGCCTCTTTGGCCTCCCTCTTTTGGCATTTGGACATTTCTATTTGAAGTCTTCATAGACATTCAGAAATGAGGCAAGAGAGAGAGAGAGAGAGAGAGAGAAAGAGAGAGGGGAGAGAGAGAGTGTGTGTATGGTTCTTCAGTGGTTCTTGTGTCTCTTGTAGGTGCTGCAGGACATTATGCTTTGATGTATGCAAATGAACAGTTTTGATTCTTCCTCCTACTTTAGCATTTGAATAATGATCACATCTTCAAATACAAACCTGCAAATTACAATATGAGCAAGGGCTGGTTACTAACCAGCCATGTAGACATTCAACAGAGGGAGAAATAGAGAGAGAGAGAGAGAGAGAGAGAGAGAGAGAGAGAGAGGAATAAGGTTCTGACAAATATCAGATGAAAAGAGATGAAGAACCTGACTACTGCATCTCTCCAGACCTCTCTCCTCCCTCTTTCATGCTCCAATCACCATCCTCTCTCTCTCTCTCTCTCTCTCTCTCTCTCTCTCTCTCTCTCTCTCTCTCTCTCTCTCTCTCATTCAGTTTCTGAAGAGAGTGGACACTATGGAGATACCAGGGAGTAATCACATAAAGCTTCAGGACCACTGATCACAGTGATCACTGATCATAGTCTCTGTGAACGTGAAAGAGCATGTCTATGTCCAGCTTTGTATGTGTGAGCGGGTGAGCGAGTGAGAGCGTTCCATCATCCAACTCCTGCAGCTCATGCTCTCTGCGATATCCTCCTCCTCCTGAAGAGAGAGAGAGAGAGAGAGGGAACAGAGGGAGAGATAGAGAAGGGGGACGACGGCAAGAAGAGAAACAGCGTAGAGAGAAAAAGCGTGCTCTTTTTTCCTACCGTGCAGCTCTTCCTCTCACCCCCAGCAGGGAAAGAAAGGAGGACAGGAGGCGACTCTGTCCATCTTTCTCTCTCTTCTGTCCCTGTGCTCAGGTGGGATTGCGTGATTTTTCCACCAGTGGGGGACAGTTTGGAGGGAACTTTAGGGACCAGGGAAACGAGGAGAAGCTGAGAGCCACGATGCTCAACAACCTCACCGAGTGTGAGGAGGGAGAGGGGGGAGCAAACAGCCAGGGTGAGTGGTGGAATCTCTCTCTCTCTCTCTCTCTCTCTCTCTCTCTCACACACACACACACACACACACACACACACACACAAACACACACAAGACCATAAGCATTTACATACACTCAAGCGGTGCGTGCACATTCATACTCTATACAAACAGTCACATGCTGTACACACACAATCAGTCACGCAGTCAAGCTTTAATGGACAGATCATACACAGGAATGGAGGGATGAGGAGGAGGAGGTGAGGCAGTGAGAGAATGAGAGAGTGAAAGCAAGAGAGAGAGTAGGAGGGGTATGTTCTGCTGTTGCTGGCCGCATTGGATCCTCTCTCCTCTTTTACTGCATGCATGCCGTGACTAGAATAGTAATCGGGTCTTTTGTTTATGTGTGATGCCCTAGTGCTCACTCATGACACACTTCACAGAGCGACCGTGGACAGCACCAAGCTTCCCAGAGTCACATCCGCAAAGTGGTTTGCGTGCCTTATGTTTGGCGAAGCTGCAAGCCACAAATAGCTCAGGCAGAGTAGTACAGTAACGCTAACAGCACTGACCCTGATCTAATGGAGAAAAAAACAAGTCCAGTCACTTGCTTAACCTACTAGTACTGGCAAATTTTAACGATATGGAATATTTAATATTCATGAGTATTTATCTTTCTCTCAATTACCGCACATTTTATTGGATCATGGGAGGGCTGTGTAAAGCACATGATACTGAAGCTGTCTCACACCCATTAATCACACCCCTTTTTATGTGGAGAAAATCAAATTACATAAGCTCTGTATGTGTGTGTGTGTGTGTGTGTGTGTGTGTTTGGGGGGGTTATTGGTGTGTATGTGCATATCTTTGGCATATTTATTATTTCTGATATTCTATGGCATATGTAAATATACTGTATATGTAGTTAAAATTAGGGTGAGAGAGTAAAGCTGCATAAGCGCATCGCAGGTCTTTTCCAGCGTATAAGTGTTGCCTGTGTGGCAGAACCTGTCTCTAAATATGACTACAAAGCATTGTAGCACAAAATTGATCTTTTGTCTTAACCCACAACATTACTTTTCTGCATGATTCTTTTCTCTTCCGATCTGTTAGTTTAACTGTTATCTCCTCATTCTACATCCGCAAACTACAACCCATGAGCTGCACTCACTTCTGTGCAGTTTCTTCCTCTCTGTGGTATGGAAGTGTGCCTCTGTCCGTGGTGCTGATTTGTCCTCTTCATTACACACTGAGTAACAGCCTGAGTGGCTTTATCAGGAGATTTGTGCGAGAGTCTTACTATCTCGCCCCAACACAATGAAAGGCGTTCGTCTCCAGATGCATTCAGCATCCTCTGTGTTAGCGTATTCATGAGATGCCATCTGATTATGCCATTTTGTTCATTCTCGGGAGAAGAGTCGGCTGTTCACTCAACAGGGGGAAAATAAGAAGCCTACTTTTATCTTTCATCCAAGCAGTGGTCTGATTTGAACAGGCTCTTCGGGGGTTTGTCACTAATTTTATTTATCATCATTAGTAATATTATTATGACGTTTCTTCAATTATTGGGAGAAGAGGACAGGTACATATGAAGTGGTCTAATTTAAACACATTTTCACACACCACTAATTATTCTCTTTTGGCATCTTTTGATAAATCCGGTCTTGTTTCGGTCTACCTACTCTAGTCAGCAGAATGCCACAAATTTGTGGGATTTTCTGCAAGCCATGAGATGAGTCCCCTCCTCCCCGTTGAAATTTAGTAAAGGGGGCTGGGTAGCACACAGGAAGGAACATGTCTACAGATTGCACAAATACATCCTGTATTTGTTTTATCTCTAAAAGCACTGACAAATTCGTAACTAGACCTGGGCATTATGACAATTTAATATTGATATCTTCATAAATTCTATCAAAATCCACTTAACTGAGATTTTGCATGTATTGCAATATCTTTTGATAATAGAAGAAACAACAATTGAGTGTCACAATAGCATTGCTGCATCACAGCTCCAGGGCCCTGGGTTCAATCCTGAGCTCAGGCTATTGTCTGTGTGGAGTTTCGCATGTTCTCCTGGATCAGCGCGGGTTTCCTCCGGGTTGACAGGTGGATGCTGACAGGTGGATTGGTGACTCTTAATTGCCCCTAGACATGAATAAATGTGTGGATGTGTGCCATCTAGGGTGTATTCCTGCCTCATGTCCAGTGTTCCCGGGAAAGGTGTTGACCAGGATAAAGTGGATGGAAGCAACTGATTTGATGTTAAAATTTTGGACTGAATTTGTAAGATTGTAAAACGTTGTTCAGAGCTAAATAATTCATTTTCAAATGAAAGTATCATCAAACAGCTTTTCAGTTTTGCTGGCATATATCATTATACATATTGTATATCATAGAAATGTCTTCAAGTATCAAAATCTAATTATTTTTTTGTCATTTCACTCCGCCCTATACCTAAGCTGCTACTAGCAGAGCTTTTCTCCCAAATCACAAAGATAATAATCAATATACTAAGTAATAGCCCGTTTCATGGATTTAACCCTAGAATTCAACACCTAAATCAGCCTCTCTGGCAAAGGCTGCTGGGAAACCCCCACACCCATCACACTACAATAGTGAAATAGCTAGTTACAAATTATATACAAATCTAGCAAAAATTCAAGTTTCATTAAATCAACTACCAATCAACAAATCAACAAATTGTTTGTTTCTGTGTTGATTAGAAGGTAGACTTTAGTGAAAGGTTTCTGTTTGAGCCTGTAAAACATTAGTGTTTTCTTTTAACCTATCCAGCTATCCACTCTTGGAAAAAAAACACTTAGGAAGTGAAGAACACTTAGCTATCCAAAGAACTCTCAGAGAGAAATGTAGAAGAGAACGTCTTTTGTGCTTTTAGTATGTGTCTTTTACCTGGGACAGTAAATCTAGTGTACCATTAAAGCTGTACTCAAAAACAATTAATTAAAGATACACTGAAAAAAATGATGTGTTGGATTTACTTAAAATATATATGCACCAATTTTACAACACACTTTTTCACAATTCATCCTGAAGTAATTTTAAGTAAACTTAGCAAGAAAACCTTTATGTACACACACACACACACACACACACACACACATATATATATGGGTTCACTCAACAGCCAGCACCAGTAGAATCTACCAAGTAATTGCAGGTTGATTCAAAGTAACAATTAAGCTTTTTTGTAGCTCATTTATATTAACATAAGGTAATAATTGAGTTGAACCTGGGTATTGAATAAAACTGGTCTGCTTACTGCACTGCTCCTGAACAGTATCTTAAAATAAACAACACAGACAATAAAGCATTTTTACCTTACTTTACTTTGGACAGAGGTTGCAAAAAAAAAAAAAAAAAACCCTAATAAATAAAGTACAACTCAATAAGAAAAAAATACCACTTCATTCAACAAAAGTTTACAAAATGTTCTCAGACAATTAGTACAAAAATGAAGCATGATTTTTTGACAGAAATTGCAATACTACTCCGAAAAAAATACAAAAAACCTCATCACACGTGCAAGCTGGATGCACACTTGCAAACGTATTTTTTTAACTAAGTACCAACATTCATAGCAATTAAAAAAGTCAGTTTAAGAGTACCCCCATGACCACTAACGCAATAAATAAGTGTTATTTGATGTTAAAAAGTAAAACTTTAATATTTTACTTACTTTTATTTAAAGATACCTTACCTGAAAATGTTTTCATTGTCTTCACCACGCTGCACTTCAGAAAATGGCTCCATATTTGCATATCACGTCACTCACAGTCATACGTGAAATTTTATGTTAGGTTTGCTTGACCTTAACCTAACTGTAATTGTAGTTGATGTGACTCATGATTTTTCATTCATTTTATCCATACTCTTAAGTTCACCGTGTAATTGATATTTTTGTGTTGCACACACTAATGTAGGTTAAGTAAAGCTAAAAAGAAATTAGAAAAATGTACGTTTTTGAGTTTAATCTATTTATATTTATACATAAAGGCTGTTGAGCCAGCGAATCATCTTCTTCCGTATACAGCCGTGAACCTTATGGCCCAATTATGTATCTTAAATCATTTTTAAAGGTTCACTATATAAAGGTCCACAGCAACAAGAAAAGGTACAGTTTAGTACTTTTTTTTTTTTAGCTTGTATTCTTAAGGGACCCTTTTTCCTAAGAGTATGTGACTTGTTTTTGTGCAGTTCTGTCTGAAGAACCTTTCTATTATATCTCTCCAGACCTCTTTCCTCTCTCTCTCTCTCTCTCTCTCTCTCTCTCTCCCCAGTTTGCTACAGGTTTGCCGCAGAAAGTCATTAATGATTATGTAGTTTGGCTGAGTGCACCCTTAAATGCCCTATTGGGAGTCAATTCCATTGTAGAGGGTTTTTATTTTATTTCTGATATAAAACGCTTTATGTGTCAAAGTACTACATGAGAAAGAAAGTTAGATTGTGCGTGTGTGTGTGTGTGTGTGTGTGTGTGTGTGTGTGTGTGTGTGTGTGTGTGTGTGTGTGTTAGCCTGTCCACCTGTCCTGTAATGCCATCCAGACCTTCATAGCATTTTCTATGAAAAAAGAACCTCGATATATTTATTTGCCACCTGTTTAAACGTCCTAGATTTAGATCCATGTGGCATTTTGTCTAATGAATCGTCATGAAAATTGGTCTAAGTAAATAATGAATTGGTCACCCAGGGTTAGCCAAAGAGGAACTGGACACCTGTTTCACACACAAACACAACCTCACATACACCCAGCCTGGCACAGTGTAGTGGTGATTAATGAGATCTGATTATCTGAAATGGTAACACTGCTGTGCCTGTTTTCAGTTATCCAGTGCTCCGGTCAGGACTAACATCTTCTTGTTTTACACACACACACACACACACACACACACACACACACACACACGCATACACACACATGTGTATATGAAGACAACCAATTATAGCACTGCTTAATTGGCTAGAGGAGATAGAAAAAAATGGGTTACTCTAATTAAAAGATCATAGGTTCTATATTAAAGGGAATATATGAACATTAATTTCAAGTTAATTATGTCAACCTTTCGTCATAAAAAGCAAAGTACAAAGAGGCCTATTCACCTGTTTCATTCTGAAGTGGCTCAGGGGAGGAGGTTTGTAATTGCTAAAAAGACAAATATTTCAGAAGGCTGCATTTTGGGTACACCTCTCTCACTCAATCTCTCACTCTCTCTCTCTCTCTACCATGTGTGTGGTCAGAAAAAGAAAATATCAAAAAAATATATATATATCACCAAAGCATAGATTCAGTCCCTGTGATTTCTGGAATAATATTACATTATTTACACAAGGGAAGGAAAAATGTTCTCTGGTTGGATTTGTCTTTGAGTGTTTATGTTAGTAATTAACAAACTGGATCTTTATGAAGGTGGTGATGGAGTACTATCACCACAGAGACTGCTGTCACAATAAAGCAGCCGCTGTGTAAGATGCCTTAGTGAGTGTGTGTAGGTGGAGGAGGCTTGTAAGAGGTGGATAGAGAAAGGAAAAAGCAGTGAAGGATACTTCAGTGAGACTGACGCGAGGTTGGGGAGACAGGAAGTGACTAAAGTGGTCACAAACATGTCCAACATTATTGTGACGTACCTGTAACTACAGTGTGAGCTACTGTTTCCAAATCTCACCGCCTGCTGAACTACAGCTGAGGTGCAGTCAGGATGGCGATAGAGCGCTGTTTACTAGGCAGATTAATTAGCTTGCATGGATGATCTTTTCCGAATGTTTTGTGCTTTTGACATTTTGTGTTAAAATGATATTTGTATAAAAAAGAGGAAATATATAATGCCATGTTGTACTTTGCTATAATGATTTGTTAATATGAATGCACTTAATTTCAAATTATTATTTATATTATTATTTACTAATTTGCTGCATTACGGGAAAGGAGGTGGAGAGAGGAAGAAGTGGAGTAAGGTGGGGTCAGCTGCTTTTAGAATGGTAGGTAAGGAATGTGAGAAGATGCAGTATGAAGGGAAACACTTTTTAGATCGTGGAAACAAAATTTGAAAGCTGGAAGTGTAGAAACTACTATAGAAAGAATTTGCAATTTGCAAGTTATAATAACATCATTTGCCACTTCAACACATTCGACATGCAGAGTGGTTAAAAAAAACACGGATGCTTCCACGAAAGCGTGTCTTTTATTTTCTCTCTCTGAGCACATAAAGCTCATAAAATGCTACTTTAACCACACTTTTACAGTTACAAGCCTGAGTGGCTATTGGTCCTGTTCTACTATAGTGAACTTTAAATATTTTTGCAACATTATGGACTGAAATTGCAGCACAGCAACAACAGCGGACAATAGCGAGCAGCTTAGCAACAAGCTAGCTGGCGGACAATAGCGTGTAGCATGAGCCACAAGCTAGCTGGCTAAAATTAGTGATCACTCTAATGTTGATGACTACCTTCTCAAAACCATGATTAGCATGGCCAATATTATAGATCTAACCAGGTGCTGTGTCTGTATATTAATTGATCTGAAGCCAATTCTGCTATACACTAATTAAAAGTAGAGAAGGGGCACTTTATACTGTTCACAGTGTGCACAGCCATGTTGATTTGAAGTCACTGCATAAAACAGGGATGGAACTGGTCGAGAAGACTACCCTAAGTTGACCAGTTGAAACTGCAAGAACGGGGAATTACAAGTTGCAAATTCACCTTGAATGTAGCATTCATCACAGGCAATTAGGTTGTGTATGTGCTTTGGGTCCAACATAAAGCTGTCATATACAGTGACTGTCCTGCTCAAAGTAAGTCAATTTGTGGGTAAACATACAGTATTTAGATCAAATTGCTGACTTTTTTGTTGTGGATGCACACAAGAAGAGGATGATGAACAATATACAGTATTTCTCAATTTAACCGGCTAACTAGCTCTCCATATGTTATTACATTATGTTTGCTACCACTTTTAACTTTGTCAGTTTCAGGGCAACTAAATTATGGAACTGGGCAGAGTACTGGAGGTTTTACTTGCCGTGTAGAATAGCTAATGAATTTATGATTTGTTCAGCTCTGTCCATGATGTTGTGGATTCTATAGCAACAGTGAAGAGCAAGATACCTTCATTGTACACTTCTATTTCACATTTAATCATTTGAAAGACACGTTTATCCAAAGAAACTTTGGCAGTCCTGGGATTTGAACTGATAAACTGTCGGATTCTCACTAGCATAGAGTCTTAACACCAGCACACTATGGATAAAACAGATGCTAGTTTGCAAACATCCTGGACCACCGTCTCATATTGTAGTTCACTTTCAGTGAAGAAGATGTTCAATAACTTGTGTTTCTGTCTGCTCAGGAAATTCAGTAGCCTTATCTGTTCCTCAGGCTTATGATCCTGTTCGCTCTGTCATTATTAGTAGAGAGGAATAAGGAGTTAGCAGAGAACAGTTGTGTAACATGGAGACAGTATTTAGTGTAATTATGCAGCAGTGAGCTTCTTTCTGATGGTTACACGGAGAACACCCACATCTTTCTCTCATTCCCTTTTTTCTCTTCCCCTAGCACAATACCTTTCCACCTGTCAGCTCTATCTATCTCTATCTATCCATTTATCTGTTTGTCTATCTATCTATCTATCTATCTGTCTGTCTATTTATCTATCTATCTGTCTTTCTGTCTATCTATGACAACCAATTTTCTGCGTTGTTCCTCTTTGCCAATTGTTTTATGCAAATGACGGTTGCTGTTTCGAAAATATGATTTTCTATTCTGTTTTTAATTTCCCTGTAGGCACCGACCTTATCACACAATGCATTGTGTGGGGTTTGGTTGTTGAATGTGGCTTGGAGAAATGGATGCATTTACACTTCTGTAACATCGGACTAAAATATGTCGCATAAGTAATGAGGTCCTGAGCCCTCGGACTTAAATCTGTTTTGGAATGCATCCTGGATTTTGATGTGAATTACACATACCTAGTAGATAATCAAGATGGCAGGAACAAACAAATATAACTGAAAATCTGTCTATCTTTATATTTTTACTTTCTTTTGGTTTATCTGTTCCTTTCTTCTCCTGTTTAAATTTTCATTGTGCACTCTGTATTTGTGCACATATACATTGAGCGGCTCATTAGCCACAAGCCCGGAGCTGATACTGAGCTCATGATGGGTGTGCAGGACACTCAGAATACAGCGCCTAAATTGTAATATTTGAATATTTTTTGAATATTAATTAGAGTTAATATTCCTCTCTATTCGAAACACTTTATTATTATTATTATTAATTTATATTAATACTATTAATAAAATGTAAAGAATTGGGTAGGGTGGGATGTGTAACTTTCCACCATATAATCCATAACCTAAAATACTAGATACTAGAGCTGGTCAGTATGAGAGCATGTTAAGTGCATGAACAATAAATGCATAGACAGAAAATCAAGGAGTAATACATTAAAAATCAATACATAAAATTGAGTACAAAGAACACTTTAAGCAGTTAATGGCTTGATTACACTATTTAAATTCTTTCTATATACTGTGTGCTGCTAATTGTGCTTCTGGATAATAACACAAACCTGTAGACATGTTTGTGCAAACTGTTTGTCTTCCCTGAAATGCAGAAATAGACAATATGCATTGCCATGGTTACCCTGTTCTGGCAAGGTTTCTCTGGCCCTAGATGGTAACCTCATTGCACACACACACACACACACACACACACACACACACACACACACACCTCCTCATATCTCCTCTGCTTATCTGAAGGAATAGACAGATCATAATGTCTTAGAGCTCACAATATTGAAATATTTGCTGTTGTGTTGAACTGTGTTCCTCAGCGCCTTCTTGTTCACGTTTTTACTCACTTTCTGGCAAAGCGCCTTGAGTCATATGTGTGATAAACGATAGGTGTGTGTGTGTGGGTCCCTACGAGCACAGTCCTGCATCAGTAGTTTGTGTGTATAAGTCTTTGTGTATACAGTCAATTTGCTGGAAAAGCACGGCTGATTTCTCTGGTGTGTATAACCATGTGCATGCAACCTACACACTACAGTGTGTGATTAAATAAGCACAGACCTTTTTTTCTATTGCAGTGCTCAAAACACATTAGAGTTTGTGTGAGTGTGTGTGTGTGTGTGTGTGTGTGTGTGTGTGTGTGTGTGTGTGTGTCCACTGATTATTTCTGGATTGTCTCATTTGCCATATGATGCTTGTGTCAAAGGAGGAGGTTGGAATAAAGGAGTAGAAAACTGGAGCAGAATGAAACAGGTAGAGAGTAATTGGGCAGGACTGAGGAGTGCAAAATAGATCAAAGTCTGGGCTGCCTGCATTTGCTGCCAAAATCTCTATCAGACCTCACACACACACACACACACACACACACAAACACACACTTCCAGTCTGAAGCATCAGTTTTCTAATTACAGAACTAGTGCTGATGTTAATGCAAATGACAGATTACTAAATATAGCCATATGAAAGTATACATTAGGCATCATGCAGAGAGCCTCGGAGACGGAAAGACAAAAAGTCTGTTGGAGATGCTTGGACGAGGGCTTCTGTTTGTTTGTGCTGGGATCGAATCTTTTTGTACCCACATCTCAGCATGACCTTACTGCTTGCGTACTAATAGTTGTGCGTGCATGTGTGTGTGTGTGTAACTAAGTAATCGGCTAACTAACAGTTATAAAAATTGAAGTGTGTTTGATGTGTTTGAATGCATTATTTGATTTATGTGAAATCCATCATATTAAAAGTGATCATTCATACATACAGACACCCCACTTCTCTCTCTCTCTCTCTCTCTCTCTCCCTCCCTCTCTCTCTCTCTCTTGCTCTCTCTCTCAAAGTAGACTTTGCTCATATTTCTGTATATGATTGACCTCTCAACCTAAATCTGCATGCAGAGTCTGTAACGCCCGCAGCAGCCATCTAATTTTAAATTTCCTGGCGATAAAGGTCCTTGGGAAATAATAAAACCAGATTTAAAACCTGCTAGAATAAAAACTGGGTTGGTGTTGAAAATTTAAAAACTCACTGTGTGTAGTTCACAACTTTAACTTTTAAAAAAGTGCAAGTAATCTTGTGGTGAGTTGTAAGATATTAGACTTCATTTAAGAAGTATACAGAAGTATGAGATTCACTATATTACCTCTATCCTGAGTGTCTTCACTTCCTCCCTCAACACTCCCCTGAAAACAACAATCAATATCTTTCGCAAGGTTTGTATCAATCTCAGTTTATGAGGCTTCTTTTTTCTGGGGTTAATTCAAGCTTGTTTAAGCTTTGCGTTTGCTCAAAGCTGAACTGATAAGATTTTAATTACAGAATATCTTGTATTCTGTAGTGGTCCAGAAGGAAACCCTCACAGATGCGGGGAGAACATGTGAAACATGCCCAGACAGTAACCTGAGCTCAGGATTAAAACCAGGGACCCTGGATCTGTGGTGCAGCCACCGTGCCCCCCGTTAGTTATGGTACATGGTTTAAATAGTGTAGCCATTGGCTCAGACCAGCGTGATCCTCCATATCAAAAAGACCCTCACTCTGTTGTCATAAGAATCTGAGGCCTGGTGTCATCTTCCCTGCTGTCTATAATAAACAGAGAAAAAAGTCACATTGACACTTAAAGTGCCATATTGTTCCAGAACAAGCACCCCTGATGGTTCTGCCTCTCTGTTACTGTGTGAGAGAGAGAGAGAGAGAGAGAGAGAGAGAGAGAAGTGTCAACATCAAACCATTCTAGCCTTCACTGTGCACTAATCCCTTTAGTTCTGCAAGGTCACTTGATCCCTCGCCTCACCCAGTCACACGGCTCCCTCTGATCAGAGATTAGAGAAACAACACCTCCTAATCCCTCTCCTTTCTCTCAGCAGTACCTGGTATCTAAAGCGCATCATTGCCAGCTCAGCTTTAACATGTGTGTCCACAATCCAACCCAATGCTACCAGTCAGAATCACCTGCCGTTGATCGCACGCAGAAGCACTTTATACACCAAGAGAACACTTAAACATGTTTAAACCATGATTTAAAAATCTATCAAAGGAATAGTTACAACTGAGACATGTTCAAAATTAAATGTTCATTTCATTGGAACAATCTGGAAGTAATCTAATCAGAAAAGAGAACTTCTTTATCACCCTAATTAGGCACTTGGAGTAAACCTCATATTTATGTTTTATAGCTTTCTATGAATCTTTTGGGTTTACACTCCAAGTGTGCCTTTCTTTAACAAAAGTACTCATTTAGAGTCCCATTGGGATTGGACAAGGACAAATTAAAAAGGTCTACAAAGATTTGGTATTCTGTATCATTCTGTTGGTTTGTGGCAATAATAGCGATTACATGTACAGCTATACAGGACGTGGGGATTGGGGCTGCTACAACTTTCTGACTTTCAGGATTCCTTTGACTGCAATTGCTATAATAATAATAATAATAATAATAATAATAATAATATATTTATATGTATTTATATATTAATTTGGCAGATGCACTTATCCAAGTGCTTTAAAATACATCCTCATACTGGTTCACTAAGAGAGCTATTAAGAGTACTATCAGTCTAAAACCCTGATGGGGAGGTAGTATAGTATGAAAAATACATGAAAGACAACACAATTTCTTAAATAACAAAGTGTTAATTTAAGTAATTCATGAAGCGGTAGGTCTTTAGTCATCGTTTGAAGACAGCCAGTTACAGATGTTCGGACATTTAGGGCAAGTTCATTCCACCACCTAGGTGCCAGAACAGAGAAGAGCCTTGATGCATGCCTTCCTTGTACCCTGAGAGATGATCTGAGCAGTGCTAGAGGATGATGATAATAATAATAATAATCATCATCATCATCATCACCATCATAATATGCAGTACATGGATAGTGCATGTCACATGTACAGTATGCTCTTTAAAATTCCGGCACCCTCAGTGTAAAATGACTTCATGTGTCCCTGGTGTATAGTGTCACTAAGGGATATGGACACAGATGGCATTTGCTGAAATGTTACATAACTGTCTTGTTCAGCCACAGGCTTATGGAGTCTAACTGGACCCTGAATAACCCTGTGATTTCCCAGAAGTCTAATAAAGCATTTTAAACCTGCAGTGAACACTTGTTGTATTTCACCCCTACTAACCATGGTAAATCCCCACATGCATGCCAAGGCCTTCCAAAAAGTCACAAATTGATGTATGACACAGTAGGCAGGCCACATAATTTATTGAGCACTGAGAATGCTAGCCTCCCTGTGACCCCAACGTGTGGCAAATACATGTAATTATGCCTGCCAATCAGATCCAGCCAGGCTGCTATGTGTGGTAAAGGCTTCTGTTGAGGATGCTAGGATGATAACACCAGCCCCAGTGGTACTTCCTCAAGGTTTGCTACATGTTTTTCAGAATTGAGTGTACAAATGCCACAAATGGAAATGTCCTTGTCTCAGTAAGAGGCAACTATCATGCTGAAGATGCAAGGCTTTTCTAATGAAAGGGGTCTGCTTGGGGACATTTCCCTTACACAGGTAAGCACAGGTATGATGCCACATTTGGCCTTCAGCTGTTTTCTTACCGGATCTGTGACAGCACCACATGTCGGTTTGCTCAGACAACATTGTGATGATCAGCTTCGAACATCAGGGCTGTGTGGTTCACTGCATCCCAAATACCTGGTAGTGACCAACACCTGGATACCTTCTTGTGTATGTGCAAAAACATGCCAAGAGCTTCCAGCAAAATAGTGTAGTGGCATATGCCAGTGTTTGCAATAAATACCGCTGTTATACAGCCAATATTTTGAACTTTCTTGATGAGTTCTCACCTGGTCAACACAGGTGTCATGGAATGTACGTAAACATGTTGGCAGAAACAAGACCGAAGTTGTATTTAAGCCTGAGCTGTTAAGAGGAAAGTCACCAGGACCTCACCCTATGTGAAGTGTGTGTGTGTGTGTGTGTGTGTGTGTGTGTGTGTGTGTGTGTGTGTGTGTGTGTATGTGTCACTTGACTGGGCAGTGGTGGTATAGTCTTTGTCTTCTTGTCTTCCTGCAGTCAGTTACCATGGTGATTTGATTCTGAATTCCTTCTCACCTGCTGTTTTTATCAATTCACACTGGGTATTCGCTCTTTCTCTCTCTGTCTCTCTCTGTCTCCTTATCAATCTATCTTTCTCTGTCTATCAATCAGTTCAAACCACTCTAAGCAGTACAGACCTTCCTTAGCATGCCACAACAATAACATCCCATTAACAATGTCTTATCTGGTTTATGTGCAGTCTACAGTTTCAGTTTATGTTTACTCGCTATGATCACTAATTGTCTTTCTGTCATGCTGGGAAGGACTTAAAAGTTTCAGTGAGGACTCTGCAGCTCTTTAAATGGCCTAGTTGGCATTCTGGCTCTTCACCAGCTGTTGAAGACACAGACTCACTTCACTTCTGAATGATCAGATATGACCCTGGAGTGTTTCAGATGGTGCCGTCGGCCATCTGTGCTGTCCTGTGTGGAGAATCCCAACAGTAAAGATGCAAGACATGCACAATAAATTTCACACTGCAGTGGTGACAGTGCTTTTTTTTTTAAATATGATGGTCTACAAAGTGCATCCTTTAATATTTGTATCTACTATTTTGATGTTTACCAGTATTTAAAAATATAAAGCGCACACCAGAGCCAGTAATATATATACAAAGAGCAATGATATACTGTGTATATATAGAATGAAGATTTATGGAATTTATATACATATACCAGCCGCTTTATTAGGTACACCTGTACACCTGGTCACCTGGTAATTATCTAATCAGCCAATCCTGTGGAAGCAGCGGAAAGCATATAATCATGCAGATATAGATCAAGAGCTACAGTTATTGTTCACATCAAACATCAGAATAACGAAAAATGTGATCTCAGTGACTTTGACCATGGCATGGTTGTTGCCAGACAGGCTGTTTGTTTGTTTGTTTGTTTGTTTTAGCATTTCAGAAACTGCTGATCTCCTGAGACTTTCACCCGCAACAGTTTCTGGAATTTACACAGAATGGTGTGAAAAAAGCAAAAAACAGGTGGAAATGACTTATTGATGAAAGAGGTCAAAGGAGAATGGCCAGAATGGTTCTACCTGACAGGAATATGCACATACATTTTTATGATCTGCAGCATCTACACCCATATTAATCAGTGTGTGTGTGTGTGTGTGTGTGTGTGTGTGTGTGTGTGTAATGAGGTCCACCCATGGTATATGTAGTTGTAGTTAGGATATCTCAAACAGACAAAAAGCACAGAGACTTGGCCTGGGGTTAAGATCCCATTGTGATCACTGGGATTGTGAGTAAAGCTTTATCTAAGCACTCAGCCTTTCTCTAGCTTTGTTTTCTAGATCTTGAGTACAAAGCAGAGTTATTGTAGCCAGAAACCATGGACGAAAAGCCAAACACTACATGATTCCTTATATTAACTTCCACTGACTTCATTTGCTTAATTGCTTTGACTACAACTACCCAGATTTATTGTTATGTTATAAATTGAATCGAGCATTTACCATTCCGAACACACTTTCACTTCACACTGTGTTCTTATGGTATTTCAGCATTCTTTTTGTGCTCTATATGCAATATACTGTATGTTACTCATTGAGGTCAGGATATTCAGACTATTTTGTTTCTGTGAACTGACATTAACATGCTCTGACATGCTCAGAAACACTTGATAATATGGCAGCTTAGCAAGTCCATCTCTTCCCCTGAGAGAAGCTTATGACAACTTAGAGACAGCTTGGTCTGTCTGTTCTGTCTGGGTCTGTATATCCATCTGATCAGCAGTGTGTTAAAGTGTATGTATATGCATGTGTGTGTGTGTGTGTTCTAAATACAGAAGAGAGGGGGAACTCATTCAGTATAGAGTATGAGTCGAATATTAATGCCTGAATGAGATGCAGGTGATAGAGCATGACTGGAGCATGGAAGATGTAGTGTCTGGTGGGCATCTTTGGTAGCAGTACACAGAGGGAGAGAGAGATGAGGGAGGCAGAATAAGAAAGAAGGAAAGAATGAAAGAGGAAAAGAAGGAATGAGCAAAAAAGGAGGGCTGTGCTGCACGGTTGCCAGATCTCTGTAATGGCAGTAAACGTCACCACTCTAAGTAGGTCAGGCAGCAGGCTCCATGGTGAGGCACTGTGCTATGGGAAAAGATTATGTTGATATGTGTGTGTGTGTGTGTGTGTGTGTGTGTGTGTGTGTGTTTATGTGTTTATGTGCGTTTTTGTTTGGGTTTGCTTTTCTAGATAGTTATTATGTTGTAAGTATTAATGCTTTGCATTCATGTGGATCAGTAATGTATTGTACTCTCTGAATAAGTACATGCTTGCGTTTCCATAAAATAGGATGTTAAAATAGTAAAATAGTAAAAATAGTAATGTTAGTGTCATAAGGATGTACTAGTTATCACCGGAATATGGTAAAGGAGAAAGCTTGGTGATAGCCAGCAGTGAGTCAAGGATGATGGAGCAGGACATGTAGGACTGAGGACGACAGGAGTGGATGTGGACAGGAAAAGGCGATTTTGGATAGCAGGCATAGTAGCTGGATAGCTGCAGGATCATTGATACCTCAGAAGCAGGGGCTTGTAGATCTTAGGTTGTCAGGAACACGATCTGGATGGGGCAAAGGGGCTTTAGACTCTAAGGAATACAGCAATATGATGACAGCAATAGGAGCTTGTAAACTGCAGGATAGTTTAGCAAGAGATGAGGAAAAAGAGAGAAAAACTGCTTTGTATAGTAGAGGGACATATGAATAACTTATTTTATATAATCGGAGTTTAACTGGCATGACTGTATCTGCAACTCCTGAAGTTCAAGCCCCTACTCTCTGGAATTTAATCAGATCATCATTGTTACTTTGTGAGGTCTCGCTCCAGCGTTGTTTCTGTGATGATTCCAAGGTTTCATCTGCCTCTCTTGATTAGTGTTTTGACCCATAGCCTGCTTCACATTTGCATTTGCTGTCTAGTTTATACCTGTTTGCTAATCACCTGCCCTTTAGCCTGCCCCATGTTAATTAACGTTTAATTAACACTCCAACTAGTGACCAGTGGGATGCAGCAACTATATTCTATTGTCAAAAACTCCAAGAGTGGATATAAACAGAGTGGAGATAGCTATCTCTATTCACCAGTACTTTCATCACGACTCAGTTCAAGGAACTCAAACTACAAACTATATTTCACTAGGAACAACACAACCAAAAACTTAATCATCCTTAACTCTTTTCAGGACAGAAGCATTACTCTGAAATCTGTATTACCAGTTAATACAATTATTTTTCATTAGTGTAGCCCACTAGCTTATTATGTCCTGCCACCTCACTCCTAACAAATCTTTTTAGATCATCATCTTGTCTCGCACGATTTCATTCAATGCGTCATTGTGCGCATGCTGTGCAGGACTGGTTGTAACGTTACATGGCTTCAGTTAGAGGAAGAAATAAGGTAAATTACATTTTCATAAAATTTTATTATGTTAAAGTATGCATCAGAAAAAATAACCAACCTGCTTGTTGTTGCACTGCGCTTGTGAGAATGAGGGAAAAACAACTTAGATATAGACCCCTGAGTGAGACAGTCAGCCGCACCTCCTGGTTGCAGAAACATAGCAGGAGACTATAGAGATTTTTAAGAGCAAGCAAGACTTTGTTTTCTAAAATGTCGTGTTGTGCAGCTGGGTGTCAGAATTGGAAAAGTGTTCATAAACAACTTCATGTTTACTGCATACTATCGAATCTGACACCTTTCCAAACCAACAGAAGATGATAACAGACAGTTAAGAGGGAATTGGTATGAGGAGCTCCGTCTTTGCGGCGCCCATTTCATTTCAGCTAAGTAGCTAACTATAGTATCAACGAAGTTGGCATGCTAACTAAGAATTTAACAGGCTTGCCTTGCTAGTTAGCTAACATGCCTAATTTATATTGCTTTAACAAGCCTACATAGCTCACCTAAAATCTGCATCTAATCTGCAACTAATTAGTTAATGCTGGATAGCCAGGTCATGTTCTTATTTAGGACTTGCCTGAAAGCTCAGTTGTCACCGCTTTCAGTGCCACCATGTCCTCAATGTCGTAATTGTAAAAGTGTTTACAATTATGAAGTTTAGCCAAGTAGCACTCCCTGTCTTTTAGTGTTAATCTATATAATAAGGGGATTTAGTTAGATCTAATGTCAATCTGATTCCTATATAAAATTCTTGATAGATTTTTCAGTCAGATTATAACCAAGTAGCATCAAGTTGCTAGGCTACTGGGGTCTTTTTGCGTCTCTTTTTTGTTTATAAAAACCAAATGGGTCCATAGATTAACTGATAGACTAGGATGGAGATTTAGCCAGCTAGCAAGTCACATTTTTGAATAGAGACATTGCTAACTCTACTGACAATGAGCAACATTGTATTTGGAATTAATTGGAAAATGCCAACCTTATAGGCTGCTTCACAATTATATGTTGGAGCACAAATGGTCAAATTCCAAACCTGTGGATAAAAAATATTGGTTCTCTTTTGAGTGTTTTTTTTTCTGAGCCCTTCGCAAGGTTAAGCATCAAAAGGAACTACTGTGCTATTTTGTTATCCTTGGTTTTGATAAGAGGCCTACATTTAGGGGTCACAGAAGGTGAGCCAGCTTATAAAAATGTCAGGAGATTACACAGATACTGACTAAGATGCTTATAGCATTGTTTAGAAATCATGTGTTGTACCAAAACTAAGATTTTTTTAAAACCTAACAAGGAAACAAAATGTTGCATTGTATAACACAAGTTCTTTGGCAGTAATTTGGATTAGTAGACCTTGTTGATGTATATGGCAGGGTGTCCAGATAGATATGCATTCTATTCTAGAGGTTATAAATACATGAATGCAGGTTTTCGGCATTATATATGAACTACTTGTTCTGTATCTTGTCTGTATTCTGGAGATAGAGGAAACATTACTAAAATGGGTTTTAAATGTTAAGTTACTCAGTCATGACATCAAGATCCTTAGCCATAGTGCATGATACAGTCCTGAATCCTTTTAGAACAAGTCTATGCTCAGGTACCTTATCTATTATAGTTTTAGATCCAAGAACTATGATTTTTTTTGTTTGTTTGTTTTATTTGGATATAGTAAGAGAATGTTAGCAACCATACAGTAATGCAACATGCAAACTAGGACTAAAAACTTACTCTGCTTCTGCTTCCATCTACATATAATCCAAATTGCTGTAAATTTTACAGTAATTTACTGGCAGCTTGGGTTGCCAGTAAAGTACTCTAAAATGTACAATAAAAAAAATGTAAAAACATATTTACGGTAAAGTACTGTAATATCTTAATATCGTATAAAATAACACATAACCCAGTGCATTTGCTACTGGATAAAACTGAACTGAATGTTAAGGTTCTTACCCAACCATGACAGTTTGATGGTGCTGGGATTTGAACACACAAACTTCTGATGTGTGAATCAAAGCCTTAACCCCTGAGCCACCACAACTACACCACAACTAGCTTGCATTGATTCAACTACCTCTAAAGCTCCATTAAAAGATTGGATTGAATCAATGCAATCTAGTTTAGCATGTTGTGGTAGTGTAGTGGTTAAGGTTTCAAGTCACAGGTAAGAAGGTCATCTATTCAAATCCCAGCACTACCAAACTGCCTTGATTGGGTCCTTGAGCAAGACCCTTCAGCTCAGTTGTATCCTGCATCGATCAGAAGAGCAAATGTACTGGGTTATGTATTATTTGAGACTATGTATGATATTACAGTACTTTACTGTAAATATTTTACAGTTGTTTACTGTAAAATTTACAGCACTTTATTGGCAACCCAGGTTGCCAGCAAATTACTGTAAAATCTACAGTATATTGCAGAGAAACATATAGCTTGATTACTCTCAGTTGTGATCTTCGGATGTAATCTTTCGGTTGGTTGGTTTTTACTAAATAAAGAGTGGAAATTATTAATATAATAAATTAATAATATAACCGATAATAAAAATATAAAGAGTGTTCTAGTTCCTTAATAGTGATGTGCCTTTTTTGCATGAGATGGCAGCCTAAAACATATAATTTGTTTTGTTGTTGTTGTTGTTTTAAAAGATTGTGGATATGGCAGCTGCTTTGCATAGGGAAGGTTTCCTGCCTCCCTATCCAGCCAGAGCAGATTTCTTATTGGCCTGTTTATTGATGGGTGTAGTGATAAGCATCCCATCATTGCCTTGCTTAAAAAGTAATTTTTCCTATAGTTGACATGCCATTTATTACTCGCAGCCTCAGCTAATATAATTTTCACACTTGCAAATGGGCCAATGTCATCTGCCCCTTTGTTGCCAGAATGAAAAGTAGGATGATAAGGAGTTGGACGAGGAGGAGGAGGAGGAGGAAGAGGAGGAGGAAGAGGAGGCCTGGACTACCACTGAAATTCCTCAGGCTTCACAACACCCTCCAGTTAAAGAGACAGGATGAGAGAGATTGAGACTGAATTTTAAACAGTGGTTTCTGCATTATTTAACATCAGTGGTTCAGCTGTCTGAGCACAAAGCTTTAAAAAAAATCTGGGTATGGAATGGAGTTACGTACTCAGACAGATTTTTGATGATCAAGCCTTCCTTGTACTTAGCACTGCATTTAGGGTCTAAACTTTACTGAAATATAAAGGGTGGATAGACAGCCAATGCAACAGAAGCTTTCAAATGGATATCTGGACAGATATATGCGCTGTTAGTTCACTCGTATTATGCATGTGATGAGAAATCACAGCTATCTTCTATATAGTGTTCTTGATGTGTAATTAATGTTTTATTATGCTGTCAGTAGTTTGTAAGGCTATACGTAGTACATAATACTGTTCACTTGAGAGTGTTTTGATCATGCATACTCTTCTCAGTCTTCATCTGTAGGATCTCAGTGTAAAAGGAAATTGTAATTAGGCTTACTAATGCCATTGATTCAAACCTGTGTTTTTAGAAAAAGAATTAAAATGAACAGAATTAACATGTTCTTTTTGATAGTATAATGGTGGTCAATAACACTGCAATGAATCACTAAATTCTGAAACACTCAGTAGATGCAATACACAGAAATCTATTGTCTGAGACTCCCTCTGAGGCTTTTACATTATCCTCATGGAATTTCTTAGGCTGAGTAATCCTCAGTGTCATTCTGTTGCATCATATTTCAGTAATAAGACAAATCTGTCTACTGATACTGCACACGTTAGCCCTATTTTTTTTTCTTTTGGAATTCAGACCCAATCAGCTAGGGTGTAACATTTATTAAAATAAAACCTCCTCATGAATGAAAGCACTGTATCAAATTGAAAGAACCCTTCCTGGATTTCATTTGCCAGAAATAAAATGTATGGTAATTGTCTAGACTGTGAATTGTAGCCAAAATTTAATTACACACAATAGAATGGTGTACCTATTGCTCTGCTTATTCCCTCCCTGATAAACTATGCAGGCAGTGGTAGTGCCATATGAAATATGATGAACTAAGAAAACAGGTAATAAGAATTGTTTGATAAAGAAAAGCAAAGAGCAGGCAGGCCAAGGACTCACCAATGTTCAGCTAAGCACACACACACACACACACACACACACACACACACAAAAGCTAGCCTGGCTTGGCTTGATGAGTGTTGTGAGGAGGAGACCATGTAGAGCAGGGAAAATAAACTGCAAATATCAAATGTCTGTCTTTTTAACTTGAAATTACTTTCCACCTTGGTCTTGACCCTTTGCACCCAATTTCAGATGGATTTAATGAGAAACACTCCTTTCTCATTACTGACAGCTTTTGAAGCAAAACAAGTTGGTTAAGTCATCACCTTAACTCATTTGGAGAGAACGAATAGAAAGATCTACATGCAGTGTTATCTACAATAATGTCTCATCCAGTCTTCACTAGTGATGCTAATGCGATTCAATTCGATTCAGTTTTATTCGTATAGCGCTTTTAACAATGGACTTTGTCACCAAGCAGCTTTACAGAAATAGATCAATTCAGGATGTAAATTTTAAATTTATAAAGAATGCAATGCAAAGAAATGCCTTGAGATTTGACCAGACTGAAGATGCTTACTGCCATGTTGCTTGCTATTAGCATCTCATTCTCACCTATTTGGCATTTCTCTGATCCTAAACGTGATATTGAATGATCTTGTACTGATGTTGCACTGAACCATATTCTATGCATTGCTGTGGCTGATTTGGTTGTGTCGTAGTTTTTGCCATAGCACCTGACTGAGGCTAAATGGGCTTTTTTTTACTCTTAAGTGTGTTTTTTGCCACCTGCTCTGTTGGATATTGATTTCTGTTTCCTACCCTGCCTTAAACATGAGGCGTTTTTTTGTAGCCAAAATGGAAAGGCACAGTAATTGTATGGTTTAGTCACATTATTCTGCAGGGCTGATTTATGCATACAGGCATACAGACAGATGACAAATTAAGGGGAAAAAAAAACAAGTGTTGGGTTTCAATCAAACAGCAATGCAGCAGTTATTTATGCAGGTCAAAATTAAAGGTCAATATTCCAAGTAAAATATACAGTTTTAAAACTGTTTTTACTGTTGAAGTCATTTTAAAGTATTTAACATTAATGATGGGCAGTTGTATTTAACAGAAAGGTCTTCAACAGTTAGTACAATGCAGTATGAAATCTGTAAATATTTTATTTGTTTTTGAACTTTAATATTGACCTGCAATAAATAAGTACTACATCTGAAAATACTGTTCGCATCATTATTGATTGCCACCACATAATTAACAATGAGTACTGACTGGCCATTCGAATGAAAAATAAGGGTGGTCTTTGACTTTTGAACAGTATTGTCATATCAATTTTATACTCATCGAACCATTTAGTGACGACAATGCCCATGGGTGGGCAGAGACATAACTGGGTGGATAACATTGATTAAAAGTGGTGAGAGGTGTTCAAAACTATCTAAATGAGAATTTAAAGAGTATAGACATGAACACAGTATATGTAAAGAAAATCTTTTCACAGGCTATTAGTTCAAGAAGCTTGCCAGACACTATTTAGACACTAAATAGACACTATTTCAAGAAACTTTAAGAAACAGTGGTATTATTTTGTCTTTAAATGACAGAAATGGGCTACTACAGATTTAATACTTGCCCTTCTTTGGTAGTAATTTGTGCACAAAGTGACTTTCAAGCTGCAATAAATCGCATTGTGGGTGATTATTATTATTATTATTATTATTATTATTATTATTATTACCCCAACCTTTTTTGCATATTCATCACAGCACAGTAGCAATACAGACATTATTTTGCTCATATGAGAGATGCAACCCTTTGTAGACCCAGTTAGTAAATCAGCTTGCACATTTTGTGAGTGTGTTGTCAAGTTTGGATGTATTTTTACACAGGCAAACCTTTAGTAAATCTAAGCCTCGGTGTACTCCTTCAAGCCTGTGTTGAAGAAAACGGAAATGTTTTGTGTTGCCTGTTGTGTTGTGCTGCCATCCTTTTCCACCATGTCTCATGGGAAATGTATTACATTTAAATTTTGTCATGTAGCAGATACTCTTATCGAGAGCAACTTACAAAACTTGCAAACAGTTAAAGACACAGTGATACAGAGTATTTAGCAAATCTCCAAGTATTCCTAAAAGAAGAGACAAATGCTAAACTGTACAAATGCTAGAGCGGTCCAAGTGGTAACAAAATTTCAAACCTAAGTCCATACACAGTACAAACGCCAATCAGTAATGAAAAGGACAATTTCAGTGTCGCTAACCAAAAAACAAACAGAACAACATAGTATGTGCAGAACTGTACGTTAGGAAATACTCAGATTTGGAGACTGATGTGAGAAAAGAAGTACTTTACTGGCCCTACTGTATGTTATCATGTCCCAGTGCATGAGTGCCAGTTATCAGATCAAAACTCAGCAAGAAAGACCATTTTTTAAACATTTTGGACATAGGAGACAATTGAATTGAAAGTGGAGTAAAGAGGGTCATCTATATCCTCTCTGTCACCACATATCAACAGCTTACACTCATGTCTTATCAACTTCTCCAGTGGTTTCACACCAATTCACACCTCCATACATCAATGTAATGTGTACTTGACAACTCTCATGACGTCACGGCTGCCACAGATCGTATTTAAATGCCAGCTTTCTCTCTTGGATGAGGTCTTCATGATTAAAACAGGCCCATTCATCTTTCCACTTCATTACATTAGAATTACATTAGAAGATATCAGTATATCATATATTTCCCCGGACAAGCCATTTCTCTGCGGCTCTGCTAAAGGAGTCCACAGTTTCCACAGTCAGGGCCCTCTGATCCCTGAGCTGCATTGCACTTGTGCATTTAGCATCCCCACCATCAAGCCTTTGAACCTCTGCCTTTTATTTATTTATAAAGTTCATTAAATTTGCACTGTTTAATTAGGGTTTGTCTGGAGCGCATGATGTTTAAAGTGCTAGCTGAGCTTTGAAGACATCAAAAAGAAATGGATGACACCAGATGTTACATCAGGCATCGTCCTTTTTAATAAACATTTTTAATAAACATTTAATAAACATCGACTTTCTCCAGCCAATCATTTGTTTCTTCACAGGCATTCTTAAAGTAATTGTTATGGCTCATTTTTTGTCTATTTTTGAAGGCATTTTAGTGTAATGAAGATGAAAGCACTGCAGTCTGCTTTAAAAGGACACATGCATTTTCTCACAATAGAGCAGGAAAACGAATGGGTCGTCATGTAAGTGTCCTTGGGTAGGACCAATGGGTGTTCAGTGCATTTGGAGGTTTTGATCTTATTTAGGTCACATCTTTGAATTGAACCCTGTGAAAGATAGAACATACAAGCATAAATTACTTTTCTTCCACCAGCCACGTGGTATTTTAATTACCAAATTATTTATAGAGCTATTTAACAAGGCTACACTTCAGAAAATCACATCTGAGCAAGTGATATTATCTTTCCTATGATTGGATCGCTCAAAAACTTTCTTATATCAACGCCGTCCTTTAGTAAATATGTTTAAACAGCCACTATGTATAGTGAACTACATAGGATGTACAATGCAATTGTTATACCCTAAGTATAAAATGAAATGAAAATAATTTCAGTGTAATGTAATAATTTCCCACTAAATATCAGTACTCATGTTAAATATTATTATTATTACTATTATTATTATTATTATTATTAAAAACCAAATATAAGATTATTCAGGCTGTTTTTAGATGCTTGTCCTCTTTTCAAGCTTTGTCTTAAACATTTGGCAGATAATTTTACTTCTTTCTGGAACTAAATCCTTAAAATGAGCATTAAAATGAGAAAAAAAAAATCTGCCCATAGTACAAAGTTTCAAGCCTTAAAGTTTACTATATTCAAGATATTTTCACTTTGTAAGATGTTATTATTTTTTCTGTATATATAGCGATAGCACATAGAGAGTGGAGTCCAGTAAGAACTGCAAGTCCAGATTAGATGTTTTAATCAGACTGACAGCCACTAAGGGATAACAGTCAGGGTTAAAATCTGCTCTAAACTGTGGCTAGAGAACAGCTTACCTAACAGTCCTGTGGGATTGGAATGTGGGTGTGTGTGCGTGTGTGTGAGACAGAGAGAGAGAGAGAGAGAGTCTGTGTGTGTGACTGTTAAACACTAATTCTTCATCAACACTCACTGTGCCAGCACGCTCATGCTGACACACATAACCAGTGTACTTTGCAGCTCAGAATGCAGCCAATAAAAGTACAGTTTCTATAGGTTACAAAACGAACATCAGTGTTTTTGCAGTTTTAGCTTTTTCCTTCATCAGTCATTGGGCACCTTTGACTGCTTGACTTCACTGCTACTGTCTTTTATAACATCAGTGACAAGAAATGCACATAGTGATAAGTAGAATGCCAGCAGAAAGTGGAAAATGTTCTTGACACCTGCTCATGAAAGGGTTTCTTCATTTTTATAGTTTTCTACCATTTTAGAATAATAATGGAGATATTAACACTATAAAACAACACATATTGAATTCTGCAGTGACCAAGAAAAGTGTTCAAAATCAAAAGAAAGCTAATATATATTTTACATTCTTAACAGTATTCATATATCGGCATTTTCACAACTAGCTTCATGAAAAAGCTTCACTCAGGAGGCTTCCTGAAAATGTCTCACTGCTCCTTCTTTTTTTTTTCTAGAATCAAAGTTACTTATTTGGAGAAACAAATTAATATTAAATAAAAATGTCTTGTTTTATCAAAAGCTGCTTATTAAAAATGACATTTTGATCACTGCAAAGAATTATATTTAAGCAAGGGTACATATCATAAATATAGACAAATTCAACTAATATTTCTCTTTAACAGATTTTTTAAAACAAATATACAATTAATTAGCCTATTTCTAGATACACTATATTGCCAAAAGTTTTGGGACGTCTGCCTTTACATGCACATGAACTTTAATGACATCCCATTCTTAATCCGTAGGGTTTAATATGGAGTTGACCCACCATTTTGCATCTACAACAGCTTCAACTCTTCTGGGAAGGCTGTCCACAAGGTTGAGGAGTGTGTTTATGGGAATTTTTGACCATTCTTCTAGAAGCGCATTTGTGAGGTCAGGCACTGATGTTGGTCGAGAAGGCCTGGCTCTCAGTCTCCGCTCTAATTCATCCCAAACGTTTTCTATCGAGTTGAGGTCAGGACTCTGTGCAGGCCAGTCAAGTTCCTCCACACCAAACTCGCTCATCCCTGTCTTTATGGACCTTGCTTTGTGCACTGGTGCGCAGTCATGTTGGAACAGGAAGGGGCCCGCTCCAAACTGTTCCCACAAGGTTGGGAGCATGAAATTGTCCAAAATGTCTTGGTAAGCTGAAGCATTAAGAGTTCCTTTCACTGGAACTAAGGGGCCAAGCCCAACCCCTGAAAAACAACCCCACATCATAATCCCCCCTCCACCAAATTTCACACTCAGCACAATGCAGTCCGAAATGTACCGTTCTCCTGGCAACCGCCAAACCCAGACTCGTCCATCGGATTGCCAGACAGAGAAGCGTGATTCATCACTCCAGAGAACACGTCTCAACTGCTCTAGAGTCCAGTGGCGGCGTGCTTTACACCATTGCATCCGACGCTTTGCATTGCACTTGGTGATGTAAGGCTTGGATGCAGCTGCTCGGCCATGGAAACCCATTAATAACCAACACTCTTCTGGGAAGGCTTTCCACTAGATTTTGGAGCGTGGCCGTGGGGATTTGTGCTCTTTCAGCCAAATGAGCATTAGTGAGGTCAGGCACTGGTGGCAGGTGAGGAGGCCTGGGATGCAGTCTGCATTCCCAAAGGTGTTCAGGGGGGTTGAGGTCAGGGCTCTGTGCAGGATACTCAAGTTCTTCTACACCAACCTTGGCAAACCATGTCTTTATGGAGTTTGCTTTGTGCACAGGGGCATTGTCTTGGTTTGGACCCCTTAGTTCTAGTAAAGCTGAATTTTACATACAAAGATATCCTTGACAATTGTGTGCTTCAAACATTGTGGTGACAGTCTGAGGAAGGCCCACATATGGGTACGAAGGTCAGGTGTCCACATCCTTTTAGCCATATAGTATATCTTCAGAAACGAATTTACATACAGGCATTAACTTCACTATCTACTGTCTGTCTAAGAAACAAAGTTTAACCATAAGCGTGACATAATATGTGACATATATGCATATACATATGTGTGCTCAATGTGTTACATTAATAACGACTGACATAACCTTGGTTGAGAACAATACCGCGCCATGTTTTTGGTATATGCTGTCTTCAATTTGGTTTTAAAAAAATCACCCACAAATAACCAAGCTTATGACAATTTTTGTACAGATACAGACACAGTTTTCATATTCAGATCTCATCATTTCAAGCGTGTAGAGAGTGGACATAAGCTTGCAAACAGTGTCTGGGGGAAAAGGCTGTGTGGAGATATTGTTTATTGCTTGATAAGACAAGGTCCTTTTGTTGTTAGCTTCCACTGGGATATGAGAGAGAGAGAATGGTAGGAGAGTGATAGAGAGCTGGCCGTGAGGAGATTGGCGCCTTAGCCCTATTTGAGGTTTGATTATCTTAGTGTACGTATTCAATGCATATATTAAATAGCAGTATTAAATGCAAATTAGGGTGTGTGTGTGTGCGTGTGTGTATGTGTGTGTGTGTGTAGGACAGAGCAAGGTCTTCTGTGACTATGAAAATGAATGGTCATGATCTCTGTCTCTGTTTCTGTCAAATGCCTGCAGTGAATATACAGCTACAATCCAGCAGATACTGAAACACACACACACACACACACACACAAATGTTGTTAGTTTATCTGGAGAAGAGGCATTTTGTTCTCCTACCTTTGAGAGCTTTAGCCCACAAGCAGTTTTGATATGTCTCTTGTGGAGTGAGAAACGTCGACAGGATGACAGGATGCATAAATTATTAAGGTCTCAGAAGAGTCTTGCACTGTCAGTGTGTTCGGGAACTCTCTCAAAGCTCGGACGTGTGTCACCGAACCATCACCTGGGACGTGTTCTGAAGGAAATTAGTTTTATACATGAGGAGAATAAAATATGTACATATCACTCCTGTGTATCAGCATTCAGTTTGGGTGTGAGTGAAATAACTGAAGCAGCAGCAGGACATTTTGTGAGACTTTTACATCATGAAATGTTTGTGTTTTCTCCACTGTAACACACCTGACTTAACCCACTGAGTCATTATCAAGCCCTTCATGTGTTGAGTCACATGTGCTAGAGCAGGAAAGGACACAAAATCTATGTTCCTGTTGCTAGTGTGATGTTTTAGGACGATTTGATGCGGTATCAGTATATGAGTTTCCAACTTAAACGTCACACTAAAGCATCTCTTCAGTTTGTAAAACTTTGACTTCCTGACTTGGTATTGAAATGTAATTCATCGTGGCAGAAGAAAGAACTGTTTCAGTGGTAGATGGTGGGCAATTCTCGAATTTTTTAAGACAGTTTTTCTTTTCGTTTACTGGCTTAGTATGTCTCTAAGTCTGTGTTGCATTGTGTCCATTTGTACAGTAGGGAAAAATGTGGGAAGATCCCAAAATAGATCAGGCTAACAGACTTCCACTTGAAGGCACCTTAATTACGCCTTCACAGGCGTGAAACGGGAGCACGTGACAAGCATGTGAAGGCACGGTAATTCAGTTGAGCCACTTCATGAACAGCTCAGAGTCAAGTTTTTCCTTCATAACCCTGAGCAATTTTCCCAAAAAAAAATTCTAACAGGTATGAATGTTTGTGTCGGTGTCATTTATTTATTTATTTCTTCATTTTTGCTTCTTTAATTTAAATGTGTGTTTTCTGGTTTACATTTTATGTGCGTTTTTCTCCAGAGGTCGACATCAGCTGTCCAACCAAGCAAGGTGAGAGGTGCAGTATATGCGTGAGGTGTGTGTGTGTGTGTGGATGTGGATCGTTGTGATTTTCTGTTGTTGTTGTTTGATTTCCCTGTGTTCGGTATGTGCTTATTTCATTTGCAACTGTGCAGTATGTCTGTCTGTATGATTTCATTAGGTCTTGTTTGTTTTTTGAGTGTTGTGTGCCATGTGTCTGTGCATGTGCAGTAAGTGTGTGGTGCTCTCTCCTGTAGCTCCACTGCAAACTCCCTCACAGCAGAGCCACAGCACTATCATACATCAAAGGCAGACAGAGAACTGATGCAATAAAGCAGGACAGGGAGGCAGCAGGCTATTAAAGTGCAATCACACCAGGTCAGACAGACCCCGCTGCTCACTTGATGCAGAATTCAACCCCAGTCTAATTTGGCTTGGACGGTTGGCTACTGATTTTTGAAGTTTTGCAGCTAGCAACAATCTTACCCTTTATAAGTGACACATTTCTTTTAAGCAAAGCCTTTAAAACAAAGTCAGGAAGTCAAAAACCCAGCCAGCGTCATTACCACCCTCTGAGGTAATTTCTTCTGAGGCTGGCTTCTGTAGTTCCCGTAACATCCTTGAGGAGACATTATTCGACAAGCTACATTGATACTCACATCATATGGAGAGAGAAAAAAAATCATAAACCTCATCAAATCATAAATAAATCGAAGTGTATGCAAAACATTGCCTGATTTGTCTAATACAGAAGACAAAAGTTACTGTCTCATGCCTGCCAGAGAAAAAAAGTTGTGTATGAAAGATACTGAGACATCGTTAAGTAGCTTTTATGTACATTTATACCACAATGCTGTTGAATTCTTGAATCTCATTTAAATCATATTCAAATCATATTAATGTGCTCGTGCTAATACGTTATTGTTTCTATAGGAACTTATTCACAGGAACTTGCATGATGGACACTGCACATAATCTCATCCTAATAATAACCAAATCAAAAAGAGGTTGTTATTTAATAAATAAAAATGTATCATTTTTGATATGGTAAGGAGAAAGAATGTTTATCTAACATTTATGGAAGGAATCTCCAGAGTCAGTACCTTGTAACCTTGTCAGTATCTTTTTCCGCCACGACAGCCTTCAGGACAGAGGACTATGAGCTTTCTTAATGTCTCAGTAACATGACAAGCTGCACTTTTTGTCTTACTAACTTCAAGAGAAAGAAAAAAGAGGTTAGTAAGGGAATGACTGTCTATAGTTTTTAGACCGCAAGTGATAACTGGAAGTAACTTAATTCACTGACATTCCATATCATTAAATGTAACTATAAACTGCTAACAGGTACCACGTATTGTTATTTAATTAATAATAAAAAAAAATAAAAAGAATCACTGGCTAAATGCTGTGGTTTAGGAGTAGAAGAATAAAACACTTCAGGACATGCTGTTTTAGGAAGCTATATATACGTATATCTTCCACTTTGTGTCTGGCCACATCACACAACCTCGACTTTCCACCTCAAGGAAATTTATAACTGTACATAAAAGGCACTAATGATATTTTTAGATTTTTAGGAGTCTTCAATCTTATGTGTATCAAGTTTGACTCCTGCTTGGTTGGAATGAATACCTGCAGCCAATGTGGGTAAGATTGAACACTCCTGATCTAGTACAATCATGTTTAAAATCTAAAATAAGTTTATGGCTGTCCTTTGTGCAGTTAGCAATTTGTGTTGGCAGTCGAACTCCTTATACGAGCCTAATTCACTAAAGGGGAATGTGATTGCGCAGAGATGATTTGAGGATGTTCTACATGAAATCTCATGTTCTCAAATCTCATCTTCAACCTTGGAGACCTTTTCTAATTTTATCAGTTTAAATGTTTAAAGATTTTAACCTTTCAACATCATTCTGGCTTTAAGGTCAAATAATAAGGAACAATCGTTCCTCGGATTGAGAGCAGGGTGCTCTGGGTTGGACAGATGATGTAGAAGACTGCCTAATCAAATCATCATTGGGTCCCCTTTGATCTGCCTTGTGTGCAATGGACACCAGCTGAAAGGCATGATGCATGGAGATGCATGTTGCGACAAGGTGCAATTTGAAACACAATTTGGTCAAATTTGCCTCTTGGACCTGCTTAAAATCCCAGTCAGGAAATGAAACATGATGGGAACTTTTGGTCAGGTATGGCTTTGAGATTTAGATGGTTGCTGCAGTTGGGGAAAGCTGGTACAGGTTAAACAGCACCTGAAATGTTTATAGAGCGACTGATAACACATAGCACTCTGTACCTTATCTGTCCTATCCAGAGCGTTACAGCAGCATTGTACCAGCATTTCCCAGCGTTGCACTTGCGAGGTTATAGAGGGCTCATAGTAATAGCTAATAGAGCATGCCATGGCCCATCAGCTGTCCAAGATAATACAGTCTCATTGTTTCTCCCAGCCGTCTGCCTTGTGCAAAAAAAAGACTACTTTAAAATGCATTGACTGTGATCCAAAGAAATGATGGCACAAGCTGTCAGGCTTAATAGCTCCTCCACAATTGGTGCATTGTCACTTTACTCATACAGAGTTGTGACATTTATTTGAGCACTTGCCAGCATATTTATTTTTGACAAAGGCTATTTTTATATTAATGAAATGCATCTGAGCTTGAAACTGTAATTTAGATTACATTTTTAAACTGTATGATTGTATGTAAATATTTTTTTGTCTTATGTGAGCTACACCAAAACAAACTATGAGCTTCTGGATTCAAGGCAAATGTGTAGGAGTGCCACAGCAGGTAGTGTTGATGTCTCACAGCTCCCACTAAATTCTGAACGCGTATCAAGCCCTGTGATGGATTTGTTGACTGTTTCTGTGATACAGTTGACACACAAGATCTGTTGGTTGGATTACTGATTGTCCAACACGCACCATTTTTCTCGTATCCACTTTATCTGATTACATCCATTACCCATGTGTCTCCTAACTCTGTCACACAGTATTCACCGTGGCAAAGAAAACACAAGATAGCAAGAAACCACAAATAGAAACCAGTCCAGTGAGCTCAAATGTTCCTTCTGGAGTGGTAGTCATATTAGAAAATGTGTCACACTGACACACTCTCGGAAAATGGCTGCTTGTTGAAGCGTAATGACAAAGCAGTGCTAACTTGTTTAGCCTACCAGACAGACAAGGGAAAAGGCTGAGATAAGCCTGCTTACATGAGGGGAAAAAACATAAAATGTAATATAAAATGTAAAATATAAAACATAAATTATGTAAAAGTCATTTTATAGAAATCAGTGTATGGCTTTTGGACCACGGTGTTCATTTCTTTTCTGATCATTTCATTTTTTAGGCTAAAATTATGTGTATTATATAATGCATTCTCAAGTGTATGTGGAATTAATGCTGTGAGTATGTGTATGAAGAAATATCAGTGAATACCTTTGTACCATTTGTGTACCAAATACCATTTCTTACTTGTGTTTTCCCAAAATGTCTCTTACTATCAGAGATGGATTTTTTTTATTATTTTTTTTTGCTTTCCCTCCACTTTCATTGTGTTCTCCTTTCAAGAGCACTTGCATTATCTGACAGAGAGAAGTGAGGTTACTGGTGAGGAGAGAGTGCTAGGAGGAGAAGAGGTCATACTAAAGAGAGAGCTGGTAGAGAAAGAGAGTGTGTGTGTGTATATGTGTTCTACACAGTGTGTGCTGTTAATTTGCACAGCTTTTCACACCTGCAGGGTTCTGTCAGATGTGGCAGGTCCAGACGTGGCAGGTCAATACCTTTCCCTCCTCACACCAGTCACACCTGAGGGAGCTGCTGCTCGCTTTCCTACTTTGTCAGACATGCTTCTGAGAGTGGAGCAAAATATGCTTCAGAAAGCTCTGAGCATTCTTGGTCTTTTTCAGAACAGTAGTAGGGTCTTAGCTATCCATTAAACAAGAAGCTGGGTATTAAACAGCAAAAGGTAATAGGTGAAAGTGTTTGTTTATTGTCTGGTCAAATAAAATGGTGGCATTTCGACTGAGATGAGGATTTTTCCTGTGTTCCAGTTGTTGTTGTTTTTTTTTTATTGTAGCCAAGAAATATGAAATAAAACAACACTATCTAATGGAAAATATTCATTTTAAAAACATATCATTTTAAATTGAATGGTTGACATGTAGTATAATTTAGATGATCTGTGGACTATTGTGGGATCTGAGGCTTTTGATTCAGAACAGACTCAGGTTTGTATGACTTTTCTTCTCCAAATTGTACCATATTATGACTTGAATGAGCAGCCTAACTCAAAAATATAATATGCTGTTTAGCTACAAGGTAATGTATTAAATAGTCCCTAAAAACTGGTTACATTAGAAACTTATGCACTGACAAAACAGAGAAAATCAGCCCCAACATGTGCAGGTAGGAGTGCTACAGGAGTACACTGTATTCTGGATATCTGACTGAGCTGTATGCAGTCAACACTGCAATAAATTAGTGCACCGAGGAACAAATCAAATTAGTGTGCTCTTTCACTAATATGCATAAGGTTGCATTTGAAGAATATTTGATTTGTTCCTCGGTGCATAATGAATGGTCACATTACTGTATGAACTGATATTATTGCATTGGCTTCCTGGTTGCTTTATGGATCCTAATACTGCAGTGATGACTGAAATTAATATACACCAAATATGAGTCTCTATGAATTGTAGGAGTAGTAGAACTCTCAGAATTGGGAAATCAGAGTCAGAAATGAGGTATTATTTATTTTAAGAGTGGCAGTTACCACTAATGTAGCCACACTTGTGGTGTGTTCCCATGTTGATCTGGAGCCAAGCTCAGTGAAAAAAAAAAAACAACACTCCTCCTGAACTTTTGGTAAATCTCAAAGTGGTGTGAGTGAGTGAGAGTTTGTGTGCTCACCCACAGGCCACCCTCTGACTGTCCAGTTACATCATGTACAGCTGAGGACGCTGTCTCCTCTTATTAGACTCACTCTAACAGGAAATTAAGGATTTTCCCATCACTCCAAACAGATCTAGTCTTTCTGTTCTAGAGACTATAACAGACAGAACCTAACTATCTAAAGCAGGGGCCGTCAACTGACGGACTGCAGTACAGTTGCAGACCCAGCAAAGTATTTCGGCGGCTCCAACTGTGTGCTTGAAGAATAGTACAGCAGAATTGATCAATTTACGAAAAAAACAGCTGTAGTTCACTGATTCCATTTTGTGTTGGTAGAAAATAGGCAGAAGTGACAACATGGCTTGTTTAAAAAAAAAAATGTTGAAATGAAATCTGTGTATTTAAACACATTCCAAAACAGGCCTCATCTGTTCCCAAATTTGGCCGTGATCTAAAATGTACTTTTACATATGCACTGTTTAGTTTGAATCAAACCCTTGTGCCTTTACCCCTATGGTGCAGTTCCTTTGGGGAGGTTGCACAGCAGTCTCACTTGAGTGTGCAGCAAAAGCAGCTGCTTCTAAAAACCCTATTGCAGTTTGATTGCCGTGACAGAATGACTGACAGCAAAATGAGTGCCAGAGGATAGAACCGGAGTGCTACAGGAGTACATTGTATTCTGGGTATCTGACTGAGCCGCATGCAGTCAACACTGCAATACATTACTGCACATGGCAGTCACAGAGCTGACAGGCCAAGCCACATACATAAGGTTAGAACAGAAAAACGTTTTGTTCATTTGCTGTGTTATTTTGGTGGTCCTAATTTATTAGTTTATTTGATGAATTCCTAACTCCAGTCTCCGTCTCTGCTTTGAGTTTTACTTTGAATATTTGTATTAATTGTTGTCACTTTGGTTGACAGCCTGATGGATCATTTTTCTAGAACCAGGGTTTGAACCAGCAGACTGAGGGCACATTTTCTATTCTCTTGTCTACTTTAACTCAGATATTTAAATTTTGCTACCAGAAGTCAATCTACATTATTCTGTAATTGTAGTTCCTAACACATCTCAGCCAAGTCATTAGCAGTATATAGCTTTTATTTCTCTGACAGAATAAAAGAAAATAAAACTGTGCACTGGCTGTGGGTCTCTACGTCTGGAGGAGAATTGCTACTTTCCATGCTTACAAAATCATTCCTGTGCTATGTATTACAAATGGAAAATGCATGTAAAATCTCTTCTTTGATCTTTCTTGCTCTTCTTTTTCTTTACACTTATCAGCCAGTCATTTCAGGCCTTTTCAAAGCATTTCCAGAACATTCAGAGCAGGGAACTACAAACCGCATACCTTTCATTGGGTCAGTGTGGTTACAGCTGGATTGTGCAGGTAATAAGAAGCTGATATTGGTCTAATTCACCAGCATTTCAGTTCTCATCCTTGTTGTGTCAGGCAGGGGATAGTGCTCAATATTATTAAACCGTTCTGAAATGGCATGGGGGTGGACAAAAGCAAATGAAAAGTGGTGGCCTTACTGACTCTTATTTATTTATTGGATTTCCACAAATAATATGCTGTCAGGGAGCCCAGCTGTGGAGCTTAGTGGGGTGTAAGGTGAAATAAAATTAAAGTTGACACACACTCTCCCACACACACCACACATTACGTAATGTTCCCATTCATCATCACAAGTCAAAGCAACCAAATGGGAATGCAAAGGGATCTTGTGTGTCTCCTTCCACCCCCCAGTCCTTTTATTTTTCTCTGGTCTTCCTCAGGCTAAGCCAGTAAAAGAAAGAAAAGACGTCAACAGGACTCTCCAAAACTGCATTCCACTTTACAGCCTGGCCAACACCTATTGCACATTTCTTCAGTGTTCAAGTGAATGTTTTCTATGGCTCATCTCCCAAATTACTTTACCTTAGCAGCTTTACCTCTCCAGGGTTCAGATTTTCTCTTCTGTCAGTTTGACAGCCCAATGGTCTGTTAAATCGCCTCCAGGTTTGAGAACCGCTTTGAGCATCAAGTATCAGAGGACTGCAATGAGCCCTAAGCCTCCACAAAATGGGACTATGATATCACTTTAAAGAACCCCTATCATGGAAAACTGAATTTTGAAATTTGAACTGAACTCAGTTCTCTAAAATTAGAGAGCTTGATTTATGGAACCTGGGCTGCAAAAAACAGCTTATTTGGACTTCTTGTTTCTACAAAGTCATAAATACAAGGACATTTAAATATAGTGACTTTACAGCAGGTTCGCCATGCTTGTTCACTTTAAACTGGGTTAGCCCCACCCGTTTGCTTTACACTCCGCCCATTCTCTTTACAGCCCCGCCCATTTATTTTACAGCAGGTTAGCCTTGCTTTTTTGAATGACCATTGAGACTTTGTTAGCATTATTTACATGTTTCACAATCTAAGGCCCCAAAAAGAGGAAGAATACAAACTAATACAAACATGAAAACTGATATTAATAAAAGTGCAATAGACATAATACACAAGACAGGAAAAAAGAAATAAGAATATATATATATATATATATATATAATGTGTGTGTGTGTGTATACAATTAGGTCCAGAAGTATTTGGACAGTGACAGAGGTTTTGTGATTTTGCCTTTATACACCACCACAATGACTGACAAGAAGTTAATTGGCCAGGTGCGGTCCATTCCCTCGTTACTTCAAGACAAATGAAGCAGATAAAAGGTCTGGAGTTGATATCAGGTATTGAGTTGGCGTTTGGCAGCTGTTCGACTGGAGCTACCAATATGAAGTCCAAGGAGATCTCAATGCAAGTGAAGGAGGCCATCATTAGGCTGAAAAAACAACATAAATCTATAAGAGAGATAGCAAAAAACCTTAGGCGTGGCCAAATCAACAGTTGGGTACATTCTTAAAAAGAAAGAAAGCACTGGTGAGCTCAACAACATCAAAAGGCCTGGAAGACCGCGGAAGACAACTGAAGTGGATGATCGCAGAATCCTTTCCTTGGTGAAGAAAAACCCCTTCACAACATCAACCGAAGTCAAGAATACTCTGGAGAAGGTAGGCGTATCATTGTCAAAATCTACAATCAAGAGACGCCTTCATGAATGTAAATACAGAGGGTTTACAACAAGGTGCAAACCACCGCTAACTTTCAAGAACAGGAAAGCCAGATTAGACTTTGCCAGAAAACATCTAAAAAAGCCTCCCATGTTCTGGAATAAGATTCTTTGGACTGATGAAACCAAGATTAACTTGTACCAGAATGATGGGAAGAGAAAAGTATGATGAAAGAAAGGAACAGCTCATGATTCAAAGTACACCACATCATGTGTCAAACATGGTGGAGGCAGTGTTATGGCATGGGCATGTATGGCTGCCAATGGAACGGGCTCACTGGTGTTTATTGATGATGTGACTGCTGACAAAATCACAAAAACTCTGTCATTGTCCAAGTACTTCCAGACCTAACTGTATACATATATACAGTATATGTTATTTTATATACTTGTAAAATTAAGGATAGTAATGCTAACATAGTAGGATAGTGATGCTAAACAGTGGCTGACTGCATCTTTGATTGAGGCACAATACAGGGCAGGCTGTGTCAAAAAGGCTGTGTCTATGCTGAAGCATAGGGCAATTTCAACTATACTGGACATGACAGTAGAACCAAAATTTCATTCTAATATTTTATCTATTCATTACTATTAATTATGAACACTGATTTTGAGGCAGTTTTATGAACAAATTGTTCTCAATGTGCTAACTCTATCTAGCTTCTGCCTTATAAGCAAATCTAATTGCTAATTCAATAGCTTGTTGTTAAGTCAATAACAGCTTTGTATTAGCAGATGCCATTATTTATCTTTTAGAATTTCCTATACAGTTCTAGACATCTAAGAGACAATGAGGTGATCATCCAATCAAAACAGAGGTCATTTACACAAAGCAGTCTTAAAGACACAGTAACAAAGCAGCCAGTTTAATTCTGAAGGAACCGAGGTTGGAAAATGGTCATGTAAAAATAATGATGACTGTATTTGATACATAAAGACACCCAAATGTTATAAGAGAAAAAGATCAAATAATGTAGGATATTCAGTCATTTTATAGTCTATCTTAGGTTTAAGCTTAAGGAATTGAAGCTAAAATCATCTGTAATGTCTTGAAACCTATTTCAACATAATTGTATGAATTTTGAAATAGTGCCTTAAGTTCATTATAGTGTCCAGGGATTATTCGTTTAACGCTGACTATTAGCCAATATATTATTGACTGGCTGAGGATTGAAGTGTGACAAGAATTTGAATCCCAATACACAGGCAGGCAAAGCCACAATACCTTAACCAATGGCGAATGACTTTGGTTCAAAGGCTCAGACTGTTCGATTAGAGTGCAAAGCTTTGCAGTGTCCAACAACATGGCTGGTGAATTTATAATCTCTGTCTGCAATAAATGAAAAATAAGTGTTAATTTGCTCAGATCAGTAGCTTGGTGGCAGTGACCTTTGAAAGGCTGGCATGGAGGTACAAGTGTCTAAACTCCATTTTACCCCAAAGGCCCTGCAAGCAAAATAATCCTGATGGGCTGAATGGAGCGCCATGTTTTCCTTTTCGGCCCGGTGCACTGTGACAGACTGACAGGAAGCACTGAAACACTCCTGAGGCTGCTCTGTCAGTCAGATGCAACCAGCCATATCATGCTGTCTGTTAGTATCTTAACAATTTGATTAAAGGAAAATAGTCATGGTTTGTCACCTTTTTTTAAAAATTTTATTTGATTACCTCAAATAAAAGGCTGGAAACAAATGGTCATTAGATAATGTACTATATAAAGCATCTCATCAGTAACTGTCTTTAACAGCAACAACCAAAGAAACAGAAATTGGGATAAAGATTCAATCTGTTCTGTCAAGCTGTTTTATGTTTATGCTTTGAGAAAGGCTAAAGACAAAAATAAATTCCTTGAGCAATAACTGTGAATCTTTTAGGAATAAATGAAATGATTCACTTCTTCTAGATGTTGTAATGGTTTTTGTTTGTTTATTTATTTATTTTTTTTTCCTATTTTCTCCTTGGTTCATTGGCCAATTTCCATCCACCAGCCAGCTCTCCCCTATCATACAACAGCTACCAACTAGGAGAGGGTGAAGGCTAAAACATGTTTCCTCCGAGACGTGAATCCAGCTGCAACATCTTTTCAAACTGCACTCAGAGGAAATTGGAGGAAATGTTTTATCTTCTCTGTATATATATTTTGGCTTATAATTGATAGTTTCCCCAACAATACCATTCTGGCCCATTCCATCTCACTTACACACAATATCAAAAAAAAAAAAAAAAAAAAAAAAAAAAAAAAAAAAAAAAAAAAAAAAAAAAAAAAAAAAAGAAAAAGGATGAAAACTCAGACTGTCCAGCACCAATTAATCCACAAACCACAGACCAGTTAAACACTGACGGTCACTGACATTCCTCAATCCAAAGAGAGAGAACTGACCATCATGCAAAGCCATCACTTTCTGTGGTTGGATGTGGCTTCATGTTCAACACATCTAGGGAAGGAAAAATGACTACACAAGGATTAGTTGTGTCATTTAATAATTTAAGGTCAGCCTCTCAGGCTGTATGTGCCAGTTAGGCAGAGTGAGAAACTACGCTTTACAGGCCTCAGGGATATTGTAGCCATGTCAAGCATATGTTTGTGTGCTGCTTTATGCACAGATGCATACAGAATGAATGAGTACATATAATAGCCTGACAGCATATGGGAAATGAATATTTGTAAGGATGACAGACTACAGGATTAGTTTCCTGTTATGCAGACAGAATCGTTTGTTTATTTCTCCCTCTTGGAAATGAATTTCGTTTTCAGACTGTTTCTTTTGTCTTTCGTACATTGTCATGGTAGTGCCAAAGGGGTGCAGAACTACAATACCCATCAGCCCCAGCTTGTCATGTCACTAATCAATCACACCTTTTTCCTGTTTCACTTTGATTAGCACCACTATTTAAGTTCTAGTTTTTCAGCATCTCATTGTCGTTTGTTGTCACGTGTACCTCAGAATTGCTTCTAGTCTGTATTTTTTTTTTTTTTGGCCTCGTTTGCACAGTTCATGTTCATGGTTTGTTTTCACATTTTTGGTTATACATGCAGTTGCAACATTAAGTGCTCACATGAATGGTTATGTAGCTTTCGTGTATTGGAACTGTTAAATATACACTCACTGTCCACTTCAATAGGAACACCTGTACACCTGCACATTCACGCAGTTATCTGATCAGCCAAACATGTGGCAGCAGCACAATGCAAAAAATCGTGCAGATCCTGTACAGGTCAAGAGCTTCATTTAATGTTCACATCAAACCTCATCAAAGAATGAAGATAAAGTGTGATCCCTGTGATGTTGATTGTGGTATGGATGTTGGTACCAGAAGGGCTGGTTTGAGTATTTCAGAAACTGCTGATCTCCTGGGAAATTCGCACACAACAGTCTCTAGAGATTACATAGAATGGTGCAAAATACAAAAAAACGTTAAGTGAGTGACAGTTCTGTGGGTAGAAACACCTTGATGATGAGAGAGGTCAGAGGAAAATGGCCAGATTATTTTGAGCTGGCAGGAAGGGTATAGTAACTCAAAAGAATATACTTTTTTCCAGTCTTCATCTGTCCAGTTTCGGTGAGTCTACTCTCAGTTTGTACACCTACACATTCATGCAATTATTCAGTCAGTCAATCATGGACATTCTCCTCTGACCACTCTCATCGACAAGGTGTTTCTGCCTGCAGAACTGTTGCTCACTGGATGTTTTTTGTTTTTTTGTACCATTCTGTGTAAACTCATAGCTTACACTCTATGGCTGAGTGTCTGAAATACTCAAACTGACGTATTTGGCACTCGCAAATATGCCATGCTCAAAGCCTCTGAGATCCCTTTTTTTCCCATTCTGATGTTTGATGTAAATATTAATTGAATATCTGATCTGCATACTGCATGAAATTGCATGAATGAGCAGGTGTATAGGTGGCTAGTGAGTGTATAGCTAAAGATGGCTGCTGTTGTGGGACAGGTTTCTTTGGATGGTTAACAGTACTAACTTTCTAAAAGGGTATACTAGGAAGGGGCCTTTATTGATGTTGTCACAGTCAGTTAAAGGCAAAAGTGTTCAATGCCCCATCATTGATTAATGGATAATCATTATTTGCCAATAATGGGTGCTGAATATTAAACTGTTTGTTTACCTAATTATGGTTTTCTTACCTTGCTTATTTGGTTGTGGCTGACGCTAGAAAGCTGTCAAGGCCTATTTAGTTAGAACCCCAATTTATGCACTTTACACTAGAGATCATCAATTAAATTTGACTTGGGCTAAAATTCTCTCTGAGCAAACATTGATTGGGCCAGTTGCCACCCAACACCTCCCAACACCCCCAAATTAAACACCTCAACACCTCACAGAGTTTAAAGAGCCACTCCATTGGGCACTCCAGATGGTGTTTGAACATAGAGGTGATGTTACGTCCCATTTTTAAACACCATCTGCGACAACAGCCGCAGACCCAAAAAAACCCCACAGTCATTTACATTGAGCATGGAAACAGCTTCACACACACTAAGTTTAATTAGTTTGGCTAATAATTTTAATATGAATGTATATTGTGGTAATGTGTGTTTATAATAATCTGACAGTCCAATACAGACAATGCATATATTATATATATGATATATGATGTAGAGTCAAAGCACAGAAATGATGCTCCATTGTGAACTGAAGGAGTAGTGTAAACTTAAAAGCTTGACATGCATAATAATGAAATATTATAATGAAATAAGCACTATGGTGCTAGACTTTGGTTAATGTTAAATGTGTTTGAAATCTTGTTAATTGACACAACATGCCGAAGCATACTTCGGGGTTCTGCATGTCGCATTCAGGAAAATAAACCTGTAGAAAACTAACCATCTAACCTTTTTTGCCTTTTTTAGTTATTCACTATTGTGGTAGAAATCATTTTCTTCCGTTTCTCATATGTAGCCTAGTGGTAAACCTCCTGCTCCTACCTGACTTGTAAAACTGTTTAATTATGCGCCCTGACTTTTGGTTCTCTCTCATTATTTTTCAAATAGATGAGCATGTTTTTGTCAGATCCACAGTGCAAAGATGTGTTTTGACGGCGTGGGAATGAATAAGCCCTGCTCCCCGGATGTGTGACATCACGGTCCTCAACTCATATCTCAAGACCTTTTGCACATTTTGTAAAATGTGCAAGTAACAGAATATTACTTTTGTTTAAAATCAGATATGATCCAAATAAGAGATCGTTCTGAGTTCCTCTTTAACACAGACACTCCCTCGTTCATACTCCTTATCTCGTGGACACTGTCATCCGATCACCCACTGTTTCATATCACCCATGTTAACAGTATTAATTACAGTGATGGAAAATAATAATGTGTTTTAAAAGGGTACTACCATCCAGTGTATGCTCATTACAATACGCTGACTTAAATTTTTCATTTTAAAAATATTAGTCCTGTGTTCATACACTGTATAGCGCATTGCATGTAGTGCATGCCATTTGAGATTCAGCCACAAATAAAATTGGGCATTCTACCGGAGCTTCTTTTGTTTGCATATAACCCAGTTATCTTTGGCTAATGAAAATCTGTTACAGTCTCCTGGGTTATATGTGTGTAGTTAATAAGTTGGTTGTATTTTGTTACTGTATTGTAGTTATGGTTATATTCTATTTGCATCATTAAGCACAATCTTTACTTTTACAAATATGATGATTGAATGATTGAATAGAATAATTAATTAACAGAACTGCTACTTTAAAATCTATTGTCTTACAAAATGTAAGGTGCTGTGCCTTCACACGTGCTATAAAAAGAAGACAATTGTTTAGAAAATATCAACTACTGGTCTATATAGTGGACTCGTGTATGTATTACATCATGCCAGACTTTTTTCTATACATTGAATTATATGATAAACATGTAGCTGTCACTTCCGCCTCATTTCCCACACAAGTACATCCCCATGAGCAAAATCTGATGGCTTGTATTGGAGCGCTAATATGATGCTTGTATGACGTTCCCTCTGATTGGGTCACGAGTGCAGTTCTGGTGGTGATGACACCATTTTAGAAATACGCTGACTTTTGAATTATGTTTGCAGTCACAGAGTTCAATCTGACTGCCCTAGAGTTTACACTGTTCATATACATTATGCATGTAAGGATGTGTCATGCTGTTAGTCTCTGTGTAGTAGAATCCGAGACTGTAGTAGACTTGTTATCATTCCGCTCCTGTGGTATAAGCGTGTGGAGAAGTCTCTGTCACCAGTATAAGCCTGACAGACAGTTCTATAAATAGCCCTGGAGCAAATCCAGACTCCAAGGGATTTACTAACAGTACAGTGTCTACTAGCATATCAGCAGTCACTTTATGCAAGAAGTTCTTGAGAGACCTAAGATTCCCAAACATTTTTGTTTTGTTCAAGTTCCTGGCACACCTAAACCAATTATTCAAGCACAGAACTGCTCATAAGGTCTATGATCATATATAAAGCATGAAAAAAAATCACTTTAAACCAGGGGCTCTTTATTTCTGTTCTTATTATAAAGCCAAGATGAATATCTGAATTTCCCAGCTAAAAGTTGCTGCAATCATTGTTGTTCTTTTTCTTTTGGCTGCTTTCGTTAGGGGTCGCCACAGCAGATCATTGGTCCACACATTTGATTTGGCACAGTTTTTTTTTTTTTTGCCCTTCCTGAAGCAACACTCAGCAGTTTTATCCAGGCTTGGGACCAGCACTGGAAGGGCATTCATGTATGCAACCCCAGTGGCTGGGGTTGGTTCCCTGGCCGGGAATCCAACCTGGGCTGTAACAGTGAGAGTGCCGAGGCCTAACCACTAGTCCTCCAGGGAGCCTTAAAGGTTGATGCAGTTATTTAACTTAAAGTTTCTCTTGTGGAAATTCACACTCTCGTATTGGATTACGATGCCATTTTCTGTGCGTATGATAATGTCATATGTATCTTGGTTTGTTATTTGGTTTTGTTTGTAAAGTCTAATGCTCCTGGTCATTTTCAGGAGATGGAAATCCCAAGGAGAGCAGTCCTTTCATCAACAGCAGTGATCCAGAGAAGGGCCAGCAGTATGATGGCAAAAACATGGCACTGTTTGAGGTATGCATACATGCATTATAGACATCCCACTATGAAATCCTCCCTAGATTTACTGTCCACTGGGGATAATTTATTTAATTTAATCCCACCTCACTGTTACATTCATAGCATGTCATCAGCAGTGACAGAGGCACATGTGAACTAAAATAGCGGGAGTAATAAACATGATATTTTATTACATTTAAAAAATTACATTTTTATGACATGATTACATTCTTGGAAAATTTTTAAATTATTATTTTCATAAGGAGAAGGTGATAATAGAAGTAAATAGCACACATCATCCAATCAAAGTATAAATTATTCTAAGGGCATAATAACAAAACAGTCTTGTGTTCAAACACTTTTTTTGTGTTCACTGGTTTGAACAAAAGAGCTGGCCAATGTAGCCTTTTTGTTTCCTCTGCATGATATTTGGAAGAGACACGGCTTCTTTATGGATGAGCGAGTGTGTGTTCCTGTGTGTGTGTGCGTAATAATTTTATGCCAATGCTTACACAGTGAAACTGTTCTAAAAGGCTCAACTCTAACAGAATACTATTATAGACCTTATTATAGTAAGTTCTATAACAGTACCAGCAATTTCCTGATAGGTTTGTAGAATTTGTTTTAAACCTCCCATTCAATATCACAACCAGCTATCGGTGCATATTTTACATTTTTAGTGCAATCGAATGTTTATGTGTCACATGTCTATAGCTACTGCAGCTGTTTCTCTTGTGTGTATGTGTGCGCTGTAGGAGGAGATGGACACTAGTCCCATGGTATCGTCTCTGCTCAGTAGCCTTGCCAACTATTCCAACCTGCCTCAGGGCAGCAAGGAACATGAGGAAGCTGAGAATAACGAAGGTTCCCGCAAGAAGCCTGTACAGGTAACACATACTCATTCATGCACAGCCTTGTACACACACCAGCCTATATCAGGCATACTGACTTTTCAAAGCTTTTCAAAATTTTTAATAAATAAATTTCTAATGAATACATGACAACATCTTTCTCAAACCTTTTGATCCAGCTCCCCTCCTATAGTAGCTCAGTGCTCGACTCTACTCTCGGCACTATGACAACATCCTTGCTTCGAATCGGTTAAAACCAAATATCACCTGGAACATTTGACAGGCAGTATAGCTGTTAGTGGAGACAGATGTATGACAAGGTAATAAGAGATTTCAGCTGTCTGCGTTCTCTTTGTGCTTTAACATAAAGCTAATCCAAAGTAGCCTAACAAGAGGCACTCATTAGACAGCACTACTCTTTAGAGCTCTCTCTTTCTTTTTTTCTTTTTCTTTCCCCTTCAGTCTGCATTGGTCAACAGTTGCTTCCATGGTTGGAAGTCAGACATACAGGAAGCGAAAATGGTGTGCATGTACAGTGCCTCCAGAAAGTAATTACCCCCTAGTGATTATTTCTGTTTTTTGGTGTATTGCAACATCAAATTAAAGTATTTTCAAATTAGATTTTTTTTTCTGTGCTCATTTTAAAGTGGCTCTTTACAGAAATAAAATTAAATAATATTTAGATGTTCTCAAAATTATTTTTTTAAGTCTAAAAACTTAATATAATTGATATATAAAACTAAGTATTAAAATAAGTATTCAAGCCCATTTCTTTTTCTAAATTAGGACTAGTACCTAATTTTCTTAGTACTTAATTTGTTGCACAATAAATATCCCTGAATTTGGGGAGGTCTAACAGATAAAATGGAAGATCAGATCAGTCCTACTGTCATGAAGACCAAGGAACCGCCTATGAATCTTCCTCTTTAGGAGGAAAAAAGATGGAGAAGGCTATTAAAATATAGGCAAAGCAATTGTCAGAAAAGTGTCCAAGAGTCAAGCTACAACCAGAATCTGTGCACAGCTCAACAATATCATCAGCTCTGCACACATGCAGCCTCTATGGGAGAGTGGCCAGAAGGAATCCACTTCTGAGAAAGGCCATGTTAGAAAGTCTGAAAGCTGTTGGAAACAATTTTGTGTTCTGGTGAGACTAAAGTTGAGGCATTTGGTCTAAAGCCAAAGCATAATGTCTGGCACAAACCAAAGCATGTTGGTGAAAGCTTGTTGGCATCACGGGCAACATAGATGGAGTCAAATATAAGCAAATTGTTGAGGAGAATCTGCTCCAGTCAGCCAGACATCTGCATTTAGAGTGAAAATATATGCTCCAACAGGACAATCAGCCAAAGCACAGGACAGAGACTACAAAGGATTGGCTTGAAAAAAGAAGGTTTGTGTTCTGGAATGGCCGAGTCAAAGCCCAGACTTAAATCCAGGCCCAGATTTAAATCAGTGGCATGGCTTGAAAATTGCTGACCATCAACATTCTCCATCCAATTTTCTTCGATTTGGAAAAAAAAATGTGCTGTGGGGAATGGAAGAAAATCCGAAAATGAAAATGTGCAAAGCTCATACAGACACCTCCGAGACAACTCAAATCTGTAACTGCTGCAAAAGGACATATCATACTGAGGGAGGGAATTCTTATGAATTAATTAGATTAGCTTTTGTTTATTTTCAAAGTAATTTTGAGGACATCTAAATACGTTATTTAATTTTAATTTTATTTCTGTAGAGAGAGTCACTTTAAAAGGAGCAGGGAAAAATCATATTTTTATATGCTTAAATTTGATGCAATGCAGCAAAAAGAGAAATAATCATATGGGCGTGAACACTTTTTGGAGGCACTGTACATACACAGTCTGAATGAGCTTTTATAAGTGTCTCACATTTGAGACAGGATACAACTGAGGAGCCAACAGTGACAGGTTGGCAGTGCTGGGATGACCTGATAACCTGCCATTCAGTAGCCCAAAGTGTTAACCATTGTGCCATTGTTCCTATGCTAGGTTTGTTTAAACAGTTCGAGTTATAGACTAACCTTGTGCTGCACTACAAAAACTGACATCTTAAGTAAAAAGTAAAAATATCTTGAATATAGTCAAATTGATCTAGTATTTCCTATTATAAGATTACAGTAAACTAAATATAAGAATTATTAAACCTATTTTGAGAGATTTTTACGCATTTATAGCTTTACATTTTCATATTCTATAGGCAGATAATTTTGCTTCTTTCTATAAATACTTAAAATGACCAAGTCATTTTAAGTCCAGAAATAGGTTCATATATTTGGTTTATTATAATCTTATAATAGGAAATACTAGATCAATTTGACTATATTCAAGATATTTTCATTTGCTGTTATTTTTTGCAGTGTGGCTGGCTCAAAACTGTGTGAATTATATTAATATTTTTATTTTATTTATATTATATTTTTCCCTCAGAACATTAAGCAAGTAACACTACAATGCAATTGTTTATCTCTTTGCTAAGATATCAGTGGTAGTTTACTGACTCAAGCAAACTAGCACTGAAGTTAGAATTAAACATTAGTGAAACATGCAGTTTTTAATGTATAATGTCTACTGTCTATGATTGCAAAGATGCAATCCTAGATAGAAAGAGAGAGAGAGAGAGAGAGAGAGAAGAGTTTGCACTCTCATAGCGATTGAAGGGAGAAGTTTAATCTTCCCTAAGTTTCAGAGCGTGTCTCAAACGTAATTATCTCACCGACAAAACAGCTGCACTCCAATCAGCCTCCATTTTGAGAGGGTCAGCTGGAACACATGAGATCCTGGTTCTTTCAGATGCTTTAAATGAATGAAGCAAAAGCCATAAGCCAGGCATGCAGTTGGTAAATATGGCATGAGCTAGCACTGTGCTTGTATAGTACATCTTTTAGCCACCGAATAGAGATGCGTCATCTCTCAGTCCATACGTCATCTCTCAGTCCAAAATAACATGACAGCTGACTACTTGCTGTAAAGTTAAAAAAAAAACAAAAAACAAAAAAAACAAGAAAACAAAAAGAAAAACACATTGTCTCATGGATCTAGTATGTATTGAATCCTTTTTGCAGTCTCCACCTCTGTCTACTTTTTCACTTCACATAAATATGACCGTGAAATTTCTGCTTAGGACAATTATTAATGCAATCAAGCGCGGAGCCAGAGCAATGCAACATGACATGACATTAATCAAAACCCAAGGGCTGAATTTTAATGAGGAGCTTCAGACTGATGAAAAGAGGAGGACCTTTACTCACAGTCATGGTGGAGCAAAATGGCATTTCTGTACATCATGTATCGAGTGTGAGAACCACAAGTTTGTCATAATGGATTTTGTCTTGTTATCCCAGTATCTCCAATGAGTTACCTCTCAGTTTGACCTTGTAGAACGACAGTTCAGTGTGATAACCAAAAAGCTTTTAACAATAAGTAGGAAAGTTAAATTGTTGTTAAATTATCCAAACAAAGAAGTGGAGAGAGAGAGAGAGAGAGAATGGCAGAGAGCTGTGAATGCATAATAATTTTATGCCAATGTTTATACAGTGAAACTGTTCTAAAAGGCTCAACTCTATAATAGAGACTATATTATAGAACTCTATTATAGAACTTATTAAAGTAATTTCTGTAATAGTAACAGCAAATTACCAAATGTATGTGGACACTGACCATTGACCATCCCATTCTAAAACCATAGCAATTAATATGGAGTTGGTCTCCCTTTGCTGCTAAAGCAGCCACACTTCTGGGAAGGCTTTCCACTAGATTCTGGACTGTGGCTGTGGGGTTTTGTGTCCATTCAGTCACAAGAGCATTAGTGAGGTCAGGCACTGATGCCTGGCAAGAAGGTCTGGTGCAAAGTTGGTGTTCCAGTTCATCCCAAAGGCATTCAGTGGGTTGAGGTCAGGGCTCTGTACAGGCCAATAAAGTTCTTCCACACCAACCTTGGCAAACCATGTCTTTATGGATATCACAGGGGCATTGTCATACTGCAACAGGTCTGGGCTTGGCCACTTAGTACCAGTGAAAGGGAATCTTAATGCTAGAGCATTCAAAGACATTCTAGACAATTACGTGTTTCCAACTTAGTGGTAAAAGTTTGGGGAAGACCCTCTTATGGGTGTTATGGTTGGGTGTCCATAATTACCTCACTGTCTAATTTTACATAATCTATTTAGATATTAATCTGCAATATATGGTTAATCACTGCAGTGAATGCTCTTTTTATAGCATCAAACGTATTCTTCCGAAGTATTTGTGGTCCAGTAAAGGAGTACCTGGTTTAAAAGATCATTGAAAGAGGGAACTATAGCCAAAAAAAGACCCACTGGTCTAATGTATGCTAATTGGGAGCAGAGTTATCTCTTTCTCACAAAGTTGTTTGCCAATCCCATGTCCATTTTAACACAATTAGTTTCTGTGTTTATCTTCATTCAGTAGATAAGTCTGGAGTGCTCTCTCAGACAGACACACTAGACCAATTAAAGCACTGCCAGTAATCATACTGTCTAATGTTCCACTGCTTCAACTCAATTATGACTATTGGTATTATTGTGTTCAAGCAAGTGCAAGACTCCATCATATCTTAATGACCAACTGAAAATATGCTACAGCACACACCGATCAAAGTGACATTTGGATATTTTAGCTGTTTAATTTGAAATGAATTAAAATATACAAGGATTTGTGTGTCATACACACTTTCAAATGGGGTTCTGCATGTATGTGTTTAAGTTGCTGTCACCAACCTTGACACTGCAACAAAGCCCAGCTAGCACCAGTCCCATTGGCATCATTCAGAAAATTGTTTACTTGTCGTTTTGCTGAAAGAATTAACCTTATCAGCTAGCTAGCTTGTTTGCTAATAATTATTTATGCTATTATTATTTGGGGCAATCAGAAATCACAGTAAAAGATCATTACTAGGAGATAACATGGTTAAACTATTATTCTTAAGACAATCAAATTTCATTTCATTTCAATTTCATCATTTGAAGATTTGGATTTCAAAACAAATTGTGAAAGAAATAAAACTGTATTTCTTAAATAATATTTAAAAATATTTTAAGATTTCTATTAAATAGTAATATTCATAAACTGGTGTGATTCATTAGCTCATAGAATCCTCTGTTATGCTGTTATGCATATTTCAGCAACTGATTTTTTTTCTTCAAGAATATTGAACAACATCCAATTATAATCTAAAAATAATAAGTAGGTAATATTCAGGCAATTTATAAATTAAACTAGATCTTGTATTTCATTTTTAAAGAGTTTGCAAATGGGTAAATTGCAGTGTCACTGTGTAGATGAGTCCAGTGCGAACTATATCTCGCACATCTGGACCCCACAGCTGGGCAGGTGGAGCCAGGCACCCTGGGTGACATGGTGTCAGAGGCAGGGTGGCGCAGCAGAAGGGCGTGAGGGATTAAGAGGCAGAGCAGCTGGCGCTGGCAGCAGATCGCCGATGGCACCTGAGTCCTCACAGCCAGGGTCCGCCAACATCTATCCCAGGGGGCCGCTGGGCATCTGGTGTTGCTCTCTATCACTGTATTACCTGAGTTCCTTGCAGCTCGGGAGCACCCCAGGAGGAAATATAATCACACATGCCAGTGTTCATACTCACACACACAGAAACATGTCCTCACACGCAGAGAGGCTTGATTACACACCTGCGACAGCTACTGGAAAAGTAAATTGAATGTGAGCTGCCTACGGTGGCTGCTATTCCCCAGACAAGCTCAGAAAAAAGAGTGACCTCTGCCAAGCGCTGTTGATTCAGACATTCTCACCTGCCTGATACACCACCTGTTTGATAATGAGAACTCATTTCAGCCAGCGTGGTAGTGACAAAGCACAGCTTTTGGCTAGCTGGGCCCATAATGGTGCCAAATAGAGAAATGTTGCTAGAAGGATTCCGGATGAAAACATTACAAAAGCCCTATTAGACAATGTATGCAGTTTTTCTTTTCCTTTGGATAGTAGAGATCTTGCAATTCTTTAACTTAAAGCTTACAGCATATTGGTATGACCGATTAAACGAACGCAGCGTGTAAAGGCTATTTTGTGTGCAGGGTCCTACAGCTTCACTGGCTCTCTGTATCACACTCTTCATCTGGTAGTGGGGTCAATAGTGTCTCAAATCACTGAAGCCATATCAGATCAGATTTTATTTTCTGATGCTGTCCACTGCTGTATTTTATCCTGTGAACACTGCCACAACATGCACATAAACATTCGGGATGAACATATATGTGTGAATGACAGCAATGACAGATAAAAAAACAATAAATGTGTAAATGAGATTTTCTGGTTTTTGTCATACGCAGGTAATACATGGTACAATGTACATGGTTTGGACCGTAAATAGACCCACAAAAAACAATGGATTGCATTCGAGGACAATATGAAATATATGAATATGACACAATTAATTAGTTGCATCATCTCTGTAAAGTATACAGAAATATCATCTTAATCATAGACACTGCATATCTCAAACCAAATTTTATATGAATAAATTGATTAACTACACTTATTTATACTGAGCTCTAGCAGTAGCAGATTTTCAGGTACACACAGGATTTGGATATAAGTGCAGCATTTATTGAACGAAGCAGACAAATCCAAAGGGCAAACCAATATTCAAAGTCAATAGACAGGCAAAGTATTGGGCGATCAGCTGAATTCAATGAATATAGGCTATGCAGGATTCAATGAACAGAAAAGACAGGGTCAATACCAGAAAAGCGTGCACAAAACAAAGGCTATGTAATGTCACTATTGGCACGCTCGGATTACGACTTTGCAGATGATAACCTAAGATCCACTGAATGTCCAGGACAATTATGGGAAGTATGCTAATCAGGAACAGGCAGTTGTCATTAGAAGTCTGGGAAACTAGAAATTATTGAATTTCTACTTACTGAATACGCATGCCTTCTAATTTCGGAATATGAATGCCTTTATGTATAACATAAAAGGTTCCAACCACTTTAGAAAACTAGAACCATTAACTACCTGTCAATCCTTGAGGAATCCTTTCTTTCTAAGCATGCAGAGTGAAAGATCAGGGCACACATATACTGTGACCCCTTTAATTGCTTACTCAAGGGCACTTTATGCAGTAGTAACACCTTATCAGTTGGAATCATTTCCCACAACCTTTCAGTTCATCACCTGCTTTTAAGTTAGGTATTTCCACACTCAGACTTCTCTAAGGTCACTGTAAACACAACTGCAATGTTGTTTACAAGAATCATGCTTCACTGGATGTCTTTTTCTCACCATTTATCCACAGTTGTAGATTATAATAGACACACAGTTATTGGATCGGTATGACAAGTGAGCCACTACTGTCTGCATGCAAATTCTAACATTTGAGCAGCAACAATTGTGGTCATTTGCTTAATTCCTAAATGCCCACTAATTACATACAGTGGATATAATAAGTCTACACACCCCTGTTAAAATGGCAGTCTTTTTGTAATGTAAAATAAAAATGAAACCAAGCTAAATCATGTCAGAACTGTTTCCACCCTCAGTGTGTTGAAAGGTATCGATCAGGAGAGGGCTATAAAAGAATTTCTAAAAATATTAGATGTACCATGGACCACAGTAAAGGCCATCATGAACAAGTGGAGAAAATGGAGCACCTCAGTGACATTAGCAAGACAAGGACATCCCTCCAAAATTTTATAAAAGGACAAAAAAATTTCCAGGGAGGCTGCCAAACGACCTACAGCAACATTAAAGGAGCTGCAGAAATATCTGACAAGTACTGATTACTCTCTGCATGCGACAACAGTCTCTCGTATTCTTCACATGACTGGGCTGTGGGGTAGGGTGGCTATAGACAGAAGCCCTTTCTCACAAAAAACATCCAAGCTCAACCAAATCGCCCCAAACCATGTGGCAAAATGTGTTATGGTCTGATGAGACCAATTCCAAAAGGTATAATAATTCTATAAAAGGTCTGTTTGGCACAAAAAAGCACACTATACCCAAGGTGAAGCATGGTGGTGGCAGCATAATGCTTTAGGGCTGCTTTTCTTCAGCCAGAACTGGGGCTTTTATCAAGATGATCAAGACCGATTTTAGTGCAAAACCTTCAGGTGTTTACTTTAAGCTGAAGTAAGTTGAAGATGAAAATGAATTTCACCTTTCAGTACGGCAATGACCCAAAGAATACATCTAAATCAACAAAGGAATGGCTTAACCAAAAGAAGATTAAGGTTTCTGAATGACCTAGCCAGAGCCCAGACCTATCAACCTATAAATCTGTGGGGTGACCTGAACCGGCTGTGCATCGGAGATGCCCTCACAATTTGACGGATCTGGAATGTTTTTGCAAAAAGAGTGGGAAAATATTGCCAAGACAAGATGTGCCACGCTGATAGACTGTTACTCAAAAAGACTGAGTGGTGTAATAAAATCGAAAAGTGCATCAACAATGTATTAGTTTAGGGGTGTGCACACTTACGCAACTAGGTTATTTTAAGTTTTTTTTATTTTTCCTATTTTTCCCTAAAATGTTTCTGATTGTTTTTCACTTATTTTTTATATGCTGTCATTTCACATTGAGAGTGGAAAAGGTTCTGACATGATTTATCTTGGTTTCATTTTTTTACATCACAAAAAACCTGCCTTTTCAACAGAGGTGTGTAGAGTTTTTATATCCATTGTACAAACATCAACAGCTTCCAGAACCATCCTCATCTTTAAGAAAAAGAATTTGGTAAAGTAGCTTTAAACTGTAAACTTAAAAATGAAATCACAAAAAAAGGAGATGCAGTAATTTGCTGCTTGGGTGTAAACAATTACTTTTACTGGTGCTCCACTGGTGCAGATAAAGGCTTTTATAGTTATATTTATACCCGATAATAGTGCCTTGGATCTTGGAAGGTTGGTTAAAAATTAAATTGTTGTATATTAACACCCTCTTCCTCTACACTGAAGGACACAGATGCTAAATTTAATTAGCATATATCAGACATCAGCCAAGCAGCACAAGATATTAGCATACAAAGAAGGCGAACAAAGATAGAGGACATTTTCGCTGTGTTGTTGCTATGCAGAGCAGCAGAGAGCCTGGCTTTTTTTTTTTTTTTTTTTTTTGGTACAAAAAGGAATTTAAACCTGAGAATTTAGTTTGGAATTAGGTAGCAGACTACCATGGAATTGTGAAAATTAAAGGCTTGAAATATTACCTTACAAAAATCAACCTATTAAGTTCAGTAAAGTGTCAAAATCCATCTATTTATTAAATGACCATTTCTACACTCACTAATTTATTAGGAACATCTGTACACCTGCACATTCATATAGGTGTATCCGTATAGGTGTTCCGTGGTCAGTGAGCGTACATGTAGATAGGATATTGGCTTGTCGACTACAGTGGCTGAGAAGCTTTACAAGATAAAATGAAAAATACAAAATTAATCAAATTCAAACTGAAATTGTTTTCATAATGAGACAGATGCATATATGAGTCCCAGTTTTACAGAACCTCAATATTCTGAAGCTACTATATTCTGTCACCTAATATAAATCTCCTTATTAGTTTATATCTGTCTAGACATCCTTTCTGTTTTAGATTACATTTATAGCCAGAAACACTCATGCCATATGGGTTTCTGTCTTTGCATAAATTACTTCCAAATAAGAGGCATTATGAAGTCCATATTTGCTTCAGGATAATTACATTAAAAGTCTGGTTTCTCGGTTTGCCATCTGCTTCGTTCACTTATCTATACGGATGTGTGTGTAAGTAAATAAAGACTTAACCAGTGTGAAATGTTTTTGGTGTACTCTTTTACTTGTATTTGTCCTTGGGAATTTAGTTTAATGAAAAGAAAATAAATCAGTTTATCAGTTTATTGACCAGTATTCACCAGTTTATTCACCAGTAGCTTCTCCCAAACTAACCTTCATTTGTGATGTTCACAATGTATCTTTAATTATCAACTTTCCCCCAACCAAATCCCTCCCACCCCCAGCACACACACACACACACACATATGCACAAACCGCATGTGTTTAGTGCTCTAAATTTTCTGTATTTAGATTTAATGCAAAGTAGGTGTGGCCTAAACCAGATTTTTTTTTCATTAAATATGAAACCTATGCCCTGCTATGCAAAACCTACGCAAAGCTGCTATGCCCCTCGGAAACACTGGAAAAGACTGGAAATGCTAACAATTATTTTCGTGTTCTCCCTATGGGTGCTGGTTGGATCGATGTTGGCTCTTGTTGTTTGATGTCTTTTTGTATTTTGTAAGTCTACATTAGTTAAGTCAAGTCAACTTTATTTATAAAGCACATTTAAAACACCAAAGTGCTGCAGAATTAATAGAATTAATAACTCAACAAAAATATTTGGAAACTGACAAAGTTATTTTAGCTGTCAATAACAGTATATTGGGGTTGGAATTAAATAATGAGTATGAGCTCAAAGTGCAGACTTCCAGATTTAAGTAACACTCCCACCCCCCTTTTTAAGGGAACCAAAAGTACTTGGACACGACCATAATCGTAAGTTAAATTAAATCCTTTTGCCTGAAGTCTGGAACACATACACATCACCAGACATACACGACAACAGTCTCTCTTCACATGACTGGGCTGTGGGGTAGGGTGGCTATAGACAGAAGCCCTTTCTCACAAAAAACATCCAAGCTCAACCAAATCGCCCCAAACCATGTGGCAAAATGTGTTATGGTCTGATGAGACCAATTCCAAAAGGTATAATAATTGTATAATTCCAAAAGGTCTGTTTGGCACAAAAAAGCACACTATACCCAAGGTGAAGCATGGTGGTGGCAGCATAATGCTTTAGGGCTGCTTTTCTTCAGCCAGAACTGGGGCTTTTATCAAGATGATCAAGATCTAGTTAAAATCTACAGGGATAAGACTGAATAAAATGAACTACACAATAAGACAACATTGGTATGTCTAACTAATGCTATTAACAAGCACAACTGACATGACGGAAATATGAAAAACTAGATGACAACCCAGTTCTGAAAGTGTCACTATTACAGTGTAGGTTCACACTGAAATCAGTTGTGTACTCTATACAACTTTGCAATTGTAAATTAAAAAAAACCTCCTGAGTTCTTACATTAGACGTCCAGTTATGTACATTTGTACCTACATTGGTAATATAATGTTAATTCATCAAACGTAATCAGTTTTTCTGTTAGAGCTGATGAAAAAGAATCTACTGCAAACTCTCAGTTTACCTTCTCTTCAAGCCTTTCAGCAACAGATATCCCAACATTATTCATGATTCATTGTTTCTCAGATAATAAACTTACAGTTCGTCTCAATGTGTGTGTGTTTGTGTGTGCGTGTGTGTGTTCACAGGCTCCACAGATGGGCACGCTGATGGGAGTATATTTCCCCTGTCTTCAGAATATTCTAGGTGTGATCCTGTTTTTGAGGATGACCTGGATGGTGGGAATTGGAGGAGTCATCGAGGCCTTCATCATCGTGCTTATGTGCTGCTCCACGGTAAAGTCATGATCTCTCATTCTCTGCATACAGATACTCTCATCTTTTATTGTTCCCTTGTAAAATAGCTCTCAGAACCCATGGTTTACTTTGCATTTTTGGGTGCGTTCACGACTAGATAATTATAATTTTTTTATTTTTATTTATTTTATTATTTTTTGGTTATTTTGAACCCTGCTGCTTTTGCCTTTTTCGTTTGGCTTGTTTGGGCGTGTGTGAACATGTGACTGAAACTCAGTGCGGAGAAAATCAACCACACTGAGACCCAAATCCAGATGTGGTTTTGGCACTGAACTGAACATTGCTCAAGGACTAGCCTGCAGACTCAATTATAAGAAAGTGATGTTTTAATGTTTTTACCTTAACCTTGGAAATAAAACCAAAGTAAAATATGTCACTCATTATTCATTGTCGATAAGCCAAAAAAATTCATATAAACGTTTTACCTTGAATCTGTATTGTAATTGGCAAGAATTGAGTTTGAAATAAGGCTTGTTTGAGTACCCTGGATTTTTTACCCTGAAATATCCATATACATTAATATATGGTGTATAAGGTGTATAGATTTTTACAATACCTTCATTCCCAATACCTTCATTTGAAAGAGGTGAATTCAGAACCGATATGTTAAAATATCTAAGATTTCCATTGCAATACACAGGCAGGTCCAGAAATATCTGGACACTGACAAAGTTATTTTAGCTGTCAATAACAGTATATTGGGGTTGAAATTAAATAATGAGTATGAGCTCAAAGTGCAGACTTTCAGATTTAAGTAACACTCCCACCCCCCTTTTTAAGGGAACCAAAAGTACTTGGACACTACCATAATCATAAGTTAAATTAAATCCTTTTGCCTGAAGTCTGGAACACATACACATCACCAGACTCTGGGTTTCTTCTCTGGTGATGCTCTGCCTGGCCTTAACAATACCTTTGTTATTGTTGTTGTAAATAGTTATGTATCTGATTGTTCTTCAGGTTCTCTCTTGTCCTCCCACTGTCCAAAAACTTGCAGCTAGGCAGACTGGCCACACTAAACTGCCCATAGATGTGAATGAGTGTGTGAATGATGAATTCTCCCACCTTGCACCTTTCGTTCCTGAGATTAAGAAAGTGGTTACTGAAGATGCATGAATCATAAAAGTTCCAGTAGTTCTCATTTAACTCTCGTTTAACTTAAACTCTCATTTAAACCAGCTGTAATTTTTAATTCCACACTATATTTTCTTTATTTGCACCAAACGTAATTTAAAAAGAAAAAAGATTTCAAGAAATCTCATCCCTTTCAATATTTCATATTAACCTCTTCAAATATAGCACTGATTTTCTTTGGTTTGAAATGAAAAAGATAAAAGGAGCTATTTGGGTGTTCTCCTCCTCCACTGACATCCCACCAGTGCTCACTTGGCAGCCACTGAGACGCAGCTCCGGTTCCTCAAGGACTGGGCTGAATACCTGTCAGACACCAACAATGGGGTGTCTGAGCGCAGCTGAGATCAGTGCAATTTGAGGAGAATTTTTAGTCAAATGAGCCATATTAGGCAGATGAACTGTCTGTTCTCAAACAGGAGATATAATTTCAACCTTAGAAGCAATTGTTTGGTTTTTCTTTTTTCTTTTTTTTTTTTTTACACTGCATTACATGCTGCCTATTTTGGGTTCCTGGAGGACTAGTAGTTAGGCCACCGTGGCCCGGGTTTGATTCCCAGCCAGGCAGCCAACCCCAACCACTGTGGTTGCACAAGACAGTGCACTTTTAGTGCCAGTCCTGGATAAAATTGGGGAGGGTTGCATCAGGAAGGGCATCCGGCATAAAAACTGTGCCAAATCAAATATGTAGACTAATGATCCACTGTTGCGACCCCTAATGGGAGCAACCAAAAGAAGAGGAACAGCAATAATAACAACAACATTACTTGCTACCTATTTTCTGTTTAAAGACAGTCAGGATGTGTTGTATTCGTGCTTCTACATGAT
>CM040976.1:9587748-9605650 GCA_022985145.1 Pangasius djambal | reverse complement strand
GTGTTTTGTCAGGCTTGAAGAGGCTGTTTAAGAGTCTGACTGTGTTTTTGAGCCTCTTTTTTTCCAGATGCCCAATCCCTGCTGTTCACGGCATTTAAGGCATTTACAAAATGGCCTGCTACCTAAAGGAGCACAGTGTGGCCAGATTCAACAATGTCTGTTTTAGCTCTATAGAAAATGTTTGTGCCAGTCTCTCTCAATCAAACCCCCCTCATACCCCTCCTACCACCCCCCCAACACACACACACACACACACACACACACACACACACACACACGAAACAACAACAACAATGACAACAGCCCTCTCATGTACTCTTTTGGTATCTACTCTTGATTGTATCTCAGGTGCCATTTTTTTGCCATCACCAGCCCAGACTTGTGTCTCATCATCCTGTACTTATGGGTACGCATGCCGTGCACATGTGTGTGCTGTGTAAGTCTGTGTGTTAGACGAAGCCAGACCCTGTTTGTGTCAGGTGGATAGCACGCGGGCAGACAGCTGAGGTGTGTTCTCACTGTCGCATGTCTCTCATAGCAACAGAAATGCAGCGAGGCCACTGATCCTTTTATAGACAAAGTGAAACAGCATTCAACCAGAATCAACATGTTTAGTCAACCTGAAACATTATTAATAGCGCAAATAATTAATGGAGACCAATATACCAAAAACATACCTTGTACTTAGATGAACAGAAAAGATGTGAACGTGCAAAAAATTATGCCAACGTATTTGTGCTCCTTGTGGTGACTATTAAAGTCTAAATGTATGAAGCCATAATGTTCTGTGGCGATATGATCTACTTAACATTTAATAGCTGATAGACACTCAGTGTCTGCTACCTCTTTAGATAGGCCATTTCTTGCTTCATTTATCTAGCCACTTGTTTTTTCCAATTATAAAGCAAAAATGGCTTTATTGTCTCGGTACCATTTGCGGCATAATAATATTGAATTTGGTTTTTCACAGTTTTGTCATATGACTGTGTAAACATGCATTCACAGTGGAATAAATGTGCCTGATGCTCTGTTGCTAAGTAACAGCCAAGCAACACACACCTTGAGGAGACTACTTCGCAGAGACTGCAAACACACAGGCTACTGTTTTTTTTTTATTATTATCATTAATTTGTTTTTTCCCAAAATTAGACACAATCATTACAAATTCTGAGTCTGTCTCTGTACAAAGCCCTATTGTGTTATCTCCATTTACACTATCGGATGTGTTTCACAACATCAGTCATGTATTTCGTTCCCTTACTCTTACTCTATTCATATGCAGATACTTTATTTGGGAATTGCCTAGTACACCAGCCAGCCAGCACAGTATGGGAATGAAGAGCAGCAAATGCATGAACCACAGGAATAAGTTGCAATTAAGTTTTTAAAAAAAGAAAATCAAACATAACTACAGTAAACAAGTGTATTATAAGTGTATTAAACAAGTGTATATAAGTCTTTTCACAAGCCAGTGTGCCTGCTAAAATATTACTGGCTCTCAAGCAGAGACAGGTGGCTGTGATTGGCAGCTTTTAGCACGCAGCTGCTAAAAACCCCAATTACTCAGCCAATCATAGGCTATATTTGTTGTGTAATTAGCATATGGGTTAATGCAGTGATATTATGTGTGGTGGTATGTGTATTATAGTGTGTCTGAGAGTGTGTATTAGGTATAGAAGGTATAATAGTGTTAAAGTGGCCTAGCCTTTTAATGATCAGAGAGAGAGAGAGAGAGAGAGAGAGAGAGAGAGAGAGAGAGAGACAAAGTGCTCATTAAGCCTGATTACAATCTAACACACACCTCTCATCACTTCACACAGCACACACGTGAACTTAGGCAGAATGGACACACAAATAGAGACAAACAGGAGGAAGCTCACAAACCCTCCACCCATGCCTTCATTCTCATAAAGAAAGATTATGGATAAATTGAAGATATTCTACATTCGGTTGTCTTGATCTTTCTTCCCTATGGGTCTGTCAAGCATATCCGGGGGTCTGTGATCATAACCCACCATTATCAAAGCTATTATTGTTTATCACCGAGTTCTTATAGTTATTAGTCTGTTTGACTGGTCGCATGAATTGAAAGCTCAAGCTCAATTCAAAGCTCAATCACTTATAAACAAATAGGCCTAAATATATTCAACTTGGATGTAATGTGTTTTGTCAGTGAAATGTTCAGGAATTAAAAAAAAAAAAAAAAAAACCTATTGGTCCAATAAATAGCCAAAATATTATTGTGTATATGGAATCAAGGAGCCAAATATGTGAATAATCAGATTATGTTCATTAAAAAAAATCAGTGCTGAGGAGGTCAGTGGAATTTATTTGACAGTAAAGGGGTCCCTAACTGCAAAAAGATTGAGAGCCCCTGTGCTAGGAGATGATCGACACATGCTGTGCATATAGAAAGATGTGCTTTAATCTTTAACTCTATGACTACAAGATTCAAAAGTTAGGTAGGATAGTAGGTGTATACATGGAGGAAAAACGATGCTGAACCTCACAGACTCATAGCAGTGATGATCCCTTTCCAGTGATAGATGAGGTAGAGGGGGTTCGATAAACTGTGCACAGCAACACAAACAGTACACCTATAAACTGCATATATATGGTAGATTTACCTGATGAAATGGTTATTGAGTGTAGGAACAGGGTATGTATAGCTAATATTTTCTAACCAAATTAATTTCTTTCTTTGCCCAGACCATGTTAACTGCAATTTCGATGAGTGCCATTGCCACCAATGGAGTAGTACCAGGTAAGAGACACCTTGTTCTTACCCATACCTTAAATCTGCATTTGCATATGTCACTGTCTCTGAAGCAGCAGTGCTGATGAAAGTACAATGTCCAGACTGCAGTGTCCCCAAAGCTATATTTACATGTCCATTATCCTATAATTAAGCCCTATATTCTAATAACAGCCTGGGGTCCCTGGAGGACTAGTGGTCAGGCTTCAGCGCTGTCGCTGCCGTGGCCTGGATTTGATTCCCGGCCAGGGAACCGGACAGTACAATCTCAGTGCCGGTCCCAAGATAAAATTGGGGAGAGTTGCATCAGGAAGGGCATCCGGTGTAATAACTGTGCCAAATCTATTATGCTGAACACTGATCCACCATAGCGACCCCTAAAGGGAGCAGCTGTAGAAAAAGAAGAAATAAATTCTAATAACAGCCTTTGCCTTATCTCCTGATTGGAGAAGAGTAGGAGTGAGGGCAAATTGCTGGCTTTTCTCATTGTCAGTCACTAGTAGGTTGCTATTAGTGCCCTAGACCTTACATTCATGTTGTAAATGGCCCATCATTCATTTTATACATCAGGAATTAAAGTTGTAATTGGGGGCTTTTCCTCAGTCCCTTGTAGTATTTTATTTACTTGTAGTGAGAAGCATTGCAACTGACCATTAGTATTTTAACAGCTGGAGGCTCCTACTATATGATCTCTCGTTCCCTTGGCCCTGAGTTTGGTGGCGCCGTGGGGATCTGTTTCTACTTGGGCACCACCTTTGCAGGAGCCATGTACATTCTGGGCTGTATTGAGATCTTACTGGTAAGATATCACCACTGTATGTGTTGTGTCCTCTGTTCATTCACTTTTCTTTTACTAGCGCTAGATTCTTTACATAATCTCACCTTTTCATCCTCTTGCTGTCTTTTTCTTTGTACTGTTTTGTAATCCTTCTCTCTTCTTTTCATTTTTTTTCAGCCATCTCTCATTCTCTTGTTGTTTATTTCTCATCCAGGTGTGTTTTACTGAAAATTTGTTGTCTAATTCTTCCATCCTATCCATTGCCCAATTTCATCTTTTCACATATCCATTGCCATCTCTCTCTCTGTCTCTGATTTGTTTTATTGTTGTATCTCTCTCTCTCTCTCTCTTCCCCCTCCTTATTTCATTCTTTTTATGAAAGATTAATTATGTGGATTCTGCTTTAGTGAATGGAAATGCAATTGGAATGTCAGGTCGTTTTTTTCAGCTGTACCGTGGTTACCGATTACAAGAACACACACACACACACACAAAACAGCTTGGACACACATGTTCCTCACATCCCCATAGAAATCACTGGTGTTTATTCAGCTTCTAAGTTAATTTTGTGCTACAGTAGTGGGAGATGGAGTCCATGGCAGCCTGACTTGTATAACAGTTTTATCCTGCTGTAGAAAAAAGACACAAAAATGTTATTCAAAAGAGCTGAGGACCGCTTCAAGATTATACTTGAATTGCAACCCTGGAGATTCGATATGATGAATAGGTCACCATGACAACTAGCTGTCCAGGCATATGTGTATGTGTGTGTGTGTGTGGGCACTCATTAAATCATAAAAGCATATTCTTTTCCAGTAATTCATTTCCATCAAAGTTCTGATTCTTAAAGAATTAATGAGTTTAACCAACTGTGCAATATTCAAGGCTTACTGCCAGAAGAATTAGGAGGCCATAAAGTCTGGCCTGTTTAATTCCACGCTCATTTGCTTCAATTATCACCAATGACGCATAACTGAATAGAAGTTGGTCATTCTGAAGCCCTCTTTTTAACTAAGAACAAACTCATCCAAACCCATGACAAATCCCAAGTCTATTCTTCACCTTATCTAATGGATCTGTGCCAACTGACCTAAAAGTGGCTGCTGTGACTTCAATTTTAAAGAAGCAGGATCCGGAAAACCTCACTAATTTCCAGCCCATTTTCAATCTCCGCTTTCTGAGCGAGGAGCCAGAACACATGACCACTTCAATCTAGTTTTAAAGCCATGGACAGAACTGCTCTCAGGATGTTAATCTTTTAATAGCTCCCGACAGAGGAAATATCAACATTTCTGTCCTCCTTGATCATTTGACTGCTTTTGATAGACTATCACATTCTGCTCAACTGTCTGGAAAATCTTACTGGAATAAGATTGCCACTGAGCTGGTTTAAATCATATCTAACAGGTATGTGCGTATGTCAGAGAATCCAGGTCCAACCCACCACCAAGTGGTTGATCATGGCTTTGTCTTGGTCCAGTATTCTTCCCTATCTATGTACTCCAACTTGATCAAATAAATATGTCAGATAATATGTTGGTTATCCCAGTTTGGCTGTTGGCTGTTGAGCTATGTAATTTTCACATCTCCATGGGTTTTGACTTGCATAATTTGTTGATCATTATCATGCTGTTTACTTTGAATAGTTTAAAACTGAAGATACCTAATACATTGGACAGATGTAGATGTAGATATTGTAGATATTTAAAATTTGCACACACTGGGCCTCATTTTCAACAAATTGAAGACCCCATAATTTTGGAAAAAACATTCATATCCTACTCATGAGTCTGTGTAAATTTTAGCATAGGAAGACTAACTAATGTAATGTACTGGTCTGTCTGCGCATAGTCAGAAGTTTCACTTTCACTTCTACCTCTGAGAAATTCTTTTTTTACAGTTCACTCTCATTTAATGCTGTGAGCTTTGCCTTTTATGGAGTTTTGTGGGTGTCACTTTTTTTTTTCCGATGGAAACTTTTTGTTCGGTTTGGCTTATGCAAACATTTACACACAACTTTACTAAAAGATTGATAAATGAGGCCTGTTGTCTTTTAATTGGCCTACAGTCTTCTGTGCTTAAATGCATTGTTATTTTTTTTACTCTGATCAAAAATAAATTACAAAACTAAATCGTAATAAGTAACTAGAAGAATATTTACACAAATGCTGTACTCAAGTACTGTGTCATGGATACTCCGGAATCATGGACCGCCATCACAAACACTCTCACACTCACATTCACCCGATTACTGATCGCACACACCTGGAGTCAATAACCACCACACCCACAATCACAGTATGTAAGCACTCACAGTTCACACATACCTTTGCAAAGTATACTCTCTTTGTTGTTTTTCACCAGTTGTTACCAAGCCTTTGATTGTTATTGCTATTCTGGTTTTCTCGACTTGGTCTTGTCAACCTGCACTTGCTTCCTTGCCTGCCTACCTGACAGAATACTTTGCCAACATGTGGACTCTACAGGAAACTTCGACTGGTGCCAAGCACTTGCAGCACAAGGCCTCATCATCGGAGAACAGCAGCAGCAGATTGACCAGCTCACCTTGCAGCTGTAAGCCACCAGCTCCATGCCAGCCCCATCAACTCCACCTGCAGCAACTCTCCAACCTGTGAAACTGCTCATACATACACCCCTTCACATGGCCGGCCTCCGCGGGCTTCTTCTTCACGGAGAAGAAAGGGGTGCACTACACCTGTGCATTGATTATAGAGGCTTGAACCAAGTCACAGGCAAGTACTATTATCCTCTGCCCCAGTACCGGCCTGTGAACAAGTGCACAAAGCCCAAATGTTCACCAAGCTTGACCTACGTAGAGCTTACAACCTGGCCCAAATACGAGAATGGGAGTGGAAAACAGCCTTCAGCACCACTTCGAGTGTTGTGTAATGCCATATGGGCTATCTTCAATGCCAAGGGTGTCCCAATGCCTTACCAATGACGTGCTGTGGGACATGCTGATGAAATTCTTCATCATCTATATCTACAATATTTTGGTATATTCCCCTGAACATGCCATTCACATCCAGCACTTCAAACAAGTACTCTCCCAGCTCCTTCCTAATCACCTATATGTCAAGGGAGAGAAATGCAGGTTCAATGTGCACAAGATGACATTTCTAGGATATATCATTGGGCCAGAGGGGGTGCTCATGGACCAGAATAAGGTGTCAGCAGTCGCTAAGTGGCCAGTCCCCTCCACAGTAAAGGAGCTACAATGCTTCTTGGGCTTCACAACCTTTTATTGTTGTTTCATCTGTGGATTCAGCATCATAGCTTCACCATTGACCACCTTGCTTAAAAAAGGAAGTAAATGGCTGCAGTGGACCCTGTCAGCTGACCAAGCTTTCATGAAACTCAAAGAGGCATTCACTTAAGCTCAGATTCAGAAACACCCTGACCCATCAAAACCTTTCATTGTGAAGGTGGATGCCTCAGAGATGGGAGTTGGGGCTGTACTCTCTTAGCAGTTCGGGAAGAAGTACAAGCTCCATCCAGTGGCCTTTTTCTCCAGGCTGCTAACGCCCGCTGAACAAAACTTTGACATCGGCAACAGAGAGTTCTTAGCTGTCAAGCTAGCCCTGGAGCAATGGCAGCAGGGGGCCCTGCACCTGTTCGTTATCTATACCAACCACGAGAACCTTGAGTGCATCAAAACTGCCAGGCACGCTGAGTGCTGTATTTTGCATGTTTTAATTTCACCCTCTCCTACCATCCTGGGTCCAAGAATATCAAGGCCAACTCATTGTCCTGTATGCACCCCGCTCTGCCTTGCGAAGCCACAGAGGAATGTATCCTTCCTGAATCCTATTTCGTAGGAGCTCTAACCTGGGACCTCGACCAAGAAATTGAAAACATGTCAGAGGGGAGAATCCCCAGGCAATATCCAGAGGGCAGTAAGTTTGTGCCTACCCATGGGGCATCCCAACACTCACAGAACACTACACCTTCTCCAAGGCAAATCCTGGTGGCCCAACATGCTGCTTGACATCCACAAGTTCATCTCATCATGTTCTGTTTGCGCCCAGGTCAAAGTATCTCACACCCTGCCAGTAGATAAACTCATCTCATGCAAGTCTGGTCGAACCTGCCAATCAGCTGATCGGATGCTTCCTATGGACCTTCTGTGCCAACAACCAAGAGGACTGGGCACAATTTCTCCCCTAATAGAGTCCGATAGAATGCATAGAATTCCCTGAGACACTCAGCAATGAAACTCAACCTATTTCAGTGCATCCTAGGATACGTAGCGAACAAGTGGGGGAACAGGCTCACCAGCACCTAGAACAAACAGCCAGGAGTACTAAGAAATTTGAAGACAGACATCGAGGTCTATGAGCCAGGTGACCAGGTGTGGCTATCTACCTGCGCAGCAGACCTTGAATCTTTTGTTTTGATTGCTTGGATTAATAAAAACCTGTCAACCTGCACTTGCTTCCTCGCCTGCATATCTGACATAGTGTACCAAGTGTACATGTAGTTCATTTGTTTCCACCACGGCCAAGACATTCCTCCAAATAATGTATTTTCTGTTGATGGTTGCTCTGTCTACCCTCTGTCTTCAGAAAACCTACCAAGTCTGCCATCTTCCAACCCTAACCTTCTAACACATGAGCAGAAACACTGATCTATGTATTTGTTATGTAACATCTGAATCTTGTTTTGCATCTCCAACTAGACAATGGTTAGGCTGCAGTATTGATTTTTATTTTCACCATGCAGCAGATTCACTGGTTCCATGTTAAGTACATTTCTCAAAATTCTCCTTTAGACCTACACATCTCTGCATATTCTGGCCAAATTACTTTTGGTAATTACTATTACTACCCTGGCCTCCTCATCTTCCCTGGCACCAGGCAGCTGTCAGTTAGAGGTAGAGCCTTCACTGCTGTGGTACCTGCTGCAGTATTCACTACCCCAAACCACCCCATGTTCTGATTCTGTTGCTACATTTAAAAACAAATCTTTTCACACTACATCTGTTCTGCTTTCCTTTACTGATATAGTTTTTCATTATTGTATTTATTGTTGTTTATTACCTTCTGGACACTGAACATTATATTTATTGTGTTTACTTTTAATGTTACTGCTAATGTTACATTAAACCATATACATTTTACTATTTAATTTTTTGGGGGGTCTTACCACTTTCTTATATGCAGTGTCTCTCTGACACTCTCTTTTGCTCTTGGTTCTTCTGTCAGATCTACATTGTGCCACAGGCAGCCATTTTTAAGATGGAGGATTTGGATGGCCCAGAGGCAGAGGCAGCCATGTTGAATAACATGCGAGTGTATGGCACCTTGGTGCTGACCTTCATGGCCGTGGTAGTGTTTGTGGGTGTGAAGTATGTCAATAAGCTGGCGTTGGTTTTCCTGGCCTGCGTTATTTGCTCCATCCTGGCGGTGTATGCCGGAGTCATCAAGACTGCCTTTGAACCACCTGTGTTCCCGTAAGTACCTGGACCCTGCTGGTTTTCCAGTTCTCCTTTTTGGAGTAAAATTGTTAAAATAGCCAGTTAGAATGCCAAAAAGTTATTACATTTTCCATTTAGAAGATCTCAGTTTGCATATAACTGGGATCTAGCTCTCAGACAACATTTCACAGTTGTCATTTCATTTCATTTGTGTCCAGTAAAAAAAATTAAAGGCCCTTTACAGTTTCACTTTTCACATTAAACACAGTGCCACCTCTAGGCAATTCTCACAGCATTTCTTGCCTGCATGTATATATGAATGAACCCACTACTGTGTCATAATACTTTTTCAATGTGAACCTTGTCCAGGGTGTGTATTCTGGGGAACCGGACTCTAGTGTGGAAAGGCTTTGATGTGTGTGCTAAAGTGATTGAGAGAGACAATATTACAGTCACTACCAAACTCTGGAGTCTCTTCTGTGACTCAGAGTTCCTCAATGCCACCTGTGACAGCTACTTCACCAACAACAACGTAACAGAGATACAGGGCATTCCTGGCATCACCAGTGGTATTCTGAAAGGTATACATACACACAGATTAAGTCATATATATATATATTCAGTTATATTTTGGATTTGCAGAGGAGATTACACCTACAGTCATTGTATCTGTTTGTCCCTATGCCCTGTCTTTCTGTGTTTGTATGTACTGTAATTTTTTTCCTCATCATTGCTAACACTTTCAGTGTCTTTCCATCTTTACATTTTTCTACTTTCTCTCTCAGAGAACTTGTTTGGAAATTACATGGAGAAGGGTGCTTATCTGGAGAAGCTGGGCTTTCCTTCTGTGGAGGAGCCAGATGCTCTGCCCACTAACACTAAATCCTATGTGCTATCTGACATCACCACTTTTTTCACACTTCTGGTTGGGATCTACTTCCCTTCAGTTACAGGTCAGTCATTACACTACTGAATCTTGTAACATAGACATGCTTATGTTGAGAGAAAGCTATTAAGGATTCATTTAACCATTTATTCATCCATTTATATGCTACAGTAGTAGTAGTAGTGTCTGATCTTTGGGGGAAGCACAAAATTCTTTTTACTGTCACAAGCAAGGAATATCAGTGGATGTCACTATGGATAGCCCTCATCTTTGCCTCTGTGGACTACGTATCCAGGGACCTCTTTAACTAACATAAATTCCACTGATAAAATCCCCTTCAACAACAGTATTTTCATGAACATTTAAATAATGTATACTTTGTCTGTTTACAAAGAGAGTTCTATTCCTGAACTTTCCACTGACAGAACACATTATGTCCAAGTTGATATGATTTATTAGCCTACTTGTTTTTGAGATTTGGATTATTCAGGAAAACAGGGTAATCATTAATTAAGATAATCAATATATCAGTAATCAATATAATAACTTTGATGGATTGTGGATAACTACAGTAAATAAGAAAAAAAAAAAGAGAACCACTGTGAACTCATTGTACTACTTGTGTACTACTTTGTTTTAAAGCCTTCTAGTGAGGAATTCTTAGATTTTCCAACCAAGCACTGAAAACTTGGAATTTCCCATTTCTTGTACAAATTACACAACATTCCATGTCTTGTATTTTGGGATATTGCCCACCCATTCATCTAATTGCCCATTTCATCTAAACATAAAAGAAACTTAAACATGCTATAACATCTTTGTAGCAATCACAGAAACATAAATGTGTTTGTCTGTCTCTGTATATGTGTGTAACAGGCATCATGGCAGGTTCGAACCGCTCTGGTGATCTGCGGGATGCTCAGAAGTCCATACCCATTGGCACCATTCTGGCCATTACCACCACCTCCTTCATCTGTATCCTTACACATGCACCACACACCATACACGTGCATGTACACACAGCTTGTACTAATGACCATACAGGATAAAATGTATTGCTTATTAAATGGGAACTTTGCAATGATCAGTGTGTCTCTAGCCAAAACACACATCTTATATTATTAACACTTTAGTACAAGTCTTATCAAGGATCTGATTAAGATTAAGATTAAGACAGTCCCATGAACCCCACCTCCTTCCTTCTCAGTACATTTACACATCATTTGATGTCAAATTCAACTGTTAATATTGGATTAGCTGTCTTCCTCACAGAGGTTTGATTAAATGGAGAAGCAAGCGTTTGTCTTTCTCTAACTCAGCCTCTCAGACATGTCCTGTGTTTTGCTGTTTGGCTCCTGTATCGAGGGAACAGTCCTGAGGGACAAGTAAGTTTTTATCATGTCTTTTTTTATTAGTCATAAACTTGAATGTATGTATCATGTAGCATTAGCAGCAGCACCCTCTCTGACAGTTTTGTGTGTGTGTGTCTGTGTGTGTCTGTGTGTGTATGTGTGTGTTTTGGCAGATTTGGTGAGGCAGTAAGAGGGAATCTGGTGATAGGTACGTTGGCATGGCCATCCCCCTGGGTCATCGTCTTTGGCTCTTTCTTCTCCACTTGTGGGGCGGGGCTTCAGAGTTTGACCGGTGCACCACGTCTTCTGCAGGCCATAGCCAGGGATGGGATAGTGCCGTTTCTCAGAGTGAGTCAAAAATGCACAAAACATTTATTATAGTTTTTTTTTTATTAGTTTTCAGGAGGCACAGTGGTGCAGCAGGTAGTGTTGCCACCTCACAGCTCTATGGTCCCTGTTTTAATTCTGAGCTCAGGTTACTGTCGGTTTACTGGAGTTTTGAATGTTCTCCCTATGTCCACTCTAACATCCTAAAACATACTAGTAGGTGGATTGCTGACTCTGATAAGTGTGTGAATATATGTGTGGTGCCTGGAAATGGACTGGCTTTTTATCCAGGGTGTATTCCCACACCCAGTGTTCCTGGAATAGACTCCAGATCCATAGTGACCCTGACCAGGATTAATTAATCAATTAATTCATCCAGGTCAGGGTCACTATGGATCTGGAGTCTATTGTTTTTTAATCTTTATAGGGGCATATATGGATAGACACATCACATAGGGTATCACTGGAAAAGGCAAAATATGTTTAAGGTGTGATTAATGGTGTACAGGTAAAATGTATGTACTTTATTTTGCTAATTGTGAGACTAGTAACAAAGTGTATTTATAGTACAGTATATATTTAAATATGTTGAATATTGCTCAACTCATTATTATAAATGTTTAATTAAAATAGCATTTATTTTGTGGTTGTCTACAGAAATATGTTAACCAAATTTTATAACAAAAAAATAAACACCACCAGCACAGAGAGGTACAACACAGAGTTTTGTTATTTGAACTCAGGAATATCATTTTTTATGTGGTAATTTAAAAATATTACCTTAGCATACTGTTTTCCTGCCAGAACCTAATTTCCACACTAAACTAGATTTCAGAAATGTTGAGTGGGAAAATCAAAAGAGAAATTTATTTATGCATATGGCACACAAACAAACCACCTCAGACAAGTCAGTTTACAGTGTTTGTGAGGGGTGGCATATCATATCTTGGTGTGTGTGTGTGTGTGTGTGTGTGTGTGTGTGTGTGTTACAGGTATTCGGCCACGGCAAAGCAAACGGGGAACCCACCTGGGCTCTGCTCCTGACTGCCTGCATCTGTGAGAGTGGAATCCTTATTGCTTCTCTGGACTCAGTCGCTCCAATCCTCTCAATGTAAATGCCACTCATTTGAGTCACACGCTGTTACTGCAGCAGTACCATCACTACTTCATTATAATAATTACATTACTGCCTTATCTTCTCCCTCTTTGCAGGTTCTTTTTGATGTGCTATATGTTTGTGAACCTGGCCTGCGCTGTACAGACTCTGTTACGAACGCCCAACTGGAGACCTCGCTTCAAATATTACCACTGGTGTGCATAACACACAAACAAATATACACGGGGCATACAGGAGGTGGACTGAATTATACAAAGAGTAGAGTATTAGCTAATAGATGCATTTTGGTTATTGGCTGGTGATGCTTGCTTGGAGAAACAGAGCCATGACTTGAGTCACCCTTCCGTTTGAGGAAAAGAAGTGCATTTCTAGGCCAGTCATTTCTTTTTAGAAAGGCAAGTAAATAGTTAATGCAGAATTGATCCTCTCGCCATTATACAAACTACTTTACACCCACTATTTGAGTAAATAAATGAAGTCGCCATTGCAAAATGGCATTCTTGCCTTTCTGTAATTTCCCTGGGGCAGTGGTGGCTCAGTGGTTAAGGCTCTGGGTTACTGCTCAGAAGGTTGGGGGTCAAGCCCCAGCACTGCCAAGCTGCCACTGTTGGGCCCTTGAGCAAGGCTCTTAACCCTCTCTGCTCTAGGGGCACTGTATCATGCCTGACCCTGCACTCTGACCCCAGCTTCCTAACAAACTGGAATATGTGAAGGAAAGAATTTCATTGTGCTGTAATGTATATGTGACAAATAAAGGTTTCTGCTTCTAAAAACTTGACTTCTCAGACTTCAGTCTGCTTCAGACAAATATTAAATATGTCTCTCTTCTTTCTTCTTCTGTTTCTGCAGGGCTCTGTCATTCCTGGGCATGAGCCTGTGTCTCTCGCTCATGTTCATCTGCTCTTGGTACTATGCCATTGTTGCCATGGCAATCGCTGGCTGTATCTACAAGTATATCGAATTCCGGGGGTGAGTGGAACGTGACCGTGATGAAGAGAGGAGAACAGGTTTTTTGGCACTTGATGTGGGAGGGATTCTGCTCCAGTCTAATCCTCCCAGCCAGAACTTGATCTAGGATTTGATTTATTTAGTGTCGAAAGTCAAGTTGCACTGTGACCTGATGACTGGGGTTTAGAATGTGAGGGGGGCCTAAGAGGATTACAGCATTTTGTGTGTGTGTGTCTGTGTGTGGGTGCTAATTTGGGTTGCACTCGGTTGTTGACAGGGCAGAGAAAGAGTGGGGTGATGGGATACGGGGGCTGTCCCTGAGCGCAGCACGCTACGCACTTATGAGGCTGGAAGAGGGTCCACCACACACCAAGAACTGGAGGTGAGGGTTGAACGGCACATACGCAAGCAAGCACACTTGTATACTCATATACATACATGCGGACACTGATAGTTAAGTGCTCACAAGACTACTGGTGTATTTTTCTGTCTTCAATTGAAGACTGAAGAGTCATGTGCTAAATCTACATATACAGACAGACAGACAGACAGACAGACAGACAGATAGATAGATAGATAGATAGATAGATAGAGAAAGAGAGAGAGAGAGAGAGAGAGAGAGAGAGAGAGAGAGAGAGAATATGCTGTATTCTTTGCTTTACTAAGTCTTGCACTAATATCCTACAGGGTTTAGCCATAGCCTATTTGTATTAGAATGAGGATATGTTTTTCAACAGAGACCTAAATGCACCTCTGTAGGTCACTTTAGATCTGCTAAATGCTGTAAATATAAAAGTAATATGTCATAGGGACAACCATCACACAAATTTCTGTTTCCCTTAAATCCTATCTCTCAGCCGCTTTAAGATGAAAAACTGCAAAGACTAGCACAAGAACGTGCCATCATCTTATTCCATTTCTCTCTCTCTCTTTGTGTCTCTCTCTCTATCTCTCTATCTGTCTGTCTGTCTCTGTTTCGCTCCAGACCTCAGATCTTGGTGCTGGTCAGTGTGGATGCAGAGCAGAATGTTGAACAGCCTCGCCTGCTGTCTCTGACCAGTCAGCTGAAAGCAGGGAAAGGACTCACCATTGTGGGCACTGCACTAACTGGAACCTTCCTGGACGATCACCCTCTGGCCCAACAAGCTGAGCAGGTAACTAATACGTACACGCTGAGCAGGTAACTAACACGCACACGCTGAGCAGGTAACTAACACACACACACACACACACAGTTGTTATCCATGGACCTCCTGCTCATCCAGAGCATATCTTAATCCCATCATACCGTGTAAAAGGGAAAAAAAATTTAATTGCAACGTAAAAATACCAAAAAAAAAAAAAAAAGTAAATGAAATATTATGAAACGTAACACCACCCAAGTATACCTTATTTAACTTTTAGGATGTGTTTGGGTCATGACCACCTTAACCCCTCCCCATATACAACAGGGCTTCGACTGTCTTTGTAAAAAAAAAAAAAAAAAAAATGTAAATTATCAAAAAGTTTATATAATTTTATCCATGCCACATTTCCTCTACATCTTTTTTTTTTTTACACTCACACCTGTGAACACTTACACCCACATGGCATTGAGAGGAATCCCAGAGTATTAAAAAGTGCTTCCGTGTGTCTATTTCTGTAACAAAATGTATTGCTATGAAATTAAAAATGATGGCCTGGGTTTAATTAACAAAACATTCATAATGCAAATGCACAAATTTTAATTCAAAATATAAAATACTAATTATGAAACGAACTACAGAAATGAAACCATGTTATATAAAACCCCCTGCCCCCACGCATTTTCTTCTTCTCATCCTCACAGTCCCTGAAGAAGCTAATGGAAACAGAGAAGGTGAAGGGCTTCTGCCAGGTGGTGGTTTCCTCCAACATCCGCGATGCCACCTCACACCTGGTGCAGGTCAGTGGTCTCGGAGGCCTCCAGCACAACACCGTGCTCCTCAGCTGGCCACGCAACTGGAAGCAGGCTGAAGATCATCAGCTCTGGAGGAACTTCATTGGTGAGTCACAGCAGCCCAGTTCCAGTTCACATGAAGAGACTAGACATTTTATCATGCATCCAGTTATGTTTGGTTGTGGCTAAATGTTAACCTACAATAGAAAGGGGCTTAAATAATCAGACTCTAATCACCACTGGACCCTCATAGTAGGATAAAAGCAGAGCTTAAATAATAAAAAAAAACACAGTAGGGACCACAATCTTAATCCACTGCCAGAAACTGGTGTTTTCATCAGTTATAATGAAGAATGCATTAGTTAAACCAGTAACAAAATATTTGTGTTATATTATTTATATAATATAATTTATATACAATATAATATTGTATATGATTGTTATTATAAAAAGATGAGATGATTATTAATTAATATAACACAAAAAGGGAGAAATCAGTAGTCATATGGTACATCTAGGAGGCAACAGCATTTACAATGTATTATTACTCAATTCTGATTGGTCAGGTCTGTTCGGTTGGTTGGTTCCAATCACCTATTAACAACAACTTTGAAAAAAAAAAAAAGGTCTATTCACTTTCTCACACCTTCGCTCAAATGGAAATGTTCTTAAAGAAGGACGTCCGTTAAGTACGAGCCTATTTTGTGCCTTCATTATCAAAGATTTAACGAAAGAGGTGTAAGTAGTTCTTGGCTACTTGGCTACTTACATGAGTAGCTGGCTAATTGAATTCACTTGAATCAATTGTGTAAATCAGTTCCACACATATTAATATTTGACTTGAGCCTAAATTTACCTCTTTTACACTGAATGAATTGATTTACATGAACACAGTTTTAAATGCAGTTTGCTTCATTTGTTTTTGTACAGCTAACGTGATTAATAAAAGCGATGTGCGACCCCACACAGGCAGAGGCTCGAACCTAAGATGCTGATGTAGTGAAGTGGCCACGCTACTCACTGCATCACCGATCTACAAATGACCAAATGAATAAAGTTAACAGTAGGGCAAGTGATCACACTTATTCTATATAACAGAGGAATTCTGCGTAGAAATTAGCAGCCTCTGTCTTTTTGAAGTAGAACTGCACATGGGTCAGGTTACCCGTTAATTTACAAACAAGTTTACATACTATTAGTTACGAAGGGTTTCAGGAAACACTTATTACTTAAACAACATTCTAACGAACGAGGTAACGAAGTTCGTTAGAACAAATGTTTGAGGAAACCCAACCTGATGAGTAGTTCTGCTCCTAAATCAAATGCACAGGTTTATATTAATGCACTCGTACTAATTGTTTTTACAGTGTAGTACCAGTTCACATAATCTAAACCTAATAATAAACATTCTGTTATTTAACAAATAAAAATGTATAATTGTTGATATGGTGAAGCTTTTTATTATGGAAGGAGTCTCCACTGCTCAGAGGTGACTGTTCCTGTTTATACCTGCTATAACATGATAGCATGAAGTGATAACAGGAACTAACTTGTTTCACAGGCATTTCACAACATTAAATGTAACTGTAAAGGAATAAAAGGTGTGGTGTGCCATTCTCTAATAAACAAAAATCCTAATAATTTGCAAATTGCTGTGGTGTAAGAGGAAAAAACGGTGCTGATCTTGGAAACTAATCAGCTTTGTTGTTTGTTGATTATCCACCCCATCACTGATTATTTTCCTTTTACAGCCTTTTCATGTTTGATTCCTTACATTAGGGTTGTCTGTGCATTATCCTTTACTTACAATACAAAGTACTTGGATAAAATACATGATATCACAACAATTTAAAACAATGACACAAATGTGTGAACAGGATATTTATATATTCAGCTTGATTGTTCATTCAACAATTAAGTTTTCTCAGTTTTCCTGAGAAAATGTCTAATCTGAATAAATATTGTATAAGTTTTAAATAAAAACAGATTCTTTATAGTTCACTTTTAAACATTACTATATGTCCCTGAAATGTATTTGCATGTTATTACCAACATCTGATTCTAAAGGGACTGCCCAGTGAGGAGGTTTATCAGGTTTAGGCATGTTTTATCTATCTATCTATCTATCTATCATATATATATATATATATAGTGTGTGTGTGTATATATATATATATATATATATGTATGTATACACTGCCCTCCAAAAGTTTGGAAACGCCTGAACAAAATAGGGTTTTTGGGCAATATCAGCATAAATCCTCTTTAGTTAGTGACCATTTTGCATTGATAATAAGGGACAACACTAGGCATCCGAGCAGTCAGTTTATTCAAACATTGACTTGATATATTACTCCAAGCCTCCTGGAGGATTGCCCAAAGAT
>CM040976.1:9577260-9587648 GCA_022985145.1 Pangasius djambal | reverse complement strand
CTTTTTATTTAATAAAATATGTTTTCATAGTTTGTGTTGTCCCTTATTATCAATGCAAAATGGTCACTAACTAAAGAGGATTTATGCTGATATTGCCCAAAAACCCTATTTTGTTCAGGCGTTTCCAAACTTTTGGAGGGCAGTGTATGTATATATGTTACAGTTAGTTAAATGCATTATAATGTATATCATAAAAGGTAGCATTTCTTATATCACAGAACCTGTCTGTTCTATTCTGTAGAGTTGGTCAGAGAGACCACAGCTGCAAGTAAAGCCCTGCTGGTGGCTAAGAATATCGCAGCATTCCCATCAAATGGTGAGCGCTTCAGTGAGGGTTACATCGATGTATGGTGGATTGTTCATGATGGCGGCATGCTCATGCTACTGCCCTTCCTCCTCCGCCAGCACAAGGTTAGCATTCTGACTCCTGTACTATGCTATTGCATTATTTTATGCCATAATACTAGTAGTATAATGATATACTCAGTGTTTTGAGTTAACGAAGTTATGTCAATATATACTCCTGGGAAAGATTATCATATTCAGAGATGGGTTGTGCAGTCGGCCCCTTTTCAGATTATTAAAATTACCTGTGTGTAGTTCACGCCTCAGAGGTTGCCAGATTTTTCTTGAACAGAAGCATCTGAGACAGGCTTTTCAATAGCATCTAGACCAGCCCTTTAAACACAAGCACTCAGCCTTAAGCCAGAAAAACACTGGTGGAAAGAAGAAGCAGGTTGATGAAGCAGATACATTTTTTTTTTTTTGCTATCACATGTAATATATGATATATGAATATGTGTGAATATGTGTATATATTGCAAGATTCAGATAAACATCTATTAGGAATCTAGTACTGTATATTGCCAATATATTGCTGTATTAATAGTCCTAGTAGAAATTATCATGTGAAACACAACGAATTTGGTTTAAATTTAAAGGTGTACATAGTTATTGTTTTTCATTTTTTACAAGTACAAATAATGTGGAAAAATATGTAAAAATGATTAAAAAGAATGGTTTCAGCCATGACCTCAGCAAAAGTGTATTATGTGGCTGAAAAAAAACCCCGTTTGTAAACCTGCCTTCAGGTCCAGAATGTTTATTTGTGTTTGGATGGGGCTTCTTGTCAGTCATTTTACTGACACATCCCTAATTCCCCTTCACTCCTCCCCATCTCAGTCTCAAATCTGCAAGCACCCAGTACAGCCAGATAATTCTCCTGTGAACAAAATCACTTGATTTTACATAACAAATCAAGCTGAATGACATCTTTTAGCTCGCCATGATAACATGCTACTTATCAGAGCTTTAAGCTCAAAAGAACTGACTACAACTAAAAACGAACAGCGAGTGCACTTGTGAACATACTCATAAACCATTATGAGGATAATTTTGCTTGTTATAGAGTTGTAACTTGGCTTTCAAGCAGCTGAAAGTCAGAATGCACTTGAAAGTGATGTCTTGACAGTCCTTGTTAATGCTGATAATTTTCACAATCCTTATCTAATGCACCTGTATGTACAGTATATACCTAATGCACAAACCAATACGGCTTCCACCCTCATTATTCAGCATCTTAAAAAATAGCATCTTTCCTCCAGCAGACCCTATTATGTAGCTTAGGTATTTTATTATTTTATTTTTTAACTTCGCCTCATGCACACAACTCCCACGCAACTCTCTGAATAGCACATAAGTCTGTTGTTACATCTGCAGTCTGACTCCTAATGTATATCTGAACATATACTATATAGTCAGTCATGGTGTGTGTGTGTGTGTGTGTGTGTGTATGTGAAGGTGTGGAGGAAGTGCAGGATGCGCATCTTCACTGTGGCCCAAATGGATGATAACTCTATTCAGATGAAGAAGGACTTGACCACTTTCCTCTACCACTTGCGTATAGATGCCCAGGTGGAAGTAGTGGAAATGGTGAGCCTCTCTCTCCCTCTATCTCTCCCCCTCCTCTTCTCTTTCCCTTCTGCAATTAAACTGTCTTTAGATTTTGTCTCCTTCTTTCTCATTATCTAGTTTTTGCACATTTTTTTTTTCTTGTCTTCACATTCTGAGAGCTTCTCTTTTGTTCTTCTCTGTAGCATGACAGCGACATTTCAGCCTACACCTATGAGAAGACCCTGATGATGGAACAGCGCTCTCAGATCCTCAAGCAGATCAATCTCACCAAGACAGAGCGTGAGCGTGAGGCAAGCCCACACACACTTCTGGAAACACACACACACACACACACACAGTTGGAGCGAATGTGTCCGTCAGTCTGAGCTAAATGAATTTACTTTCCAGCTATTCTGTCCCTCAGGAGAGGTCTACTGTTAGCAGTTATGTTGCTTTAAGCATCATGCAAATGAAGCAAAACAAAAAGATAATTGTATTATGGTATTGTAGGATTTGCAAATCACCACTTAGCTATTCCAGCCTAGAGCAGCATTTCCCATCTCTGTCCAGGAGTTCCTCAGCACTGTACTGTTTAATGATTTTTCTATTATAATATGTCGAATCCAAAAGTCTGAATACTCTACCAAGAGTATTACTTATGATAAATCAATTTTTCTTCCGGTGTTACTCGAAGAATTCAGACATAGTCATAATTATTGCCACTTAACAACTATGCAATATTGAATCAGTTCATATGTTTCTTATAAAATTACGCCTTATCCCTGATCATTTCAGTCAGTCATATCACTTTAAACACAAGCACAACGGAATGTTACTCATGGTGGAGGAAGATGGTCAAGTCCTTCTTCATCTGAATACATGTTAGATTTCAGCCCTCTCATCTAATATCACCACTGGATTTCAAAATTGCATTGTGGGACCCTGAATCAAAATTGAATCGAATCTTGAGGTCCCTAGAGACTCCCACTCTAGGTAGGTAGCTAACTTTGGTCCATGGTTGGGTTTTAGAGCAAGCATATCCAGTTTTCAAAAATGGTGAAGCAAGCACGCATGGTTCAAGAAGGTCAGGTCAGTGACGGCTGGTCGTGATGTTAGATAGGAGAGCTAAAATCTAAAATCTGTCAATAGCGCGACAGTTTAATCATTAGTGTTGAACAGTGCATTCTGTCACAAGGTCTCATCTATGGCATAATAAGAATTTTGTGTGGCAATCAATTACACCCACATGTAAAGGTCTACTGGGCTCTACACAAAATAACAGACATGCTAAACAGAAAAGTTCAAACTGAAAACACTAAATTTATGGTTCTGTCACCGGTCATGTTGGTTAATTTGTACTCTGATTGGACAATGTGTGCTTAATCTAGCTACTTTTTGTTTTTTCTCCAAAGGCATTTCAGAAAAAAAAGAAAGGATGATAGTGTAAATGATCCACCTCAATCACGTTCACTACTCCTGTGACTGTATTTCGCATGCGCCTTCTCAATTACTGCTAATGTGTGTTACGGATTGTGTCAGCAAAGCGGGCTGAAAAAATATACACCCCCAGTTCACACAAAATCTAGGGAATGTTTCACTCTGTGTAATCACCTGATACAACTGTCACTGATGCATGAATCTACAGTCTGGGCTAGAAGGAACTCAGCCTAAGCCTTGTTTCTTCATACCATTCTGTGTCTTTGTCCTGTGATTGTTTTTGATTGTCTCTTGCAATTGGTTCCACAAAAGTCCAAAATAATCGACTGTATGACATTTGTCAACAGCAAATAATTTGATGTGGATTCCAAAAATGAAACCTTATATTGGTGTCTTTTTATCTTTGAAAGACAGGGGGCTTAACTCTGCTAGCCCATTTATACCAGCCACCCCATTTCTCCTACATCTTCTCTAGCTGAGTTGAATGTTTGTTTTTCTCTCTTTTTTTTTTTCAGATCCAAAGCATCACTGATAGTTCACGTGGTTCGATTCGTCGCAAGAACCCGGCAACAGTCAACACCCATCTGAGTGTGACTGAGGAAGCAGCATCCAGCAGCAAGGAGGATAAACCAGAGGAGGAGGTAAACATTTGATCATTATAGTAATTTACACAAGGTATCACACAACGACTTGTTTACACAAGTTTTACATGTAGAGTGTCTTTTTAATCCTTTACATATCTACTACGTTTGTGTGTTTTTCAAATTTGCTGTCGTGTCCTTGATGATCTTGTGGCAGTGTGAATAGTTCAAATGTATCTATTCCTCTCTCGCTCTCTCACTCATGAACTTATTTCTTCCTCAGATATTACAGTTATCTCTCTACTTCTTCCTCCTTTGCCCTCACACTGTCCATGTGTACATGTTGTACCTTGCCCTGCCTCTACAGTGTGTCACTGTATCCCAACCTCCACAGGAGCAGCTCATCCATGATAAGAGCACCAACCCGCCAACACCCGCCACCCCGCAGTCCCCCGCCACTGAGGTCGTGACTCCCAGCACAGCTGTCCAGATGACCTGGACTGAGGCCAAATGTGATGGAGAGCAGCCCAAACCTCCAGGAGCCAGCACACCTGGGGCCATCAAAGACCTTTTCAGTATGAAACCGTGAGTGTCAGCATGCAGTCCATTTTTGCTTCTACATATCAAGTAGAGATGGTCAAGAACAGAGATTATGCCCAAGGAGCAATAAAGGATCACAGAAAGTTGTGCATTCGGTGTAAAATATGATCAGCAGCAGGTTCTTGTATATTCACTGCTCAGAAAATGGCCTCTTGTCCCCACAGTCATAAAACACGTAGAAGATTCACTAGCTCAGGGCTATAGTGCCATCTTCTGGAGAAAAGGATCAAAATGGGGGTTAATTCTCAATAAACATACATGGTCAACTTGAAAATTTTTTTTAAAGATTTGCCTAGATCTCATTGGGTAGTCATACTGCATAAATGATTTGTGTTTGCTATCTTTTTTATACTTTTTTATTTTTCTGTTTATCATGCAACAGAGAGTGGGAGAATCTGTGAGTATTAGATTTCTGTGTCTCCGACAGTCACACTTACACACACACACACACACACACACACACACACACACACACACCCACACACAAACCTTTTCTCTCAGGTACATCTATCAGGTTATAAAGACATATTGCTGCAGTCTGCATTAATGACAATATCTGACATTCTTTCCATTCTCCACACAGAAACCAGTCCAATGTCAGACGCATGCACACAGCTCTCAGACTCAATGGTGAAATAGTGAAGAAATCTGGGGAGGCCAAGTTGGTCCTGCTCAACATGCCTGGCCCACCCAAGAACAGGACTGGAGATGAGAACTGTATCCTTTGAATGCACTCTGTGTATTATAATCTTTTCATCTTAATGACTACTTCATTCTGCTCAGGGTAAAATAAATCTGGAATTTATCCCAGGAATACTGGGTGTGATGCAGGAACACACCCTGAATGAGACACCAGTCCATCCCAGGGCCCCATTCACACACACATTCACACACTCATTCACACCAATCCACTGGCATTTAGTTAGGAGGAGGAAGGAAACTGGAGGAAACCCATGTGGACATGGGGAGAACATGTGTGAGCTGTGAGGCAGCAATAGTACCCACTGGATCACTGTGTTTTAGTAATAGCTATTAACAGTAATAGCCACTGTTAACACTGTTGGTTGCTGCCATAGTAGCAGTAAAATTAGGAAATGTAAAAAGAAACAATTCATTTTCATACTCTGAACCCCCTGTATTATGGTTTAGAACATTCTGGAAAATGAATATCAACTGGTTTCAGCACCTGCAGCTTCAGTAGCACTGCCTGTATACCTGATGCTATAGTTTCATCTTACTACTTCGCCCTCTGTCTCCCTATTTTAATAAAGGTGTTTAACGGGCTGCAAAAAAAACAGCAGAAAAAATGACTGTTTTATATATATATTTTTAAAATGATATAAAAAAAGAATTATATGTATGTGCAGCTGTGTGTCCGTACACCATATATGCCATGTTTCCTTTACACTAAATCTCTTTCTCAGATATGGAGTTCCTTGAGGTTCTAACCGAGGGTCTCAACCGGGTCCTCCTCGTGCGTGGTGGAGGACGTGAAGTCATCACCATTTATTCTTGAAAGAATAGGTTGCATCAGCCCACACTCAACCCCACAAAATTTCTCATTCACCAAGCCAACCCCAAAACACTCCCCTACCACACCCAAGCAATATCCCAGAATTCCCTGAGCTTATCCTACCCCCACCCTAAAATGGAGCCACCACAGATCCTCTTATTACTCTTTTTCCCTCTTTAATGAGCCCTCAGAAAGGCCCCTTTTACTCATTTTCCATTAAGTTCTATTACTGGCCACCGCATGTTCTTGGCCTACTCGCATTCTTTGTTGTTAGTGATCTGATGATCTATGATTTGCCTGCCCAGTTCAGTGCCACATATGATACGTGGAAAAACTACTGATGTCGTTTCTGCTGCATTCCTGGTGTTTTTTCCAACCCCTACTTTCCCCATCCAATCAGGAGATGTTTGAGGGTTGCAGAAATACAGTGGGCAAGGTTTTAGGATATATCTGCTTCCTTTAAGGCTTTTATTTTTTCAATTTTTTTAAAAAATGTATTATTTATTTATTTAAAAAATCAGAACTTGCCAGGAAGACAGCAGAAGCCAGACAAGCTTAGGATCTGTCAGTCGTTACATCACTGTGATGAAGCGATAAAATTTTGTGATGGACTCGGACCGAGGCGCTGACAGAGATGGTGGCACAGCACTATTTCTGCCACATTGTGGGCTGATTTCCCAGAAGTCATGTGTCATGAGTAGGACTGACAGTCACGGAAAGAGACTTTCACGCTGAGATGTTTCAGTTTGATGTGGCTGCTTTCAACACCCACCTAGTGTGCTAGGAGAAATTCAAAGTGGAAACGCTTAGATCCCCCAGAGCGTACTGGGAAACGTACATCTGTGCTCTGTTTTCTTGGCACAGTTCTGCCATTTTATTTGTGTACGTGTGTCTAATTGTTTTCCTCTGTGTATGCCCTGACATTTTCACTTCTCCTGCTTGGATGTGGATAGCTACTCCCTGCCAACCACAATATGTGCCAAAACAATAGTGGGAAGATCTGTGATTTGCTGTCTCAAAATGACAGAAAAAAGAAAAACAAACAGGACTTATCTGTATTAATGGAGTGTTATAAGTGAGAGGAATCATGTAACAAGCAGAATGTTGGAAGAGGAGTGGATAAAAGTCTAAACAGTGTATAATCTCTGAGGAATATTGGTTCCCCCGGGATTCACTGGTGAGGAAGTGACCTTATGTCACAGGGTTGACTCTAAGAGTCTTCAGGATGGCTTCAGGCTTCTCACTGTGGCATTGGGAAGTGTACTGTACTGTACTGTAGCCCCCTTCACGAGCACTCAACCTGCACTGGCAGCCACTGTGTAACAAGTGATTTAATGAGTCTGCGGATTCATTAAATATATCTGTGTGTGTGTGTGTGTGTGTGTGTGTGTGTGTGTGTGTGTGTGTGTGTGTGCATGTTCGTATGATCCATCTGTGGGAACTTGAAAATTTATTCGCTTTTTACAAACAGGAAAACATATATGTTTGTTACATTTACAGAAAGATATATATAAAGTATCTTAACCACTATTAAAGATAATCTGTATTGGACCACATCAAAATATCTTTGTAAAAATCATAGAACTATATGATACAGATGTTGATTGTGCCATATGACTGACAATACATATCAGTTTAAACACTATCAGTGTGAGCTAACTTGAACATACATAGGAAGAAGTAAAAACCGTCAGTAGACAGGAAGGAAATATGTCCTTAAGTCCTGAAACTCCTTGCAGTGAGAGTGCAGTGCCAGTCGTATGCAAATCGTATATGAGTTGTGGTCTAGTCGGAATAGCTGAAGGAGTTCCTTGAAAGACATCCTTTACAGTTGAGTGGTTAAAATTCAAATGAATGTCAGAGACGAGTAAGATCTGAAAGTGCATAAAGAACTGGTTGTGCAATAGCTGAAACTGGGAAAGTCATATAATCATTGCATTATTTATTTTTGTATGCAGATATTTTATATATGTGGGTTTTATCTTGTATCATTTTCACATAAAAAGTGGTCAGAGTTTAAGTCTATGTTTTGTTTCTGCTCAGAGTTATCGTCGCTTGCGCTTCACTAATCTCAAATTAATATATATATATATATATATATATATATATATATATATATATATATATATATATATATATATATATATATATATATAGAGAGAGAGAGAGAGAGAGAGAGAGAGAGAGAGAGTGTGTGTTTTAAATGTTTAAAATGTCCCATACATTGCGAATGCTGCTAGTGTACGAATAGATATGTATTGTGTGTATATACATAGAACTAAAGTATTTACAGATATAAAAATATTACACTGTAGTATTGAGAAGGGGTAGACATGCAAAAAATACATATCAGTGCTGGTGATTGCATTTAAAACAGTTCAGTTCTGTGGGCTTTCAGACCTAACACCAGTCGGCCTTTCTGCGCCAATCTAAAAGCTAAAACTAAAACTTTATGATGCCATATAATATTAAAACATGCAGTAAAGCATGTAAGAATATGGCTGCTTTCCGTTCTAACATGAAACAAAGAATTCACGCTGAGCCACCGCATGCACTCTTATTTGGTTTCAGTATTAACCGTACAGCGTATATATGAGTAAATCCTTGCTCAAGTGTTGCCTGCATAGACTGAGCCTAGCATTTCAGCGCGTTTCCCCGAAAAAGACGATCACGAGCTTGTCTGAAAAGCTCATTTTAACTGATGATTTGATCCTGATGATAATTTTTATCGCTGTTTGCATGGTTCATGTATGAATATTTGTTTCAGTGGTTTATATTGTGTATTGTATGTAGAAGGTAGAAAGAAGAAACATGGGAGGGATCTGCTAGAGCCCGTGTTGCAAATCATTTAGCAGTGCTCAAAGGCAGCATGCCAGAGTGACCATGTCCCCGAGCGCTCCTGGTTGGCTGTAGCTTTGGGAGCATTATACTGTACTATTGTGTTTTGATATTAATAGAGTTAGATTAGCAGGAGACTTGGAGTATGGTATGAATGTTGTCCTTTTGACCTTGTGTGTTGTAACATGAGATTGCTTTGAGTACAAAACTGTGGTTATAGATTCATTCACTTCTTTTCAAACATTATGTGCAATACTGTTTCTCTTGGGGGTTGACGTTCGTGTGCATGTGAGAATTATTTTTATGTCTGCTTTATTCACGGCCCTATAGGCCATGGTGTCCATCAGCGCTCTTTGTATGCTAGAGGAGTGTACGTCACATCTGTTCTATGGTGGCTGAGACAGAAATGCACTTTATACAGGGTTGACATTCTTTCCAGCGATGATGATGATGATGATGATGTCATTCGGGGCACCTTTGCTGTCTGAGCACGCTGGATCCTCTCAGAGTTTCAGCTTCCTCTAGTGGCAAGAGTGTGTAGTGCAGGCATGAGGAAGCGACAGTTATTCATGGTTGCAGAATGGACAAAATATGTTCTCTGCAGTTACATACTACCTGGTCAAGACGGTTTTCACTTTGCTGCATGAACCTAGGTGTACATTTATGTTTGCACTTTTCCTGGATCAATCGCTCTTTTGTTTTGATTCGTCACAATTATAAGACACAAAAATATATTTCTTGTACAAGACGCCGAATCAATGCAGTGACTCCCTCCCATGCTTCACCTGCTGCCCTACCCAACACTCCCCCAATCACACACACACACGCACACACACACACACACACACACACACACACACAAACTTCCTCATCACCTGCCATTCTAACTTCCCCAGCACTGTATTAAAATGTAATCGCAGTAGACATATGAATATTGATCAAAGACTATAAACAAGCGCTTCCACTACTGGGCCTGGCTCTGTTAAAATGGACAGTGGACAAAATGTCCTCCTTCTCCACTTCTCCCTCACTCTTTCTCTTTATTAGAGAATTTTAGAGAGGAAACTTGCTAATTTGTTGCAAGTGATGAATCAAACATTCCGTGAGTCATTTGGAGAGCAACACTGTTCTTCACAGAGAGCTTTTAAGATATGATTTTTGTCATCTTATAAATATAAAGGGCTCCAGATAACAATCCATATTAGGTTTTGAAGTGTGACAATGACCAGACATCCCTTTACAGAGACGGCTTCGTTAACGGCTTTTGTTAATGTATTGGCCACTAATTATCATATCCTGGCATTATCCTGGGATAATGAAATATTGTATTGTTGTAAGATTGATGACATCAATCTGCTGTGTCATATCAGTATGGCCTCAAGTCAACTATTTCACATTATGTGGCCACATCATTTTGATTTTGTGTGCACGAACATAGCAGCACTTGGAGACATACACTGCCCTCCAAAAGTTTGGAAACGCCTGAACAAAATAGGGTTTTTGGGCAATATCAGCATAAATCCTCA
>CM040976.1:9527761-9577160 GCA_022985145.1 Pangasius djambal | reverse complement strand
TGAATCATCTTTGGGCAATCCTCCAGGAGGCTTGGAGTAATATATCAAGTCAATGTTTGAATAAACTGACTGCTCGGATGCCTAGTGTTGTCCCTTATTATCAATGCAAAATGGTCACTAACTAAAGAGGATTTATGCTGATATTGCCCAAAAACCCTATTTTGTTCAGGCGTTTCCACACTTTTGGAGGGCAGTGTATGTGGAAAATACATCCGAATGCAAGTAACATGAAATATCAGTCATTATATTCAGAGAAGGTCTGACTGCATTGTATCTCACTGAATCAACGATACACATAAGCATTTTACTGATGAAAAAAAAAAGATATTTCTGACCACAGCAAACTCAGCTCTTCGTTAAAATTCATCATCTGCACTTGAGCTGTAACCGCTTATATAATTCTTTGGTCTTTGGACTTCATGATAAGTAGGCTTTGCAATCTGTTCCAACTATCCGCAAAAATGAAACCTGAGAGGTTATTCTAAAGAAAAGCGGACTGCTGAGATGCAGTCGTTAGATTTCAATGCTATAGATGTTGTCCAGCCGCGGCTATTCTAACAGAGCCAGAGCCCAGCCTTGTTGTCTTACTCAACGCATGCACGTTATCCTGAACAAGTTGATATAACTCAATATATATTTAAATGTTTTGTGGTTCTCAGTATTACATTCACTCAATTTTTTTTTATTGTTTAATTTGTTATTTCTACAAGTTGTGTGGTGTAACATATTGTATACAAATGCTTTATTTGGGTATAACAGTAAGCTATGTAGAGTGAATGAGTGTATTGGTTAACTGAGTCTATTTTTATTATAGTTTCAATATAGTTATCATTATTTTACTTTATTACTATGAATACAGAGATAACAGAAAAAAAAACTGATTACCAAAGTATATAAGTTAATTTAGACATATATCTATATAAATATATACTATTTTGTTTTGAATTAAAAAGAAGCTTGATGGTCCTATTAAGCCACAGGTCACACCAACGTAATTCTACACATTTCTACTTATGCCTTAAACAGAAACACCAATTGGCAGCTATACATGAACTGAGCCCCAAAATACACATATGGTGTGTGATGTGTGTGATGCATTGCTGGAAAGCTCAGCTTGGAAATGTAGGAATGTTAGGTCAGATGCCTTTTTTAATCTTGTTCAAACCATTAATACCTGTTCACTAAAAAATTTTATGATCCATCTAAGAACCCAGTACTAGATCTGTTGAAACACAACCTGAGGTAACCTTAACCACTGGTCAAGAAACCAATCGTCATTCATGGTAACCTACCACTAACCACGTTTAAAAGTAATACAGCAAACATGCAAACAATTGAAATCTCAGCTGTAAAGAAAAAAGGCTATGGGAAATATCCGTTTGGTTACAAAAGGTCTTTTTTTTTTATTAAAAAAACCAGTTTGGCCTGGCCTAAGCCTTTATATACCAGCCAATCAGTTAAGATGAGCAAGTCAAAAGTGTGTGAAGATGATGAAACAGGACCCATAACATGAGCAGACAGGGTTCTTCAAGCTTGTTTTTTAATTCATGAACAATGTGCACTCCATTTTGTGTAAATTTTTGGAAGAGAATGGATATAGGAAAAAAATATATACAAGTATGTAGATGTTTTACAGTTTTATTTTTCTTGGTAACCGTTATGGCAAACTGTGTTCCACTGTTTCTCACGTATGTGCGCGTGTATGCATGTGTGCAGACATGCGCATGCGCTAAAAGTATTAGGGACCATGGGCCAGGGTGGAAAGGATTTCTGTACATTAAAGATATGATTAGTGTTGAAGTGTTTTTTTGTGTAATTGTAACTTCAATATTTTAAAGAAATAAATATTATATATTGTGTTTCATGGAACAAAAGAAAAAAAAGAAAGAAAAAAAAAAAAAAAAAACGCACATGTAGTTTTACATTTCAAATGCTTTATCTCTATGGCTTCTGGCAGTTTCCCATTCCATTTTATAGATTCGTCAGCACAAAATGCAATAAACTAATACCATTTTATTACTGATTTGTACAAAGTCTTTTTTCCAGTGCATGTACAATTTTAATGTAGGACCAAGAAACAAACATTTTGTGTCAATTATTTATTGAATTGCAATTCATTATGTACAAATGACACGTTATATAAAATAACACAAGGGAAATATTCAAAACTACCTGGTCAGACCAGCATCTTCATGAATGATTTACATCCATCACCATTTCCTTCTGGTCCAAAGGGAACTTGAAAGTAACGCTCAGATGCCCCAACAATAAACATCATAACATTCACAAACAAAAGAAATAAAACAAAACGTTTAGAAATTTAAGGAAACTGCTTTTTAAAAAAAATTAAATGCAGAAACCAAAAAATATCAATTTCTTCAAGAGGGCTGCCTGGATGTGTTTCAGAAATGACGTTGGTAGTGAGACCCTTGCCCCATCCCCTGTCCCATACCTTGACTTAGCCCCTGTCCCAGTCCTTGACTTAGCCCCTGTCCCAGTCCTTGACTCATTCCTTGTCCCATTCCCTGGCTATAACCTTGGCTCATTCCTTGCCCAAGTCCCTGGCTTAATCCTTGGTTAATTCCTTGGCCCACCCCCTGGCCTGATCTGGCTGTTAGGCTCGCTGAATTGACCAGCTGGTTAATGGCAGGTCCGCTCTGGATGAGTGTGTCAAGGGCTTTTTGCACACTAGGGTTGTCAAAGTTAATCCCAGTTCCAGCTCTCTGGAGCCCCTGAGGTGCTGCTATTCGGTTAGCAGGGGGCCTAATGCCCATGCGAGGACTCATCATGTCCTGAGAGTCATGAGCAGACATAGCCAAGTTGGACAGATTGGAGGAGGAGAGGCTGGAGCTCTGTGTGGATCCGTAGCCCTGAGGCTGGGACACTGCTGCCTGGTTCTGAGACACTGAGGAACCTGAGCCACTGTTGAAAAGGCTGAGAATTTTAGCCTGCAGCTCTTGCTGCTGGTTGGTGGTGGTGGTGGTGGCAGAGGCAGCAGGAAGGTGTGAGCTGTGCAAGGAGTGTGTGGATGGGTGTGTCTGGTGGGAAACAGGGGCAAGAGCCTGGGTGGACTGAGGGGTCTCATGAGTGACTGCTGCAGAGGACTGATGGGACCCTGCACACAAAGAAAAGAGAAATGTAGATATAGTGCACTGGTGCTCTAATTTGGTCACGTAAGAAAAGAAATGCTGTTTTTGTGGAACACTGACAAAACATATTTTTTGGAAGAGCTTTCAATAAGGTCTACACGCAGTCATTAAAGCATCACCACCACCTCCATTTCTGTCTAAAAGATGTTTTGCTTTATGTACACATGCTTACAATGCCTAAGCAACATGCAAACACATTTTGTTGTATACTATACACTTGCACGTTATTAGGAACAGACGTACACCAGCACATTCATGTAGTTATCTAATCACAGAGATCACAGTTTATCTTCATTCTGATGTTTGATGAACATTGACTGAAGCTCTTGACCTGTATCTGCATGATTTTTTGCACTGCGCTACTGCCACATGATTGGCTGATTAGAAAACTGCATGAATGTGAAGGTTTACCTAATAAAGTGGATGATGAGTGTATCTATCTAAATCACTGAGGATGAACTTACCAACGTGAGGGTCTGTGCTGCCTCGGACAAGACGATCACGCTTATCTTGCAGATAGTTAATGAGCAACGTTAACTCTTGAGGAGTCAGGAACCTTGGACGAGAAAAATACAAATGCAATACAATTATCATAATACACATTTTCATATATACATCCAAAAAAAACCAAAAACAAAACACAACACAACCAGAATCCACACTTACACAGCAGCCTGTGCATATTTACTGGTATTAATTACAAATGCATGTGTGTGACCATACCTGCCCTCCGACAGCAGCGTGACAGCAGTCAGTACTGAGACTGGGTGGCCTTGTCTGTCATGCTCTCTCATCAACACCTCATCTGCCATCTTCGCAGCTTTTCTTGAGATCTCATCCCGCTCCTTGGCACGGTTCTCCATCTTAAAGGTGTCATAGTTGTGAGCCACTAAAACCATAGCATCCTGCATGGGCATGTTTCTGTGTTCTTGGACACAACAACAAAGGGGAAGTTCAAAATCATTTTACATTGCATATTTAACAAAAGGAAGGAAGGGTCCAATTAAATAGTATTATCAGTCATTAAGCCACCTAGCTCTTGTACCCTGTGGTGTGCCAAAGAGAATGTTGACTGTGCAAGAGCGATGCACTTCATGCTGCTGGGTGATGATGATGGCGAAGGGTGTGCGAGCCCGGCTCACGTCCTCCAGAGCCTGCGTCAGAGACACCTCTGTGTTGAGGAAGATGAGGTCCACCACCATGCCCAGATCTCGCACCTTTCTCCCCACCATTTCCGCATACTCCCTACAGAAGGTCAAACTGCCAACATTAATCAGTCCCCTAACTATGAGACACAGTTTAACAAGTGTGTAAGTACAGTGAACAATAAAATGTATTAACACTGCCATCATGTTCCACAATAGAATTCACTCATAATAACAAAAAGCAAATATTTCAACTGACCCTGAAGTCTGTTGATAACTCAGAAGAGAACATGGGAATCATGGGACTCACTTCTGCTGCTTGTTGACCACGATGACAGAGCAGTCTACAGGTCTCTCAGCATCGTAACGTCTCTGCAGCTCTTCATAGTACTGACGGTACAGCTCATTCCTCCTGCGCTCCTCAGGCCGCAATCGCTCCTCTACATACCCATATTCATAAGATAGATGTAGGAAGACCTCTTTATAATGAACCACATCTGAACATATAATAGCCTACATAGGGAATATAAGGGAATTTACATAATTTTGAGGAAACTGACCTTCTGGTTCTCTCCTGCCACTCCAGTTCTCCCTGTAGCGCTCAGCATAAGGATCATCTTTCTTGCGGTACTGTTCATATTCACCACGGTAAAAGCGGTCAAAACCGTCATTTCTGTGGCAAAGATTTTTGCCAGGTCAATAATGCTAATGTGTTTATAAAGTAGTTAGGGTTCAAAATCAGCCACAATTTAGCCCTGTTTCTTTACTCATTACATATTAGCATGAAATTAAACAATTAAAAACTCAAAGGGGTACTTGAACATGTAAACAAATGTATTCAATGGGGCAGTCGTGGCCTAACGGTTAGAGTTGGACTTGTAACCCGAAGGTGAACCTGAAGGTCGTGGGTTTGAGTCTCAGGTCCGACAGGGATTGTAAGTGAGGGGAGTGAATGACCAGCGCTCTCAATACCACGACTGAGGCGAGACCCTTGAGCAAGGCACCGAACCCCCAACTGCTCCCCAGGCGCCGCAGCCCACTGGTGTGTGTGTGTGTGTGTGTTTCACTTGGATGGGTTAAATGCAGAGCACAAATTCTGAGTATGGGTCACTTCACTTCAATTAAGATGTTAACATAACACTCAAGAGAGCAGGCTAACTGCCATTTTGTATACACTATATATCCATAGGTCACCTACTCATCTAAAATTTCTTCCAAAATGAAGGGTTTTAATGTGAAGGGTCATCTACCTGTAAGGAGCATCTCGCGAGTCTTTATCCCTTCCATCTGTGCCCCTGTAGCGCTCGTCGTCATGGTCTCGTGGTGGGCCAGGCCGTGGTTCTCGACTAGGTTCCCTCATGTCTCTGCCGTCCCTGTTGTCGCGAGAGTCTCGACCCTGCAGTGGGGATCGAGAACGGGGATGGGGCTCCCTGCTGTCCCCATAACCAGCAGGCCTAAGCGGACAAAATAACCAGTCAGAAACATGGCTGTGTCTGTATTAAATGAACTGTGCTCTTTACACATTTAATGTCATGTAAAAGACTCAGAATCAGTGACTCACACCGACACTGAAATTTTAAACGATGCTCAATAGAAGATTTCCCCGTTACTGAGGCATAATTATTATGAATGGAACGGATTGGCAAAATAAAATTTTTTTTCTTTCTTTAAAAATCGCCAAAACTTCTCCAGATGCACTACGAGCTGGTGGTGTGGCTGACGCTTCCATAAGGTTTTCTTCAAAACCAGGTCAGTGTGCAGAGAAACAGAAGTGAGACCTTTAAGCTAAGAGGTCTAAAGTGGTGTCCAAATACAAAGAAAATAAAGGGCTCTTCCAGTATTTTCCTGCAAGTTTTCTGAGGAAACATGTAAAAATGTATTGTCAGATTTGCTCATTTTACAGTACTCGCTTTACAAGACTTGCACAAAATTGCTCAGAAAATTAGGCATATTCCCATGACAGATGCACAGTAAGTAAACCAAGGAATCTATCAAATTTGATAACGGACCTCGTTCTTTTAAAAATAAAAGAAATAACCAAGAAATGCGATGATGCAGATGCTCCAAAAATGTGTGACGCAGATTCATTTTATTTCATGCAAAATCCAACGAAAGGTATTGGCGCAATCGTTATGCAGCCCCACCCAACATTGCTAAACATACCGATCACGGAGTAACTCAAATCTGACTGTAGACCTGTTCAAATTGCTGAAACCATTATGTTCTTTTTTTTTTTTTTTTTTTTGCATCAAATTAACGGACGAAGATGCAAAGACATGGTTATTGAGAGTTAAACACAATTTTTGAAATGCAGTCTGAACAGAATAAATAACACACTGTTAAGACACAAGGACACCAAGGAAAATAGTCTTAGATTGGCCTTTCAACTTTATTTCAACAAACAACTAAATACCCGTGAATAAAAAAAAAAAAGGACACATCCTGAAGAGGAAAATCATAAATTTGGCATGTTTTCTGTTGCCTGTAACGATTCTTGCCGCTGTTGTCCGGAAATGCAAACGGGTTTGGAGGAGGGGATAAAACAAGTTTACTGGAAACCTGTCACCGAAACCTTCGCAGACTCCTGACAATACTTTACCTGCGTGGAGGACTTGACCTGGGTTTCTGTCGTCTCTCCGCAGCCATATTTACATCTGAAAACAAACCAATCCGAAGGTTCAACATCAATTTTCAAGAAAAGACCAAAGCTGTGTGACGTCTCACTAAAGTTCAAAGCTCTTGAGGACAAAACAATTATGATAGAACTTTTTTTATATTACAAAGATAGCAAGAAAATATTTTCTGTATACAATAATAAACCAAAGATGACATGGAAAGTCCACATCTTAACAGATTACGATTAAATGGACAACATGTGTTAAAATTTGTTTGAGTCAAACTAAACAAGACCAAATAATGAAGTCATGAGTAATGAAGGTGCTTTCCATTTTGTGCTTATAATTTTGCTGGGATTTTCACTCACACTGACAGGGTAACCTAATTTGAATGGTCACCACGCCATGCTCACTGATATTTCAGGTGTATTTCTGTATTACTCCCCCATATGGGCAATACACAATATACAGGCTTTCCTAAGCGCAAAATTAATGTTGTCCCATTATCACAAGGACTATTAGAGATTAGTACTCTTGCCCAACTGGGGCCATATTCTCCAAACTTGCCTTATGATAAATGGTGGCTGTAACAGACTTAATATCTGTGGCCTGCTATGACTGCTGCTGGCAAGATATAATCAATGGGGTTTGGGGTGCTTAAGGTTTCAAATCACCCCAAAACTGAACAAAATCTCACAGGGTACCTCCTTAGGCATTTGCAGACTTCAGTGCTCTGGTGTACAAGAAGTGACAGGAATTGGTGACTGGTAACGATGCATTTAAAGGTGCAGTTTGTAATTTTGAGAGCCCCATGCTGTCTGCGAGGTAGGTTAATTTCTGGGCCAGAAAAATTTTTAAAAGTGGGGGAAAAAAAGAAACTTCGGTGAATACATTACATGGCAAGGCAAAGCACAGGATATCTCTGAAAGTATGTTAGTTTGTAGACACACAGATCGACAAATCCGTAGCCCGAGCGCACATCTGCTGTTCTACACACACCAGCAGAGGCATGATTGGGCCCATGGTAGGACAAAGGGGATTAATTAGGCTGCATGGGTGATGGATGATCTTTTCAGAATCAGGAAGTTAAACATGTCAAGAGAAACGCTGGCCAACCACACTTACTGGAGTTTTTGCTCGAGGGCACAGACAAGATGTGCTGAACCCTAGTTCTCGCGTGCACACACACAAAACCATGTTTTCCCTGCCCTACCACACCCGCTTCAACTACAGAAGGGATGTTAATTGCTGATTAGTTGAATAAGGTATGCTGGAAGCAGGAAAAATGCAGGGTTGGAAACCTATGGGCTACAAGATCATCTACTCATTCATTTCCGTTAGTCTGTATTCATACGTTTAACTAGCTATTATTACATTCTGTTAGCTACCCCTCTTTAGTCTGGTGAGCTAGCTAATAAATTCATGATCTGTCTCCCCCTGTGGACCTATAATACTTTAAAACATAACAAACTGCACCTTTAAACTGTGCAACAAGTTTAGGCTTCCAGTTACCATAAAATGTACGCCCCGTTAACTATGGCTAAATAAAAGCCAGTTAGTAAACAAAGCAACACATGGCAAGTTAAGTGCACTTTGTGGTATAATCCATGGTATAAAGCCTTACCTAGTTTATAACCTCTATAAATCCGACCGTTATGTCCTGCTTTAGCTGCCTCAGCATCTTCCGCCCTTTCAAACTGCACAAATCCATACCCACGAAACAGGGACAAGGCTGCAAAAAGGAACAGTTTTACGCAGGAAAACATGATTCTGGATGATGATTTTTTTTGGGGGGGGAAATGGTCTTCATTCACACAGCCGAGTCCATATTTTGTTTTGATGTTTAACTCCAATTACAATTCTTAAATGATATTTCAGACGTCCACTTTCATTAGAAGACTCAAATTCAAATAGCAAACTCCATTATTCTTCAGTTCAGCTAATAATCATATTTGGATATGTACATTGGGTACTAACCCTGTATTTTCCCATATGGCCTGAACAGGTCTTCCATATCCTTCTTCGCCATATGTGCAGTGGGCAAATTGCCGACAAAAATCCTTCTCTCCAGGTCACGAGGGTCGTTGCTGTTGGTGCCATACGACGGTGGAGAACCACTTCTGCTTCTTCTGTGTGACATGATGCTATAAGCTTCGGCTCCTAGCGAACACTTGCTCAAGGCGAATTTTGAGTTGACGTTGTATACAAGAGTGTATACAATTTTTTAAAAAAAAATTTGTTTTCTTTCTTTTAACAATTTATTTTTCACCCCAGGTCCTGAAAATGCCAGGGCATCAACATAAGGGAAGAAAAGAGAAATTCCACATATAAAATGTCTGGAAAACACAGTGAAGTACTCTGCAACATTCAGGGAGAAATCAAACAAAACACCAATGTAGAACTTAAGAGAATATAAAAGTTAAAATGCTATTTTAACTGTGTAACTGCATCACTGAAGTTATTTCACATTCATAGAACCAAATTTTAACTGTATTAGCCATAATTCTTCCAAGTCCGCAAGAGAGGCTGGTTTTTCTCCAAATGTCCACCTTAGGGATGTGAACAGTAAGTGGCCATATTCTGAGACGCATTTAGTTTCCGTGTAAATTATGAAAACTCAATAATTCCTTGTGTCGCTTAGGCAATTGCAGCACAACATCCACAAGCCTAAATAATGGCTGCCAATAAAATCACCTAAAAGCAGGTATAGTCCAAAATGCAATGCAGAAAATGGTAAACTGTGATGGGGGAAAATTTGAAAATGCTCCCCAAACACTCCACGTGATGCTGTCCATTTCTGAAACCACGAGGTGCTGACTGAGAAAGGCATTTAATTCAGCAATGCTGTATTAATTGGAGGTGCATTTGGAGTTGCAATGCAACAACCATGGAGCTCATGACGATCCAATGACAGGCAGTTTGCCTGGAAATGATTAGAGATGTGTTTTAAACCCATCAGTAAAATTAGATAGCATAAGGTGCTTATGAGTCATTTCTGTGCTGTGGCAGCAACCATTTACACACACACATTATATATATATATATATATATATATAAAGAAACTGAATATGAAAAAAGCCAATTTGCATGCATCATCTAACACATAATATTAAATGGTTTATTTGAAATATTTTTATACGGTAACATTATCTGCCTCATGGATCCAAGGTCCCCGGATTCGATCCTATGTGTCTGTGCGGGTTTCATCTGTGTTCTCCAGTTTCCTCCCTAAATCACAGTGGATGGTTTGGCTATGGTACTTGCTGCTAGGTGTGAATGTACGTGTGTGTGTGGTGCCCTGTGATGCACTGGTGTCCCATTCTGAGTATATTCCTGACTTTCCCAAAGTGTTCCTGGAACTGGCTCCAGGTCCACCGAGAGCCTGACCAGGATAAACCGGTACTGAAAATGAATAAATTATAATGTCAGTGTTCGATTAAAAGGTGTTTATGGGGATTTAAGAGAGCACTTGGAAAACTATATGTACCACTGGCCCTGGTTGGCCCTGGTATTTATGGAAAATAAGCATTTGTTTTTCGTGCACGTGGAAAGCTACTGACTGTGGTCGTTAAGATCAGTGGGATTTTGGATAATGCTCTTTAAAAAGGATCAGTCCTCATTCGCAGGTTATAAAGCGAACCGGTAACACTTCAATAAGCCCTGTTTAACACGAGCACAGCTCCAGGCTGAACTCGGTATGGTCTTTCAGAGAGACGAATCTGTTTGTTTGCCGTCGGAAGATGAAATCTCAAAATCCACGCGAAGTCCAAAGTACCGCGGGGCAAAAAGGAGCCCGGAAAATGCCTTTGGAGTGAAGAGACGCGTTAAAGGACAGGAACAAAAGGTGAGCGCTCCTCATTCATTCATTCACAATGCTTTAGAGTGGTCTCCCGCAAATGGTCCGCCATTTTGTATCACAATAGCATCTCTGTCGTGATGCCTGGTGCACAACGCAACAAATCCAGCTAGCTAAAACATCCGCGACGGCGGAAATCGCACGAAATGCAGCCGGTTAGAGAAATGCACAATGCTGCACGCGCCGCGCCGGTGGCTTTAGACCTGAAACGTGCACGCGCGTCCGAACCGGTAGAACCAAACCGCAAACAGGACGCCATGTTGTTTAACCGCACTACTGGAGCAAAATAAGGCTTCTGCTGACTGTTTACCGTTATTGAGTAGTGTAGGTTTATCAACGCAAAAGAAAGAGTTGTGTACATACTGTTCCATACAGATATGTGTTAGTTATAGTCCTTTGGCGTTGTTGTTGTTGTTGTTTACTACGCTGCAGAATGACACCACTCAGGCTAGCTAGCAGGCTAGGTACGGAGCTAACGTAGCTCGTGCTAGTTGGGCAACCGAATTAAAATTATACGTTTTAAATTCTTCTGTTGAATAAGAAAGCAGCCTTTACCTTTATCATGAGGAGTTGCCGGACTGTCCCGCCCCACACAGTCAGACCTCCAAACTCTGTGCAAATTAGCGACAAACACAGCGGCGATTTAACGGAGTCTGAGCCGCAGGCGGAGCGTCGCAGCAGCTCGCTGTGTGCGTGTGTGGAGGTCACGCACGCATGCGCCGTGCACATCAGCCAAAGAGGGGTAGTGTGGTTCGGGGTCCTGGTTCAATCCAAAAAGACTCCGCATTCACTTCATAAGCTCACTATATAGGCTGTGGTTTCTACGCCATAATGTAGTGCACTGTATATCTAATGTGGGGTACTTTGGAATTCAACCAGTGACAAAACAAAAGCCCGTAAAAGGAGCGAATAAAAATCAAACCAAAAGTTCAAACACCGTTCACGATTTGATTAGTTATATCAGTTTTTATTAATTTAAAATAATAACTAAGATATTTATTTATTTTTACATATATATATATTTAATTTTTCCATGTTCATACTGCTGCTCGGGGCCACTAACAGAGTTTACAGTGTCAAAATACTGAGCTCATACTGACTGTAGTGTTACTGTGTTGTTTCAAGTCAAGTCCAGTGGGACTTTTATTGTCATTCCCCCATATAACTCGTACAGACTGGAACTATTTCATGAGAAAGTCATAGAGTAACATAATAACAGAATGATAGACAGGGGTACATAAAGTAGTCTACATAAAGAGAGTAAAATACACAATAAGTACGTGAGACAGTAAATACACAGGGCAGTGCACACTAACTAGACAGCACTACAGAACACCAGTGTCAGTAACAGTAGTACTGTGCTTCGACCCTCTCATATAATTATACAATTTATACTAAACTTTATTGTGTAGTCTGTTGTGTGCATTGATTGTATTTATTGACTTTGCACCCCTTGTCACTGTGTTACAGTGAGCATGTGTATGTGGTGAGAGGAATGGCAGCAGAGTTTATTTGTGCCATTAATTTGAAGCTTTTCTTCACTCGGTCGTGGATTATCGGCAATGTGACTTGATCACGAGTTTGATGTCACGTGATCTCACGGCTCTACTTATGCGGCAGCTCACATGAGACTTCCTGTAAAAGGGTGGAAAGGTAAGAGAAAGCTGCTAATTTTGTGACTTTTGGGGTCGAGTTACACCAGTTAGCTGCACTCATGTTAAAGAAATGTTAAATGGTTTTAATTACAGTGTCAGTCCTAGTTAAGACCTGCTGTTTGAGCTCGGCTTGTGCCTTGCTTTGTGCGGATAAACATGCCGGTGCTGTTGTTCCAGATGCAGGTCCAGATGTTACTTGTGTCCCTGTTGGGAGTGCTGGGAGTGTTGGGAGCTCCAGATGCGGATGAGATTAAGTCTCTCCCCGGACTTTCCAAACAGCCGAGCTTCAAGCAGTACTCCGGCTACTTCACCGTGGCTGGCAACAAACACCTCCATTACTGGTGGGTTTAGTTTTGACTTTTCAAGCTTGGTTTCTGGGTGAGAGTCGATGCTGTGGTGTGTTGTGGTGCTGCTAAACATGGCAGTGTAAACCCGGTTTAGGTTTGTGGAGTCGCAGAAGGATCCTGCGAGCAGCCCGGTGGTGCTGTGGCTGAATGGGGGACCAGGCTGCAGCTCTCTGGACGGCCTGCTCACAGAACACGGCCCTTTCCTGGTGAGATATAATTCATGCCTAATTTCAGCAGTCCAGGCTTTGGACTTCCTTAAATCTACCGCCACTTCCTGTATGTGCTGCATGTCTGGCGAATATCAAGCTCTGCCTCAGCTTTACACCATTTATCAAACCTTCTTAATCCTTCCTAATCTGAGTTGGAATAAGGACAAGGCTTGTTTTTGTCCCTCTGCCTTTTTTATGAAGTGGAATGAAATTTTGACAACGTGAATAAAGCCAATGTTTGAAACAAGATTAGGATTAATTAGATGGAACACTTCTTCTAGTTAGGCAGCTATCTAATCCTTGACTTGGTGTGTGTGCATTTAGCAGTTAAAGGTTCCATGATCTTGCTTGTCTTCCAGGTACAAGATGATGGGACTACTCTACAGTACAACCCTTATTCCTGGAATATGGTATGCAGTGTGATTTTCTGTTACATCCGTAAGAACAGTGAAGTGAAACCTTCATTGTATCCCCAGATTTGCTACAGTTAACAAGCCAGTTAGTTTTTCTTTGTTTAAAGCACTCCACAGTGAATATATATATAAGGAATAAAACACAACAAGGCATGCTGGTATAGGAAAATAATCAATAACTACATGATGTCATTTGGGCCAACCTAAAGTGCAGCTACTGTTGCCACACCTAATTGATTATTCTATCAAAATGTTTTCTTCCTCCTGTACAGCATGTTCCCAAATGTTTTCTTCCTTCTATACTGCAGACAGATTTTGTTTATTAATGAATGATGTCATACATTTTTTTTTTTTTTTTTTTTTTTTTTTTTTTTTTTTTTTTTTTTTTTTTTTTTTTTTTTTTTTTTTTTTTTTTTTTTTTTTTTTTTTTTTTTTTTTTTTTTTTTTTTTTTTTTTTTTTTTTTTTTTTTTTTTTAAACCATTTATGGTTACATTCAATGTTGTGGAACATACACGAGATGTTAGTTCCTGTATGCACATACAGTGTTCTAGCAGCTGTATAGTCATTCCTTATCGCCTTTTTCCTCTCAGAATTAACACAAAAAAACCACAGTGTGTGAATTCGCAGAGAAACCACAAAGCTCTCTTTCCCATGTCAGAAAACTTGAAGGAATCTCTGGCTCTTACAAAGCATGGGCAATGGAGCCTCCTTCCATAAGTGTTGCTCTAGCAGCTCTATACAGAAACCTTCATCATAGTAACATTTAACGTACATTTTATCTTTGTTAATAACATGTTTTTTAATCTGTGTGTTAGCCTTAGATTATGCAGATTATCTGCTATCAGTCCCTGTGAATTAGCTGTTACAACAGGAACCTTTTAATATAAACCTGTGATTTGAATTGTAGCTGCCACTATTGTCAGGTCTGCTGTCAGAGAAAATTAATCAACACCATCTGTCCAATCAGATTTGAGAATTCAAGAGCATTGTGGTATAAAGCAGAGTTATCTGTTGGTCTACATTCAGTTCTGATGCAAATTTTAGCATTTTATTTTTACATGCATTGTTTTACAACATGATGAAGCAACACAACGATTCAGTGGATTTGCTTGGATTTTTTTTTTATTATTTTTTCTGGCATGAATTTCATGTCTCTGTTAAAAAGTAAGGTTTGTTTGCAATTATAGTAGTTATACAGCATGTCAAAAAAATTACTTGGCAAGCCTTTATGATAGGTGATATGGTAAATGATGTGATTTTATATGAATTTTAATTTGTATGACTGGTCAGGATGCTGATGGCCCACAATAAAACATGAGACCTCTTTAAGATTGCAGCTCTTAATGTGTTAATTCAAGCAGTCAGATATGGTTTTCTTTCAGTCCCATGTATTTATTAGAAATCTCTTGCGTAGTCTAATCAGTTGTTCATAATTTGCAGATTGCTAATGTATTATACCTGGAGTCACCAGCAGGTGTTGGCTTTTCCTATTCTGATGACAAGAAATACTCAACTAACGACTCGGAGGTATGTGAGATCTAAAAAAAAAGTAGGCTTCGTGAATTAGTTGTAGGCGCCTTTTGTTGATTATTTATTTTTTTTTTTCTTCTTCCCACGTGTGTTATCTAGGTTTCCATGAACAACTACTTGGCCCTCAAGGAATTTTTCCGACTCTTCCCAGAGTACAGCAAGAATGAGCTTTATCTCACAGGCGAGAGCTATGGAGGCATCTACATCCCTACACTAGCTGAGAGAGTTCTGGAGGACAGTAGCCTCAACCTGCAGGTTAGTGCCTTTCAGGTGGAGAGCTAGAGTTGTCTCTGCTTTTTTCCTTTGCGGGAAGTGGTAGCTCACTTCTGATCGGAAGGCTGAGAGTTGAAATCCCAGCACTGCCATTGCTGGGCCCTTGAGCAAGGCTCTTAACCTTAACTGCTCAGTTGTATAAATGAGAGAAGTATAAACTGCTCTGGATAAGGGTGTCTGCCAAATGCCATAAATGTAAATGAGTGGATTCGAGTGTGTTTTGAGGTGATGGTGTTGGTGCAATAATCTATACTTTTGTGTGTGGATTTTTTTTTTTTTTTTTTTTTTTTTTTTTTTTAGGGTATAGCTGTTGGAAATGGCTTGTCCAGCTATGAACTGAATGACAACTCTCTTGTCTATTTTGCAAATTACCATGGACTGCTTGGAGAGAGGTTTTTCCCCCCATTCTTTATTTTCCTGTAACAGTATTTTCTTAACAGGTACAGCAAGTAGTTAATTTGGTTCAAATTTTATTAGCTGTGGACTGTGCCAGTCTACAAAACTAAATTAACGAATGAAGCAACACTAGACCAAAAAAAACATGCAGCTATGACTAATTTGAATATGACTATGCACAGTAAATGTCAGCATGACTGTAAATCATGTGAATGGCCACATGCTTAGTCAGAATGCCTGAACAGGAAGTATTCCTTGGCTCTTGGGGATTTCTTGTAGCTGTTCTTTGTCAGGCTGCAAATTGTCTTGGGTTTTCAGATTTCACTGGCATTCCTTCAGTGCCTGCTACTATAATAAGATAATATATCTTCTCATGTGTTGATTGGCTCTTGGTGGACTTTTCAGATAATTCTCTTCTTTGGCTGAAGTGTCACTAATACCTTGTCTCTTTCTCTCAGTTTATGGGCAACTCTGCAGAAATATTGCTGCAAAGATGGACAATGTAACTTCTATAACAATTCTGATCAGTCATGCTCTGATGCAGTAAGTGTGTCTCTCTCATCTCTGAAATGTGGTTCACTTCATGTTGATATTTTATTGCTTAGTGTAAGCATTCTTGTTGGCTTTAATTGTAGGTGATGCAGGCACAGAATATTGTCTACAATTCTGGACTTAACATTTATAACCTGTATGCTGATTGTGCTGGTGGAGTACCTTACAGTACAAGGTGAGAATCTGGTCACGTGGAGTGATGAAACATTACTGTTCTGATGGGAGTGATCTCTTCCAGGATGACAGTGCCCCCATCCACAGGGCATGAGGGGTCACAGAATGGTTTGATTCTGTGTAAATGATGTATGGCCTTCACTCTCCCCAGATCTTGACACAATTGAGCACTTAAGGGAGATTTTGTAGTGTCATGTTGGACAGCATTCTCTGTCACCTTCCTCAAAACACCAGTTGGGGAATATAGTTTATGAGGAATGGTGTTTACTTCTCCAGTGGTGGCTATGACCTTTTGATTTGTAGGAAATGTTGAAAGTCCCTGCAGTTTAAAAAAAATAATTAAAAAAAAGGTTTAGTTATCCTATGACAAGTCCTGTTGCTACATAGTTGTCAGTCAGCTGTTCATGTTGTTCATCAGTGCCATATAATTACTCATTATGTTTATGCAGTTGGACATTTTTACAAATTAAAATTTCTGATTGTGTCCCATAGGGTGGTGCTGAGGAATAACTGGACCAATGTGTAGTAATAAATTGTTGACCTTTTCCCTTCTCTTCTTTACTAGCATTGAAAATGGACGGCTTGTTATTCATGACCTTGGCAATAACTTCATTAACCACAAGTTGTCTAAGTCATGGATCCAGGTAAATAAGCTCACTGAATATTGTCACAAACATAATTTTTTCATAATATTTAATATACCAGTTTGCTAGCCTAATAGTGTTACACTTAAAAACCTGTAAAAATGCATTTGATCAGTGGCACTAGAGCCCTGATCTCAACCCCACTGAACACCTTTGGGATGAACTGGAACACTGACTGTATCCCAGGTCTCCTCACCTGACACCAGTGCCTGACCTCACTAATGCTCTTGTGGCTGAATGAGCACGAATCCCCACAGACTCCTTCCCAGAATAGTGGAGGTTGTTGTAAAAGAAAAGGGGGCCTATATCTGCAATGGGATGTTCAAAAAGCACACATGGGTGTCCACATACTTTTAGCCATATAGTGTGCTTATTTTCCATGTAAAGGCTGGGGGCGGGGGGCTTGTGGTCTGGTTTTTGAGATGTAATTGGGCTGGAAAATTTGCTGAAACCAGTCAACGCTGATTAATGATGTCTCAAACACAGCTGGAAAAAAGGTTCAAACAAGCTACTAGACTATATGATAGATATGTTGTCAGCACTCACCTGCCTATTACGGCATGGTCATGAGCTGCAGCTGAGTTGATCTATAAAATTTTGTAGTTGCTCTGCAAAATTTACAAGTAATATTCTTCAAAACACTGTTAATGGAAAAAACGGTTATAAGAGGATATTGTGATATCTGTGATCTCTGAAAAGTATTATAAAATCTCACAATGTTCTATTGTCCTGTTGCCTAGCCTTAATACACATTACCCTGACTATCAACAGGAAGTGTATCTGCTTGTTATTTAAATAGATCTGATTTTCTCAAGCCCACTGACAAGCGACTTCTTTTCTATTGCAGAAACTGCGAGGACTGGGCTCTGTTGTCAAATCAGCAAGGCTTGACCCTCCCTGCGTCAACTCGACCCCATCTGCTATGTACCTGAACAACCCCTTTGTCAAGACTGCTCTCCACATCTCTCCCAATGCACTCGACTGGGAGATCTGCAGGTGGTTATTCTACATCATACTTAACATTTTATCAATACCATACTCGAGAATCCGAGAAAGCTATTGGTGCAAACAAAGCTCTCGTTTTAACAAGCCAAATAACTTTGCTTATAAGAGATTAATGCTTCTAATATGGTTCTAATGTTGTGTCTGCAGTGCTGAAGTCAATCTTAACTATAACCGTCTTTACATGGACGTGAAGAAGCAGTACCTGAAGATACTTGGGGCACTGGTGAGCTGGCTTGGAATGCATCAGTACCCATGCTGACACTGGTCTGATAGCATGCTCATTTACTCGTAAATTGTTCTGATACAACCATCCGCTGCAAGCTGGTACTATGAGATGTAAGCCTAGCATAATGTTATCGTGCTAATGGACAGACGACATGAAAACTGGCATGTCTGGCAATCTGGATGTATTTCATGGTTAATGAGGGCATTCAAAGCAAAGCAGATTGCTAGCTGTGCTCTGCAGAAATATTAAGAGGAGGAACTACAGCACCTTCCTTCAATACATACAATATAACCTGATTAAGCATAAAATTGAGCAAGAGGAGTTAATAGCTAGCAACACACGGCAGCAACCAATGCTGCAGCTAACATGGGCTAGGTGGGGGGAAAAAATGTCTACAAACAACCCTAAAAATTATAAGTGTGTTGTCCTTGATCAGCCACTGTAAAATAAACAAGAGATTGTGACGCAATGGGGAGGGAAAACTACTTTACTTGCATCTGTATGAGTGCTTTTCAGAAGTGAACTAAAACCCACTCTTCTGCATTGCAACACTTCTCGAACCAAGGTAGCTAACACGCTTCATTTAAAATCAACTTGCTAATATTATAAAGAACAAGCCAAGTGCCTAAGCTCATGCACATGCATGTATTTGATGGCCATTATTTAAACCAGAGAAACATGAACAGCTAAATGAAATGTTTTGTCCGTGACGCCCCGATTAAAACTAAGTAATACAAGGTAATTCTAAGCAAGGCTAGGAGTTGGGAATACACCTGGGAAGGGGCGCCAGTCCATCCCAGGGTGCCATACACACACACACACACACACACACACACACACACACACACACACACATTCATGCACTTATTTTCACCTAGGGGCAAATTAGTGTAGCCAGTTTACCTACCAGCAGGATGGCTGGAGGTGGAGGAAACTGAAGAACCCTGAGGAAACCCATTAGAACATGCACAGACAGTAACCCAAGCTCAGGCTCTAAACTGGGACCCTGGAGCTGTGAGGTGGCAAGTGGCAACACTACCTGTTGCACCGTTGTGCAAGCCATAACTCGTACTTAAGAGTTAGCCACAACATGGCAGACCAATTAGAAGAGCTCAGTTAAGTGGTGAGGAAACTGTCAGTATGTGGAGAGCAAATCATTTACACTGTTATATTGGATACAGTGCTCTTAGTGAAATGCTCTTGGACAGAATTGACTCTACGTAAGAGTCATATGCCTTAAATATGCCTTTAAGTTCTATTATGAAGCTTTCCATGCTTCATGAAGTTCTTTCTATTATGTACAAACTGTAAGTGTAACAGTGCAACATGATCCTTCCAGAAATACCGTGTGCTGGTGTACAATGGGGACGTGGACATGGCTTGCAATTTCCTCGGTGATGAGTGGTTTGTCGAGTCCCTTCAGCAGGAGGTTAGTTTTCCGCTCAACATTTCTACGGTACACGTTTCCCACAGTGACAGCACAGAGCCAGTAAATGTGAGTGGTTCTGTGGCAGGTCCAAGTGCAGCGCAGGCCATGGCTCTACTACAATGGTGAGACGCAGCAGATTGGTGGTTTTGTCAAGGAGTTCTCAAATCTGACTTTCCTTACTGTCAAGGTATGTGAATTAAATGCTACTAGCTGATAAACCATGTACAGAACAGATACTTTACTGAGTCTAGCATGAATATCGACATGCAGAAACTATTTTTCTACTGATATTTATTCAGAAGGAGGTGGTTTAAAAGCAAGCTTTACTCATATGTCTAAATGCATCTTTTCTGTGATCTGCAGTATTATGCATTAAGGTTTTTTTTTTTTTTGTTTTGTTTTTTTTGTCCTTCAGGGTTCTGGTCACATGGTCCCCACCGATAAGCCCATAGCAGCCTTCACCATGTTCAGCCGGTTCATCAAAAAGCAGCCATTCTAATGTTCATACACGTTCTGTACTGTTGAGTTGGAATTTGCACTGAATCACTGTGAAGCACACTGTGTTCTACAGAAATCAAATTCTGGTGTAAGTGTATATTGACTGATTGTGATCATGTGGTTTTTGTTTTTTTTGTTTTTTTTAAAAACTGTGGTTGAATGAATGAAAAGGGATTGTGTACAGCAGACTGCAATGCTGCTATTTTGCTTCCAGTGACCACATAATCCTGACACAAGGGGCTTAATAGTAGCTGCTAATTCTGAGCTGATGAGTCTGGTTTTTAATGTTCAACTGATTCTCTGTATCTTGCAGGTAGCTGCATTTTAAATTTTAACAATGGCAAAAGGGATTAGTACTACTTGTGAAATGAAGAAATGCGTGACCAAAATGAATATAGGAATCATGTGGACCTAGTTTCCTTCAGTTGCTCAGGGTTGCTTTAAATTGCTTTGAATGAAATTATGGTATTGATGTGCCTTTTTACAATCAGTGTTTTTCTTCTTGTTCTAAATTCCTGATTTGTCTATCAAAATAAACCTGACATTATTTTAATGAATGTAATACACTGAGATTAATTTCAGTTAGAACTAGGGACAGACAAACTGAAAAACGTAAACATTTTCTAAAATGATTTAATCTGTTGTCTAATAATTTCAGTTGCCAGTAGTCAGAAAAACTTTTTCTAATTAATTCAAGTAAAAAGCTGATTGGTTCGAGGGTAGGGTCCAACCCACGCTGGAGTCTCTTCTGTAGAAAGGTTTAAGATGTTCAACAGGCTTAAAATAAATGAGCAAGTATTACAGTGGCATGGAATAATTACAGGTTTATAATCCAGAACTGGTATGTGTCAATGTTTCACCCATTTCTTTTTTTTTTTTACTCTTTCTTTAATACATTGATTAAAATTATCGAGAAATACTTGCCTCACTTTCTTGTTTGATGTATTTTGGGCAAAACACTTAAACGTCAGTTTTTAGCACCAGCAGCTTTAGTACAAGTCTTCCAGTAACAAAGGCTACCAAAATACGAATGTAATACTTATGTTTTAACCAGTGTGAAGTAGAGGCATACAGTAGTGATTAATTATATTCTAAAAACAAAATACACATCAAATGTAGTTACATCCAAGGACACAAGGTATGTAAGGGTATTATCTATGTTCACTTCTGGCACAGACCGTAAAATATTTGGCTGGTGTTGACTACGTAGTAAGTACATCTGAAAGTAAATTTTTTTAAAAATGCAAGCAGTAGTGAAGGGAAAAAAATAATAATAATAATAATGATGAAGTGTTTAAATATTTGTCAGGCTCTTAAGACGTCCTCTTCTCAATCAGCTCCTTCAGGCCACTCCGGAAATGGAGATTGGCTCCAATAGTGATGTAGCCCTGGAAGATCACAGGGTAAATAGTGAGTTCGAGTTAAAATTTGCAGTGAAATTTGGATCGAAAGGCCAGATTTGTCATAACTTACATCGTGATACTCAACTACATCCTCGATGAGGTCGATTCCTTCTGGCAGAGGGATCTGTACACCTTTCTTAGTGTAATCTTGCATTGCAAGTGAAAGAAGAAAATGAAGCATAATTTCCATGCTCAGTTATTAAAATAGGCAGAGCTGTGTAAAAATTTTTTTAGCAGGAGTCCAGTGCAGAGGATGATGTTCTGTTATGTATACATTAGGAGTGTAACAGAATATGAATATACTACAAACACTTTTTTTTTTTTTTTTTTTATGAAGGAAAGGGACTGAAAAAAAAATTTGCATGAAGGATTCTTGTGTGACTCACAGACAAATAAGTGGCCATGCCCACTTTGAAATTCAATCTGAATTTAGATACAGATGATATGAGGACCATTAAACACAGATAGCAGTATTGTGTTACACCCCTAGTATACATGTACAGCAGGAGTTATACATTGTAAAAAGCATTCTATGCACTCAAGGCTAGAAATGGACATTGTGTATCACTTACTGTTTAAAAGGGGCACGATAGTCACTTGGAACAGAGCCTTCAGTGGTGCTTGCAGTGGAATCAGCTGCAGATAGTGTAGATTCAAACAGTTGCCATCAAATGTGGGATCTTGTTCTTAAGTTCTCACAATGCAGTAAACGGAACATCAAATAATGTCTTACCGCTAATGACTCCAAAGCAGACTGGTTAGAAAAGATTTTAAACCTAAAAAAAAAACAGAAAATGTGTTATCCAAGTATTCAGACTCTTTCACCTTTTCCTTTTACTTTATTGTATTATAAATGTAATCTGAAATGGACTAAATATAATTTTTCCATTGAGTATTCATACAATACTCCATAATGACAAAGTGAAAGGATATTTAGGAATTTATGCAATTTTATTAAAAATCAATCAATATCTCATTTAGCAAAGTACAGTGAGGGGAAACAAGTATTTTGGACACTTGTTATTTAATATACAGTGCAGGTCCAGAAGTATTTGGACAACGACGGAGTTTTTGTGATTTTGCCTTTATACACCACCACAATGGATTTGAAATAAAACAATCAAGATGTGATCGCAGTCTAGACTTTCAGCTTTATTTTAAGAGGCTCCACAAAAATATGGCATTTACCATTTAGGAATTACAGCCATTTTCAGGGGCTCAAAGGTATTTGGACGATTGACTGACAAGAAGTTATTTGACCAGGTGTGGTCCATTCTCTCGTTACTTCAAGACAAATGAAGCAGATAAAAGGTCTGGAGTTGATATCAGGTATTGAGTTGGCGTTTGGCAGCTGTTCGACTGGAGCTACCAATATGAAGTCCAAGGAGATCTCAATGCAAGTGAAGGAGGCCATCATTAGGCTGAAAAACGACATAAATCTATAAGAGAGATAGCAAAAACCTTAGGCGTCGCCAAATCAACAGTTGGATACATTCTTAAAAAGAAAGAAAGCACTGGTGAGCTCAACAACATCGAAAGGCCTGGAAGACCACAGAAGACAACTAAAGTGGATGATTGCAGAATCCTTTCCTTGGTGAAGAAAAACCCCTTCACAACATCAACCGAAGTCAAGAATACTCTGGAGAAGGTAGGCGTATCATTGTCAAAATCTACATTCAAGAGATGCCTTCATGAATGTAAATACAGAGGGTTTACAACAAGGTGCAAACCACTGCTAACATTCAAGAACAGGAAAGCCAGATTAGACTTTGCCAGAAAACATCTAACAAAAAAAGCCTCCCATGTTCTGGAATAAGATTCTTTGGACTGATGAAACCAAGATTAACTTGTACCAGAATGATGGGAAGAGAAAAGTATGATGAAAGAAAGGAACAGCTCATGATTTAAAGTACACCACATCATGTGTCAAACATGGTGGAGGCAGTGTTATGGCATGGGCATGTATGGCTGCCAGTGGAACAGGCTCACTGGTGTTTATTGATGATGTGACTGCTGACAGAAGTAGCAGGATGAATTCTGAGGTGTATAGGGCTCTACTCTCTGCTCACATTCAGCCAAATGCTACAAAACTGACACCGCTTCACAGTGCAGGTGGATAATGACCCTAAACATACTGCAAAAGCAACTCAAGTCTTTTTGAAGGCAAAGAAATGGAATATTCTTCAATGGCCAAGTCAGTTGCCTGATCTCAACCCAGTAGAGCTGCTTTTCACTTACTGAAGACAAGACTGAAGGCAGAAAGACCCACAAACAAGCAGCAACTGAAGGTGGCTGCAGTGAAGGCCTGGCAAAGCATCTCCAGGGAGGAAACTCAGAATTTGAGTTTTGAGAACATGGGCTCCAGACTTCAGGCAGCCATTGACTGCAAAGGATTTTCCTCCAAGTATTAAAATTATGATTATATTTACAATTATATCACTTTGTCCAAATACCTTTGAGCCCCTGAAAATGGAGGTACTTTGCTTAAAATGGCTGTAATTCCTAAATGGTAAATGCCATATTTTTGTGGAACCTCTTAAAATAAAGCTGAAAGTCTACACTACGATCACATCTTGATTGTTTTATTTCAAATCCACTGTGGTGGTGTATAAAGGCAAAATCACAAAACACAAAAACTCTGTCATTGTCCAAATACATCCGGACCTGACTGTATGTATAATATATATATATGTATATATATATATATGAATGAATCCAAGGAAGATGGCAGATTCATGCTTCATGTACCTTCTCAGGTCCAGCAGTATAGCCAGTCTCTTCTCCTTTGTGTATACCTTGGCATTGAATTTGGACTCCTACCCATACAAAACATTTTATATTACACTAGCATCAATCACTGAGAAGATTCTGTGCCAGATAGATAAGCAGTCACAGGGGGTACAATTCCCAATTGCATTGCATTTCATTGTGACATTAGTGTGTTGAATTCAGGGGCATGGCTGTAGTCTGACGAGGATAGAAGGCCCTGAAAGCCACATTTCCGAGGAAGGGTTGCCACCTGTGTACTGCATTCCACAATTTCCTCCCAGTGTAACTGCTTTTCTATCTGACATGGAATCCTTTCCATAGTCAGAAGTATAAAATCCCTTTTTTTTTTTTATTATGAATCATGCATATTATAGGAAGTCTATACCATGGTCATACTGCTGAGCTGGACAGGTGACTTTCCTGCAGGTAGGGCTAGCACTCTGACACCAGCATGTACAGCTACCGTTGCCCCCGATGTCTTGATGCTAGACTTAGGAGCTGATGTTACCTCCATCTCCAGTGAGATTGGGGCATCCATCAGAGCAGGGTTCTGATGGAGAACGAAAAACAAATGGTCCATTACACAATGGGGTTCTGGCCCGTTACTGGTGCACTCCATTACACTGTGCAAAAGTTAGCATTCTGCATGGTTTTTGAATGAAAATGTTCTACTTTTGCTAAAAGCACAAATCAAAAACCCAGGAGAAATACATTCAGAAAGCTCTCACCAATAGCATGATTGCTCCAAAGTAGGTGGTCCTGAGAAGCATCTCCAAGTCTTTTGGCATCTGAACAGATTTCAGCAAGATTACTCAATGTCCTTTTCCTCAATATAAAAAATATTCCTGTGTGTAATCTTACTCGTTCATTGACTACGTGCATCCTGAACACCCCTCCTTTGAAATATGAGTAGAGGCCACTGTCGAAGAAGTACTCAGAGAGAGCCATGTAGATCATGCGGTTGTACTTGTTCAACACTGGATTCACAGAATAATTCTCAAGAATGTCACTCTCATTCTGCTGGTTATAGAACATCCCCTACAAAGAGAAAGATTCATTCAGAAAAATCCTATCAACACAGAAAAATACTCAACTCTCTACAACCTGTCTTTTTCTTTGTTTCATTTGGCAAAATTAACATCACTGCTAATAAACCACTTACCCTGAAATCCATATCAAGACTGGTGCCAGTAACCTCTGGGTCACTCAAGAGTGAGTAATCAATGCCAATGTAATTATCCACTTCTGCACGCACTGCACAAGCACAAACATCCGTGTTTAGATCTCCTAATCTTTTCCAGTACATTTCTACACTGATCACGCACATGCATGACAACAAAACCGTTTGTGTATTTTAAAAAAAAAAAAACAGTCAAAAGTGCAGTCTGACCTGGAATTGTCTCCAGCAGTTGGTTGATCAGCACTAGGCCAGCATGATTAAGAGCAGGGCAAATCTAAAGTAAGTACACAAGTTATGTTAATATCATTTTGTTTAAAAAAAAAAAAAAAAATTGACAACTTGGTCTTCAGCATGAAAACAAACCTGTCGATTTAATATGAAGCGCATTCCTGTGGTCAGGAAAGTGGCAACAAAGTCATAAACCCTCCTGTAAACATGAAGATGCATATTAAAATGAAAATGCTTCCAAGCCTCAGATATTTTACTTGTTATCAGTACTTATACCACAGTGGATATGAATCCACAAATCTGTTAGTCAGAAGGTGCTGATTAATTTTCGATAACACCAGCTCTGAAAGCAGGTCCAGCTACAAGACAAATCACATATTTAAAAGAATGCGCTCATTCTAATGCATTATCGTTTCTGTAGCGACAGCTCATTCACATGGACTTGTGTTGTGGATGCTCCACATAATCGAAGTCTAATAATAAAGGGATTAAAAATGTGTTCCTATTTAACAAAAAACATAATGGTTGATATGTTGAAGCTTTCTGCTAACACATTTCTTTAACATGTACTGTATGGAAGGAGTCTCGCATGTCAGAGCTTTGTAACAGTAAGTTTTCCGTCATGGGAAAGTCTTCAGGACAGAGGACTTTGTGCTTTCCTGTTTCTTGTTAACATGGCGAGAGAGAGAGAAAGAGAGAGAGAGAGAGAGAGAGAGAGAGAGAGAGAGAGAGAGAGAGAGAGAGGAACTAACTTGTATCACAGGCAACGTTAAATGTAACTATGAACTAATACAATGTACAACATAGCTTTAATTAATAGGAAAATCAGCATTGAAAAGAAGTATGAGAGGAATGCAACACTTTGGGAGATGCTGTTATAGGAAAATAATCCACTTTGGGGTGGTAATGGGGCATAACACATTTTTCTATAACAGCTGAGCATGAATATCCTGCCTATGATATGACAATAGATAGTATAACTAGGATATGTAAAGTTATTAGTAAAATGTAGTCAATACCCAAAAGTCCCGCCAAACTTGGCCTTCATCTTGGCAATGGAAGCCTCACAGCTGACATTGCCAATCTTGAGACGGCCCTCGTCATCCTTGGCAAGGTGGAGGGTGGTGTTGATGAATACGCCTTGTGCGGAAGCATTGATGGAACCTTGATCCTCTCTGATAGAGACCAGAGATGTCTGTCAGCTTAAGTTTGTATCTAATTATCTGCAGATCTTTGAGAATGTACTTTTTTTGCATGCATATTCCTGCTTAATGTTGGACGAAAATGAAGCGTTAATTAATGATTAACCGATTAATACATGGCTAAAGCACTCTGGTTGAGCGAGGACTTCAGCAAGGACAAAAGGGTTACTCTAAGCAGATGCAAGTGTAACATTACAAACTTACAACAACCAATAGATCACACGTCTCTGGAAGTTGAGGGTAATAGAGGAGTTCTGCACATCAAACAGCAGTCCGTCTACAGGCTGGAAACTCAGATCTGCAGTCAGGTTCAGCTCTGTTATCTTAATACTGGTGGATTAAAAACAGGGTTAGGAACACGAGCTTAATCTCTAATCAAGGACCTTTAAAAATGTCACAGACTGGCACTTTCGGATTAAGCAATCTGCCATAGACTATTTCACATGTAAAATGTACATTTTTCATCAAAAAGCTAAATATTTTTAAAATGCATAGTCAATTTTTAAAATGCATGTTCTTTTTAAGATTCCAAACTTTAAATTGTCCCTTGACTCTAACAACATGCATCCTTCTACAAGAGCCTGACTTTGTGTACACAGTGAGCAGCCAAAGATTTTTTTAGAATGGAGACATATATCATGACTGCAATATTATAAGGTTCTGTATGGGTTAAGAATGAATGACAGATAGAACCTTATAATAAGGTCAAGATTTGACAAGTGTTACTGCATGTGGTTATCAGGATACAATGATTGAATGGAGGTGCAACTAACTCTTTAATGGAATACTGGAGATTCCCGTTCTTGCCGTGCATCTCTGGCATGGTGATACCTCCTAGCTCTTGCTCCACAAACTTCTGTGTCTCGTGTTTCACTACAGAAAGTACAACAAGGCCATTTATGTGAATGAAGATGTTTTTGATCACCTCTAAAATGTGCAATGCTCTCTGGTATAGCTAAATAATTGATTAGAATGTGAATACTAGTTTTCTTACACAACTCCAGTCCTCTGGATGTGATGCGGATTTTGAACCCAGGAGAAATTTCTGTCATCTGTGCCATGTGTGGGAGGAGGAAGATGATGACGGCCATTCCCCAAAGCTCCATGTTGCCTTAGTGGACCTGGAGACCAAGGGATTTGAGACAGGGAGCAAAGTGAGACCGAAACTCAGGAATTACAAAATAACCTCCTTAAGGGCTCAGAAAGAGCGAGGCTAAAATGCGGCCACAATAGAAATACTGGCTGCATACATTCCACTGATTGAAGAATTGTGTAAAATTCTTGATTCACAGTATCATGGCTCAATACAATCACAGAACATTATCTTTTATTCTCTTAGTTTGTCCTGTTTGTCTAACCCTACTGAGCATCTTCCCAAACCAGGAGTGGTTCAGTGTGCTCTTTCTGAATCTCCATCACAACAGTGCTGGCTACTCCATTGTAAAAATCCAGCATCAAACATAGCCCTACCAAAACAGATAGCATTTAGCTGAAGGAAAAAAAAAAAAAAATCATAAGCAGAGCACTCATGCTGCAGATCCCTGCACTCACTATACGACAGCATTCAACTCCAATGACGTCAAAGCTCTTTCCTTCAGTTCACCTCTCGAGCTCTGTCCTTCTTAAATCCCAGTCTTTTGGAGCACTCAATTTTCTTACACAATGCTGCACAAGTGCATTCCAGAGTAAAGAGGGAAATTAATACAGACGACTCACAAAAGGATTTTTCTCTTGCCTTTTGGATGAGCATCTGATGGCTGATGGCTGTGTCTGCCTTCCTCTGTAGCTGCATATGAACGTGGAGTGTGTGTGTGTGTGTGTGTGTGTGTGTGTGTGCGCATGAGAGAGAGAGCGCATGAAATTTGCTTACACAACATGGAGGAAAAGCTTGTCTCTTTAAAGAGAAATCAGGGCAGCAAAAACCCTATAGTATAGAACATGTAGTAATACTAGTTTATGATATACCATAATATTCAGCATAAACAATATTGCTGTCATGGATATTTTGAAATGTCGCTTTTACCCTGAAATACAGAACAGAAAAGTATTCTGATATAAATTACATACTTATATATATATATATATATATATATATAAAGAAAATCTGAATGGTTATAAAGACAATTCCTAATTTTGGACAAATCTAAAGGTTGTATTTGCATATCCTTCTCAGCCTGAATGTGATGCATACTAAGTTTTCCTTTTTGTTTATAATACTGACACATGAGATATGAACAAACACACCATTATAATATTGTAATAATATTTTAAACCATGATGAAGGGGGGAATTATCATAACATGAAATCTGTATACGGATTAGTATTGTTCCAATTTCATAAATAAAAGTTTTAGGTTGGTGCATTGGGTAGCGTTACCACCTCACTGGTTTGATCCTGAGCTTGTTCCAGGTTCTCCTGTTTCTCTTACTGTCGAAAAACATGACAGTAGGTGGACTGGCTATGATAAATTGCCCGTAGATGTGAAAGAGTTTGTAAATGTGGGTGCATTGTGCCCTGCAATGGACTGGCGACTCCTCAGGGGTGATTTGTCCCACCTTGCACACAGCTCTGCATTTCAGGATAAAGCGGTTATTGAAGATAAGTGAACAAGTGATTGAATGATTTCATTAATGATTTGTAAGTGCACAATGTTTTTATATTGTGACACAAATATTAACTGAACAAAAAAGCAGATATTTGTTGGGTCAATAACCAGCTTTAGCTGCAAATACAGCTGCAAGTTTTATGGGATATGTCTCTATCTGTATCCTGCTATACAGTGGCTTTCAAATGTATTCAACCCCCCTGGAATCTATAAATGGAAGTCCATCCATTCTCTGTACCGCTTATCCTACATATGGTCACGGGGGAGCCTGGAGCCTATCCAAGGGGACTCGGGGCACAAGGCAGAGGACACCATGGAGGGGGTGCCAACCTATTGCAGAGCACAGTCTCTCTCACACACACACACACTATGGACAATTGGAAATGCCAATCAGCGTTGCCTACAACGCACGTTTTTGGAAACCAGAGTACCTGGAGGAAACCCCTGAAGCACAGGTTAAACATGCAAACTCTCCACACACAGGGCAGAGGTGCCAGGCAAGTATGCTAACCACTAAGCAAAGGGAAGTAAAGGGAAGTCAAAATTAATTATATCAAAGTTTAATATAATGCTACAAGTATTTCAAAGAAAATTTAAAAAAAAAACTGAAAAATGCTGCTTGCATAAATATTCAAATACCCAGGTTCCAGAAGATCCAAATGAAAGTTATTCTTACACAAATAAAAATACATACTCCAGATGAAATTCTTACTCCAGATGAAATATTAAAAAGATATTTTCTGCAGAAAAAATGCCCTAGTTAACCTGTAATTGAAGAGACTGTCAGTCTGAAGGAAAGGAGTGAAAATGAAGACTAAGGAACATTCTGAAGAAGTTAAAGATAGGGTAATAGAATTTCATAATTTAGGAATAGGGTGTAAAATTATATCTAAGAAGTTTGACATCCCAATAAGCACTGTTGGATCAGTAGTGAGGAAGCGTAAGCTGCATCACACCACCCAAACACTACCTAGACAAGGCCATCCCTCAAAACTCAGAGCAATAACAAGACAGAGACTGGTGTGGGATAGTCACAGTAAGGCCAACAGTCACTCTGAAGGAGTTAGAGAGTACAGTGACTGAGAGCGAAGTGAAGCTGCACCAGACAACCATTTCGAGAGCTCTGCATAACTGAGGACTGTATGGGAGGGTGACTAGAAAGAAACCACTGCTAAAGAGCCATATGAAAGCACAAGAGTGACCCAGTGAAGATGTGTTTTTTGATGTGATGAGACCAAGATCGAAGCATTGTATTTGGGCAAGTTTCCAAGCTCTATGTGTGGTACGGACCTGACGGATGCCTCAGTTAACACCATCCCTACAGTGAAATACGGTGGTGGCAGCATCATAGTCTGGGGAAGCTTTTCATCATCAGAACCTGGGCTTCTTATCAGAATTGAAAGGAGAGGGAATGGTGTAAAACACATGCAGATATTACAAGAGAACCTGCTGTAGTCTATAGTCTAAAGTTTGGGAGAAGCTTCACCTTTCAGTAGGACAATGGTCCCACAAGGCCAAGAAATGCAGGATTGTTTAAAAACAAAAATGGCCAAGTCAATGTCCAGATCTGAATCTTCCTGAGAATCTATGGCACTGTTTAACTGCAGTCAACAAATATCCAACCAACCTGAAGAACCTGGTGCAAATGTGCCAGGAAGAATAGGCAAAACAGACTTAAATCTTCTATTGCAGAAAAGGATGGTTCTACCAAGTACTATTCCAAAGGGGTTGAATACTTAAGCAAGCAGCCATTTTTAGCTTAGTTTTTTTTTTTTCACCTGTTGAAATAAAAGTAATTTTGAATACATTTTTAATTACTTTAAGAGCATAGTGGTTTGCAATAAAAATACTGGTTCAAACAATCTGTGTAATCGGTTGAATACTTTTGCAAGTCACTGTACTTGCCCATTGTTCTTGGCAAAATTACTCAAGCGCTCTCAGATTGCATTGAGACTTTTGGTGAACAGTAAATCCCAAGGCTGCGCTGCTGAGAGCACAGGATCCTTAGCTGCTAGACCACCAGAGACCCTGATGAAGAAACATAGTGCTCAGTGCAAAAGGTCCAGAAAGTAAATTCTGATATCATCAGACCAGGGAAACTTTTCGCATGTTTGCTGAGTCTCTAAACTGTATTTCATATGGCTTTTCACTAATTGCTTTCTGATTGCTGCTCTTCTGTAAAGCCTAGCTTTGTGGAGTGACTGAGCTGTGGTTGCCCTGTGAACACGTCATGAGTGATGCATTTCCTGAAATTTGTCCTGGACTTTATAGATCCTTGGTCTTTCTGATGCTGTTTGTTTGTTCTCTACCAAACTCCATTCCAGGAACAGGTGTATTTACATTGAGATCACATGATACTGTAGCTGCACACAATTCAAATAAGTATGTGACTTCTGACCTGGTTGTAAATAATTTTGCTAACAATCTTGATTTTCCCCACCAGTTCAATATTATAGGCTATTTTGTGTAGATTTCCAGGTTGTAAAACTACAAAATGTGGAAAGTTTCAAGGGGCCAATATTTATGCAAGAGACTGCAATTGTTTCACCCTTAAATTAAAGTGTAGACAACAATAGTTTCTGAATGATGTAAGCTTTAACAAGTGACACTACTTACATCCACCTTTCAAAAATCTATGTCTGTATTTCCAAAATACAGTGTTTTATCAAATAAGAAAAATTGGTCTCAAAATATATTTTGATGTATTTTTGCTCATCCTTGTGTGTAGTGGATTACAGCCAGCTATCTTCTGCCATTCCAGTATAACCAGATGAATAGGCTGAATCAAACCAAAGTGTCCAGCAGTGTGTTTTATTAGATTGCTGCCCCCAAGGTCTAAAGAGAAAGGGCTGTACTGAAGAGAGAGGTTGCACAATTTCTATTCCCTTTTGCTTAGTCTTCAGTGGGAGGAGATCACAGCACTCCTGAATTATGAGAATTACTTGGAAATTTAGGAAACAACTTCCGTTATGCATTACGTAACTCCCGTATGTGGTCTCTGTCATGTTGAACAAGAACGGTGCTAAAGTAAGAGTGGGTCCTAAATGGAACAAAGTTCCGGTTATATGTAAATATTCTTGGATTATGAAGAGCAAAGCTGGCCAGTGATCTTACAACATTTTTTCCACGTTCTCTGCAGCTATGCTATTTTGATTCACGTCCTCATTCCACTAGATGTTTACATCAGATATGCTCCCATGCTAGGCTTTGAGCTGGTAAAAAAAAAAAAAAAAAAAAAAATTGTCTGCAGCAGATGTGGCAGGGGGGCTCTGCACTTCACAAACAAATGGTCTGCTATTCGGGTCAGTGCCCTACAATGGTCTCCAAGCTTGGGGGGGAGAAAGCATTTTACTTAAAGTTGAGAAAGAGACAAAGAAATACCAATGCTTAATGCAACAAAGCTTGGTGTGAAGGAAATGCAGGAATGCATTTTTTTTTATTAATAGATAAACATGATTTATTAATTTATAAGGGAACATAATAAGCTCTTTTAATGTATGAAATGTCTTGTTGCTCCCATTCAAATATAATGCATAATGCGAGTACAAGACACGCTATGTTTGAGTGCAGCATCAGTGCTTTCAGACAGCCAGGCTAGATTCTGTTGGGTACTTCTGAGTTGATTTTCTTTTTGAGGATAAAGAATTTTGCTCATGATTTTATCTAATACTCAGTTCATTTACACACAACTGAACAAAACCATTTTTTGAAAAACAGACATGAAAAAGGCCATGAATATTTTCTGCTAATTGATGTAAAACATTTAGTTATTACTAAAAGGAAACAGCAACAGCTAAATATCACTTACTCATCTCCAACTGTGCCCCTGCTGAGGTGGACAAAACTCTCCAACAGAAACAGAAAAATATCTAAATTACTGTTAAGCACAAACACTCACCCTAAAATATTTCCCAAGGCATTCCAAATTCTGCCCAATACTTACAGGAGGGTAGAAAAGTTGTCTGGCCCTGTGGCTGGAGAAGCTTTTTGTACTTGCCTTCACTCAGAATTCCTCAGTGGCTTGTCAAGTGTTTTCTAATCCCGTTTCTCTCCTTCTGAATCTTTCCTCCTGCTGTTGACCCTTTCATGCCAGGATGGTTTATATGGGGAGGATCAGGGAAAAGGGTGGTCCCATGCTTGCCTGATGTCGTATGACTTTGTGGTTGCAATAATGACAGTAATTTAAAAAAAAAAAAAAAAAAAAAAAAAAAAAAAAAAAAAAAAAAAAAAAAAAAAAAAAAAAAAAAAAAAAAAAAAAAAAAAAAAAAACAACACATGGTGGTACATCAGCATTTACTCCAAATGGGGCATTCAAGGGAGCTGACACCCTGGATTTTTTTTTTTTGATCACAAGAAAATTATTTTTCCCGTTCAAAAAATGTTTTATGTACTCTTTAAAAACAGATACATAGTGTCCCACAGTTCCTACAGCTACAGAAGCACTTTGCTTGCACAGCTGTCAAGAGACTTTTGACCTCTCTCAATTTTCTATCTACATAATACCTGCTTGCCATGTTTACTCCTTACTTTTTCAAACACAGCGCCAACTTTACTTTTAACTACTCTTTAATCATGAAAGTGACCCTTTAATCAGTTCATGACTTCTTGGAAGCACCAGACCTTTTTTTAAACCACTGATAGGTGGTGCATTATGAATTGCATCTGGTAAAGAGAAAGCGGAGAAAAGGAAAATTACATTCTTCCACAAACTGATTGGTTTTTTTTTTTTTTTGGCTAGTAATTACAGTGTGTGTTTTAGTATATCTTAGTTCAACTCTACTAGGTGTTGGCAGAAATGGGTTGTGTAAAGCTTAGTCCTGCTTTCAGGAACATCATATGCCCTTTACGCCAGAATGATGACTGAAATACATTTTCATAGATGGACTTGCGAATTCCTCTCCAACAATACAATGTACCACATGTAGAAATGATTTTAGACCTGCACACCCGATAACTGGAGTGGATGATAAGGTGCACATGCAAAACAAAGCAAGATTTTAATGACTAACCTTATATGACTTCATATAAATTTAACCACTATAACTGCTTATGACGTTTCATAAGAGTAACACTCAAGCACTACCTTCAACAGATTTATAAAAAAATTTTTTAAAAAACACTGCATTTAGTTTTAAATGTTTTATTAATAACTATGCATGCATACATTGTGGAAGAATCTCTTCTGCAAGAAAACACTCTCAGAATCTCAGGGTTTTGGTGCCAAAAAAAATAGACTTTATTACAAAGCAACAAAGTCAATCTGGTCAGTGGACCAAGTGCCAGACTCAGTCTCAGCACACTCTTTTATACACTTTCACAGTGACTATTTCTTTAGGCGGGGTTTTCAGTTCCACAACCAGCCCCTGCCATTTGGTCCTGTGCCACAATTATTTCGGGGTCCTTATTCCTGCTTGGGTTTCCCTCCTCCTATTTCCCATGATTCTCATGATTCTTTTCTAATGGTGGCATGAGAGCAACCAGTTTGATTTTTATATATAGGCACATTGCTTTCTGCTCATTCCTCGAAACCCTTCAGGCATCTTTTTAATGGCAGCACACCTGTCCTAAACATATTTCTTTATGTTGGTTACATAAGCACATTCTTGTCTACATAATAGTCGGTTATACTCTTAAACACAGATCTCAAGATAATGGTGGGTTAACTTATTTCCTTGATTAGCATATACAGGTACTTTCTCATGCCTTATACACTGATTATACGCTATTAGATTATGGTCTGAGTATTTAAAATACTCCATATATTCCCCCCTTACTAATTCCCACCTACATCAAGAGAGCAGCCTCACAATCCAGTCCCTTCATTTATTACTAACTAGTTGCCAATTTTAGATCAGTCAGTCCTTTTACCAATGACTGAATTCTGAAACAGCTCTCTTGTGCAGCATCAGGACCAAATATCTCCCTCCACCTTTAACTAGGAAGGAGTAAAAGATTCTCTAATCCCTAATCTCTTCACCTTGGTTGTGTCTCGATCATGCGTGCACAGGGGTACTGTCTTATCCGCAGGTATTGTGGTTATGTAGAGTACAACGTTTTATCCATAGCAATTTATCAGTTACACATTGATCCATATTTACAGTCTACTAACATATTCTCTTTTCACTTATTTCAAGTAGTGCTCCTCTTCAACCCAGATACTTTACGCATCGTAGAGGGTCACCCTTGGGGAGAGGTTGGGCTAGCACTTACACCCAGGGCATGGCTCATCTTACACTACTACTTCTTTGTCCTCACTTGAGGCACCGGAGTCTGTGCCGTCTGGAGGTGTTCCAGGGGCCCAATCTGGCCAAGGGGCACAGGGATCTCCTGCAAATCCACTGTTCTTAATCAGTACCACTATTTCAATTTCACTACCCAAGCTCCCCATTTCCCTTGCGTTAATTCAAACTAGTCCCAGGTATGGGCATCTCTGCCTGCATTATTCGTATTTCCAACCTTTGGGTAATGTAGCTCTGAGTCATGTTCCTCCGCATGCCCAAAAGAAATCCGCTATTGGTACTGTTTGTTCCTTGTAAGGCTATGTTAAAGGCAATGCCAGGGTTTGATTGATGCATCGCTCCGGCGTGATTATCATTATATTCTCCGTCACTGTAGCTGCTGCCTGAATCGTGATTCTTTCTGGCGTGTCTGCCTGCCAGGAAGTATCATTGTCTAGGTGCCACATAATGACACATTTACCTTTAAATGTGTGGGCAGTATGGCCTCTCAGACCTGTTCATATGGCAGAAGTGTTTATTAAAGTTGCCGGCAGTCGAAAGGATTGGGCACTACTATTACCTTCTTTAAAGGACATGGTGTACATACAAGACAATTATCCTTTCTTAGTCCTCTGGCAGTATATTCAGCCCAAGTATACCAGCCATTGTCTCTGGCATTTTTCTATAGCACCTCCTTATTCTTTACCTCCTTCTTTATGTTTGTTGAAGTAGGAGCTATTCCCTTCATATCGGGGCTTAAAGTCGATGACCCACTCAATGTTTCGTTGCTGATAAGATCAGTAATCATTTCTCCTAATCGACTCCAGGTATTTTTAAGCCATCCTGTGACTTCCTTCTCAGTATCACTATTAAACGATCCCTTATGTCTAGGTTCCCCCTGTATTAATTTCCTTGTCCAGAACTGAGAAATCAATTGTGGGGAACTCTGGTTCATGGGGAACACTGCAGCCCAGACTTGAGGTGCCATCTGCAGCAGGTATACTGCAGTGAACATCTGACAAATCATCAGACCCATCCCTTCCACTCTCCTCATTCACGGGAGTGAGTGTTGGTCCATCATTTTCTCTTTCATCTGTGTCTGTTTCTTCCTGGCTTGAGATGTCAACAGCCTGGCCTTCCTCTTCTCACACTCTGGTTCTTATTTTGGGGTTCAAGTGATACCAGGTGGTGCTACCTTCCACCTGTACTGCTGTCGGGGTGGCTACTACCACTTTATACAGACCTTCCCTTCTAAGCTCATTCCACTTCCTCCTGAACACCCTCAGGTATACCTGATCTCTGGGAATGACCGGACAGCAGGCTAGGGTTCTGCTGCTGCTCTTTATTCTTAGTTGTTGTAATACACTTTTCACTGTTCTCTGAATAAACGCTGAGCCATTATCTGAACTAATTTCTGCTGGTATGCCAAATCTAGGAACTACTTCTCGTCAAAAACTTGTACTTTTTGCCTTGCACTCAATTTATCATGTCCATGTAGTATATTACTAGGTGCTTGAATGGTCCTTATGGTACTGGTATGTGGCCTACTGGAGTCGCTGTTCCTTTCCTAACATTGTTTTGGGCACAGACATCACGTGGATAAAAATTCATCTACCGTTGCCTGTAGATACGGAGACCAATATCCTCGTTATTTTATTTTTCTCATTACTTCCCCCTTGGGCATTGGTCAAAACCATGCGTATCTGAAATAAGAATACTGAGAAGCGTAGTGGGTGCAACAATTTCCCCTTCATGCGAACGCCATATATCATGTGCATCTCTTGTGGCTCCCCTTTGTTGCCACATCAACTGTTCATATGGGCCCGCCTGATGTTGGATTCGAATAATGTCATCCGGCTCAGTTTGCGGTTCTATAAGAATCACTGGTGCTAACTGCTATTTGGCAATCTGAGGCCTTTTCTGCTTCTAGGTCTGCAGCATTATTACCTTTAATGACAAAGTCATTACTGTTTTTGTGTGCCTGGCATTTGATGATTGCTGAACGTTTTGGTTGTATCATGGCAGAGATTAACTGACCTATTTGTTTGGCATGTTGAATGGGTATCCCATCACTTTTTCTAAAACGTCTGTTTCCAAACAGCCCCAAACAGGTGACACACTCCATGGGCATATGCAGAGTCAGTGAATATGTTAACAGTTCATACTTTGGCTATCTGGCATGCAGCAGTAAGGGCTTTTACCTCAGGCAGTTGGGCAGAGGACGGCTGCTCACAGTGTTGTGATACCACAGACACAAAATCTTCCTTTTCCCTTTTCACCACTGCATACCACGTATGATTACCTAAGTGGTCCTTAAAACATGAACCATCCACAAAGTAGACAACATCTGGACAATGGAGCAGTCTTAATTGCATAGTTTTCTATCCAGTTCGAAGGGAAACCTGTCATACCTAAAAAAAAAATCATCATTTGTCCCAAAGTTTGCAGCAGTGGTGCTTGGGCATTGACGCAACCAACCGTCCCAGATACTCGACCTGTGGCTGACAGTATTGCAACTTGGTTTTAGATACCTTGTGCCCTTCTTGGGCTAGTTTGGTCTATGGCACTGTTCCAATGACGAGGAACAAATCATTAAATCATCCACATACTGTAACAGAGAGCTATCTAATGATAGATCTTCTAAGTCAGCCCTGAAAACCTGATTGAACATGTATGACGAATGTTTAAAGCCTTGTGGCAGTCTAGTGTGTGTGTATTGTTTACCAGCATAGGTAAAGGCAAACAAATGTCTGCTTTCCTCTAAAAAAAAAAGGCAGTGCAGAGATCACTTACTGTAATATACCTGGCATCAAGCGGACATTCGTCAGTAACGTGTGTGGGTTAGGAACTTCAGCTGACCAGTCTTCTACTATTTCACTGACTGCTCTCAGTTCATGCACCAGTCACCACTTTGAGTTGTCTGCTCTGATCTCAGGTAGAATCGTACTGCTGAAAAGCTAACTGTTTCAGTCAACACCCTGCTTGGACCAGCCCTTTAATGGTTTTACTAATGCCCATCTCAGCATCAGTATGCGTATATAAAATACTCTCCATTGTACTCAGAGTATTAAATATACTCCATAATACTCTGAATATTTAAAGTACTCCATAATACTCTGAGTATTAAAAATACTAAATAATGCTCTGAGTATTAAAAAAAAAAACTACATAACATTTCAACACACGTTTATTAAAACATCTTCAGTTGTTTAACATGTCGTGTAAAAATAGACAAGGGAACAGCCAGTGAAATACATGTACAGCAAATTCGTTTCTTTAGCCTACCTTAGCAGTTTGTAGCTCCTTTCATAAAGGACATTCCCTTTGTCTAATTTAGTTCACACAACACAACGGGCTCGTTTTATTTATCAAGAAACTACGTAGAACATACTTAAACAATAACAGTTTTTCAAATTTTCGAAGGAAAAAAAGAAGGGGTCTGTCTGTACTCTGTACAGGACGCGCGCGCGCAGAGCTCCGACCCTGCCCTTCTGCAAATGGCTCCGTGCTGCTGACATGCAGAGGCCTGCGAGGCGACTGAACTCGCGCATGCGCACTACCCAGGTCCGAGTGGCCGATACAAGATGGCGGAGTCGGTGGGGAGGGAGAGGCGGAGGCGGGTCCGGATCGAATAGAGCAAAGCCTATACAGGACTCCTAGAAAATCTCTCTAAGGTAAGGGATTTAGCTGTTTAAAAGGGACAATGCAGCGACAGACATGTGGCGGAATATCCAGGGCACGTTAAGGTCTAAAATAAAATTCGCATGCGTGCGTTAATGCACGAAATAAATAAGCAATAGTGTGCGGCGGCTCGCACTGGAGCGCGCGCGCCATTTTGTCTTGCATTTCCCTTGATCCAAAGTGCGCGCCTAAAAAGTGCGGGGTTGTCATGGACGAAGATCCGCAGGGCTTAAATGTCACACTTTCGTATTTTAAGCACACGTACAGATGCACGTGTCTATCCTCGTGCGTTTTATGTTGCACGTGTGCCAAACGGCTCGGTGTTTGTTGGTATTTTACCTGGTTTTCGCACGCATCCTCTGGCCGAGTTGCTGCTCGCTGCTGCTGCTGCTGCTGTTGTCTTTGTTGTGCAGCGCTCGCGCGGATGGCCGGCGTTTCCCCTCCTCCTCCTCCGTGTTTGTTTTCGGGCGGCTCGGTCCGGGGTGGGCGGTGTAGCAGGCGCATGCGTGCCCCTACTAGCGACCATTTGCGCTCTTAACTGCTTTTAAAGACAGTGCACGCAAATCACGCCATATATAGAACCCCATCATCTCTATATACCTCATATCATGATTATAATTGTGATATTAACAGTGTAGAAAACCCTGGAAAGAAATCCTTCTTTGCTAACGCGCTAGCAAGCTAATCACCGAGTTGTTGTTTTCATTCCGTTATTATATAAACATCCAGTTATTAGTACTACAGTTGTTGTCATTATTAATGCTTCTAAAAGCGCGTGTATCCTCCATTAACCGACACATAGCAGCTGGAAGAAACTGAACAGTTCAGCACGAGCTGCTTGTTTTGGTGACGCGCCCCCTCCATGTTTTGGCGCTGTAATCCTCTTAAACACCGGATCTCGTCTTCTAATATTAGTTCTAACCGTGTACCCATTACCGTGTTACCAACTGCATATGTGTTTTCATGAAGGTCACTGGCGTTGACCTTAACCGTCAGAAGTTTCCCAGTAGCTCCAGTACTCAGCTCCTCGGTGCAGTGACGTAGACAGAGAGATTCCCCTGCTCCATGAATGAAGTGTTGTGGCGCTTCTGCAGTCCTGTAACTGCATCAATGGGGAGCTAAACAGCTCGTGTTCCTCACCCAGTAGCATGTAATTACATGCAGTGATCTGTGAAGCTTTTCACTCATCCAGTCCATTTTCCATATCTAGCTGACTGAATTTGTTTTAATTTGCTCAAATTCCTTAATTTCCCCATTCCATCAAACTCTGAAATGTGTGAAATGAGTGGATGATTTTTATTAATTAATTTTATTTTATTAAGACAGGACAAATGAGGAGCTATGACGAGTGAAAACCATAGTACCATAAAGGGAGACTCGGGCATGATCATGTCCCCAACTGGGTCCTCAGCTCAAGCACCACCCCTCACGCCCTCCACCAGCAAAGCCATCCAGGACCTGCCAGGTGTGTGTGTGTGTGTGTGTGTGTGTGTGTGTCTCTGTATGCGAGTGTGTTTGCATGTATGGTATCATGTTAGTGTCCTTCTTTTGCCAGCACCTGTAATGTAAAAAATCGAATATCCAGAGTAACTGAGTTAAATCCCTTTAATAAAACACTAGGTTGTTTATTAATATATTTACAAAGAGCCATGAGGATAGAGCAAGTCAAAAAAGAAAGAAATAAATCTACAAATCTTGTTTCCAGTCAGATTTACCATGATGTGGTAACATTAATGACTGGATGGAGATGTTTATTATTTAGGAAACAAGCTTCCACACTTCCGAGCATTTCACTGCAATAAATACATGGTGTATATCTCCTTGATTTGTATTTAACAAATAAAAATTGAAACTTAAACACTTGATCAGTGTCCAAGTGCTATTGACAGTGTAGATAGTATAGTGTATCATGATAATCTTTCAATAGTTTCTCGTTATATTTCCCACTCCAGCTATGTAATTGCTAGGATTACATAAATAAAGGATTATATTTGCATAATACTGTAGCCACATTGTAATTCTTTGTACTGTACCACAGAGTAGATTCATTTTATGTTGAGAGGAAACTGTAATGTCCAGTTAAGAATTGAAGGTGTCTGATTCTTATCTTAGAGGAGCTGGTCCAGGCTGGATGGGCAAAATGCTGGAGCAAGAGGGAGAATCGGCCATACTATTTTAACCGTTTTACCAACCAGTCGCTGTGGGAGATGCCGGTCCTGGGGCAGCATGATGTCATTGTAAGTACAGAGGAAAATTGTTTGTAACAGTAATAAATTTGAACCTGATTATATTTGTTGTATTTAAATAAGCTCAGAATAACGTGAGAGCTGAACAGAATAAAATTCTAATCGAGACAGTAAAATGACCTGCCATGATGTGTGTTATAATGACTCCCTCGGTGTTTGGAAGCTTTGAATGTTTTAGAAAGTCTAATCGATTGTACAACCTTTAAGCAAGCAAGTTTGATCATCTTTCCCGCTAGTGCGTTTGCTTTGTCAGCACCTGTAACTAACCTCTGTTTAAAAACTGAAACTGATCTTTTTTGGCCTTGCTGATGTTTCAGTCTGATCCATTGGGCCTCAACGCAGCTCCTGCTTCAGGTGATGGCACAGGGGAAGCCGGACTGGGCAACGGGCAACGAAAGAGACGCCCCTCAGAGGATACCTCCTCAGGGGGTCCTAACAGCTTCAAGAGGCCAAAGGTCAGCTTCTTTTTGTATGCAGTATTTTAAATACATTCATAAAATACCACATGAATAGTGTTGTTTTGCTACCCTACTTCGATTCTGATGAAATTTTGGCAGATGTTGTGATGGCATACTTGTTATTATTAGTATGTAATGAAAGTAGGTTTTGCCGATCATTTTAAAATGATTTTTTTCCCCCTTGGTATATGAAGGTTGAGATTCCTGTAACTCCAACCACTCCCACAATCCCAATTTCACCAAGCACCCCTGGTGCAAAGCCCTGGAACTCCACCTTAGACGAAAAACAAGCCCAGCCTAGCACCCCTGCTCCTGCTCCAGCCCCATACCGGCCCTCTGTGTGAGTAACACCACAGCATACCCCATGATCTTTTCCTCACCAGGTCTCTTGTATTTCTATATTATTATTATTATTATTATGATTAGGAGTAGTAGTACTAATAGTAGTAGTAGTAGTAGTAGTAGTAGTAATATTACTAATATATTATTACTAGTAGTAAACTATTAAATAATCAACTTAGATCATCAACAGAATGGAAAGAAACCATGTGTATTCCAGTTGTCATTTATTTAAACATACCATTGCTTAGTTGTACTGTGTGATTGTCTTTTTCCATGAGAGTACAGATGATACAAAATCTAAGGAAAGGTCAACATTTTGCTACCAAGTGAAAAAATTGATAGGAGAAACTAGGACAATATTTTCATTTTTAATTATTTGGTCAAATACTAATTATTGGCACCCTTTCGGAGTTTAGTTTTCCTAAGACTTATATATGTAGAAAATGTAGAATATTGACACCACTAAAGAATGTTTAAATTAAATGCCAACAAATTGTCATTCCTGGAAAAATATTTGCTCTTAGTCTCCAGAAACTTTGATGTGGTAAACATTTAAAATCCCTTTGTCACGCCCCACCATGTGAAAAAGCAAAGACAGGAATGGTTACTGAAGTGTAGTAGTCAGTTAATGGGTATAAACATCCATACTCAGTTAAGTGCACCATTAAGCACAACCAGGATGATGGTAAAATACGAAGGACTGTAACGGTAAGACACATAAGACGTGTTGCAGTGAGATGACACTAAAATTGTACTTTTTGGCTACGCAGACCATTAGCGTGTTTGTCATCCAAGCATCAGGAAAATCCACCATGCGCACTGTTCAGTGTTTTGGGGCTGTGTTACAGCCAGTGGTCCAGAGGCTGTTGTGGAGACTGATGGCATCATGAATTCTGCTAAGTACCAAATTCTTTTAGCCCAAAACCTGGTTGCCTCTGCCAGGGCGTTAAAACTTTTTCAAAACGTTAATGACCCCAAACATATATCCAGATCAAAACAGAAATTAATATGAATTAATATGAATTGCGGGGGGCATGGTGGCTTAGTGGTTAGCACATTTGTCTCGCACCTCTGGGTTTGGGGGTTCGAATCCTGCCTGCGTGTGCGGAGTTTTCATGTTCTCCCCATGCTTCGGGCGTTTCCTCCCACAGTCCAAAGACTTGTAGGCTGATTGGCATTTGTGAATGTGTGCGCGATTGTGCCCGGCAATGGGTTGGCACCATGTCCAGAGTGTCCCCTACCGTGCGCCCCGAGTTCCCTGGGATAGGCTCCAGGGTCCCCCGTGACCTTGTGTAGGATAAGCGGTACAGAGAATGGATAGATGGATGGAATATGAATTGCAAGAGTACCAATAATTTTGTAACCAATGTTTATTTTTGTGGAGTTAAAACTATACTTGTTGCATGTGCCATTTATGTTTGCTCAAGAAAGGTACCAATATGTTGTCTGTGTCAATATACAGTATGTCATATTTGTATCCGACTTCCTATGTGTTCATTTCAGAATCTACTGGGATCTGGACATTCAGACCAACGCAGTAATTAAGGAGCGGGCTCCATTCAACTACCTCCCTCCTCATCCGGAGATCGAGCTACAGCGTGCACAGCTCACCACCAAACTCCGCCAGCACTACCATGAGCTGTGTTACCAGCGTGAAGGTACACATGCGCACCATTAATAAACTCAGAGTGCCCAGATCTCATTAGGTGTAGTGTTAGCATTCGTAGTATGAAAGGAAGGTAGCAGTTAAGAGAAGAGAGATGATTCTCATCCCAGTTAGCAGTCTATAGTTGAGATGTTGAAGATGTGATGCCATTATCCTGCCATCATTTACACACTTTGACCTTATCAGCTGCTCTTACTGTCCTTCTCTATAGATATATTTTCTATCACCCTCCTCACAAATGAAAAATTCTTACCTAGAGTTAATGCTGTCATTATGAAAAGCACAGTTCAGACATGTCAATGGAATTATTATTGGTATTACCGCTATTGTATTGACATTATGTTTGGCATATAGAATGTAGACATAGCAGCACCTAGCACTGTTATCACTGTTGGCTGTTCTGTTTTGTGCTGGCATTAAGGGCACCACACAACCAACTCGAACCTGAGTTTCTTTTTTCCCCTTCAGAAGAACATTGTGCACTATGAAATTTATCAAACCTGGCTTAAAACAGTCAGGGATTTTAATAACAAACACACTGACATGATTTGCGTGTTGCAGGGATTGAGCCGCCACGGGAGTCATTCAACCGCTGGCTGTTGGAGAGGAAGGTGATGGATAAAGGAGTGGACCCCCTGCTGCCCAGCGAGTGTGAGCCTGTCATCTCTCCCTCCATGTTCAGAGAAGTCATGAACGACATCCCCATCAGGTCCAAATCCAATCCCGTACTTCACTGTACATGCGTAAGATCATTTTAGTGTTTGGAGAAAGAATGACCCGTGGTTCTTTCTCCTGCAATTCTAGGCTCTCGCGCATTAAATACAAGGAGGAGGCCAGAAAGCTGTTATTCAAGTATGCAGAGGCAGCCAAGAAAATGATTGATTCCAGGTGAACGGTTTTGATAATAGTACAATTACTGAAATGTTGGCAATATTTAGGATGTTGCTTGTGGTGGACTAACACATGCAACCCATGTGCCAACAGAAACGCTACCCCCGACAGTAGAAAAGTCGTAAAGTGGAACGTTGAAGATACAATGAACTGGCTCAGGAGAGACCACTCTGCCAGTAAAGAAGACTACATGGTACTTTCCAGATCTTCATACATTTATATCATCTTTGTTGTTTTTCTCGTGCCACGAATGTGTTCACTGCTCTTTGCCTTCTCTCAGGATCGGCTGGAGCACTTGCGGAAGCAGTGTGGTCCTCATGTGACGGCTGTAGCTAAGGACTCAGTGGAGGGGATTTGCACTAAAATCTACCACATCTCAGCCGAGTATGTGCGCCGAATCCGTCAGGCCCACCTCAACCTGCTGAAAGAATGTAACATCACGGGTGAGAACAAAATGTGGGGAAAATTAAAGACTGCTCAAATTACTACTCACCATACTGCGTTATTACACACAGTAACACTAAACAATAAATTGCGAATCAATTCATTTGTACGTGTTAATTAAAAATATCATAAACAGCAACTTTTTATTCTTCTCGTAATTCTAGCATTGATATTTTACTAGACTTTTGTTATTTTATATATACTGTATATATGATATTTTGATATGATATTTTCATGTTCTACCACAGCACTGCTGAATTCTTGATTCTAATCGGTCAGCAGGTGTTGATTAATTTTCTGTAACAGCAGATCTGACAGTAATGCTGACTAGAAAGCAAATAATAGGTTTCTGTTAATGTTCCTGTTCTAATAAGTTTTTGTTATGCCTTTGGCATTCTGTTTTCTGGTTGTCCATCCGTCCGTCCGGCTGAGATTCTCGTTAGTGTGATATCTCAAGAATGAGTGGTTGAATGTTTGTAGGATATATAAGGAATTATCATTGTAACCAGCAGATGAACTGATTAGATTCTGGAATTGATCCAAACAGGATCAAGGTCACAGTAAGGTCAAATGTCTTCAATAGCTTCCTTCATGTTTGAAGTATATTTTAAGGGTATCGCTGGCATACAAATTAGTAACAAGGAGAACTAGACTTGGTGGTGGAGGCATCCCCGTCAGCGGCGTTGATGTTGAATTTGACTGAACAGGGAGTTATAAGGTGAATTCTCCACGTAACAGATAAAAAAAAATATGTATATTCGTTAATGTGGTGAGGTATTGTGTGGGGAGACTGAGAGGAAGGACTCTAGCGTTAGCATTGTAACATTCATAGGTGAACCTGCGACTTTACCTTTTCTGACATGGGAAAGTCTTTAGGATGGAGGGATTTGTGGTTTTTCTGTAACATGACAAGCTGCTTTTTTGTCACACTATCTCAAAGAGAGTGAAAAAAGAGAAGCTGGTGAGGGAATGACCATTTATAGCCGTTATAATTCAAGTAATAAAAGGAACTAACTTATTTTGTGGATGTTCAACAACATGGAACTATAAATGGATAAAATGAAGACAAATTGCTGTTGTATAAGAGAAGCAAAAGACATTTTGTTTATAGAGGGGGATAACGGTAACTCTGCTTTGCATCGGCTGTATCACAGCACCCAGGTGTTGATTATTTTCTTAACAGCACACGTTGTGTTGTTTTATTGCTCACATATCATCCAGCTCTATTTGGAGACTGCACTTTTCACACTTTGGCAATACAAAATCCAATTACCAGCAAGAAGTACTCAATTTATTGAGATTAATCACTATCTGATGATTGCCCTTGTGCTATAGTGGACGGGGCGGAGACTGCGGAAGTGCAGGACCGGTTGGTGTATTGTTATCCAGTTCGACTGTCGATTCCGGCGCCACCGCAGCCCCGTGTTGAGCTCCACTTTGAGAACGATATCGCTTGTCTGCGATACAAAGGAGAAATGGTGAAGGTCAACCGTGGCCACTTTAATAAACTGGTATGATTAACAATATTTTACATGTAGAAAACGTTTCCAAAGCTCATGTATGCTTCACAGATGTTATTCTTAAAATAATACAATAAGCCCAAGATAACCCTAGACACACAAAACAAATGTCGCTAAATGTTTCTTTCATTTAGTTATCTAACAGTCAGTTTAGGTGACAGTGAGACAAGTGTTTTCATATTGGATGAACTGTGAACATGTGACAGTCGATTGTGTGCACTAAAAGAAAGATGTGTATCTTCTATTTAAAAATCTACCCCATGAACAGGAGCTCCTTTACCGGTACAGCTGTATCGATGATCCAAGGTTTGAGAAGTTTCTGTCACGTGTGTGGTGCCTTATAAAGAGATATCAGGTGAGCAGATATGTTGAAGCATCATGCTTTCTCTTTATGCGTGGTTTAGAGAATGCTATATGATGTTCATATCATCTCACTGTATGTTCTTTTGAAGGTGATGTTCGGATCTGGTGTGAATGAAGGCAGTGGCCTACAGGGAGCACTTCCTGTGCCAGTGTTCGAAGCGCTCAACAAACAGTTTGGAGTCAGTTTCGAGTGTTTTGCCTCGCCGCTCAACTGCTACTTCAAGCAGTTCTGCTCAGCCTTTCCTGACATTGATGGTTTCTTTGGGTCTCGAGGGTACGGTTTCCAAAGTGCATGCTAAATCTTGTTTTGCTGAATCTTATCAGTGAGCATGCAGTGATTTATACTTACTGTGGTTTAATGTAAATATCATTTTCTTTGCTCTCTCAGGCCATTTCTGAGCTTTTCACCTGTCAGTGGATCATTTGAAGCCAATCCTCCATTCTGCGAGGAGCTCATGGATGCCATGGTCACACGCTTTGAAGTAAGTGATATTTAAATGAACTCCCAGGTGTATGTTTTGTATGTACTGTATACTGGAAGCTTATTCGCTTGTTTGCTCTCCATCTCTCTTTTCTAGGAGCTTCTAGAGAACTCTAGTGAGCCGCTGTCTTTCATTATCTTTGTTCCCGAATGGCGTGACCCCCCGACCCCAGCACTGACACGGATGGAGACCAGCCGCTTCCGCAGGCACCAAATGTCAGTGCCAGCCTTTGAGCATGAATACCGCAGTGGCTCTCAGCATATCTGCAAAAGGTCAGATTCCCTATATGTCTATATTTCCCTGTCAAATTCTCTTCTTCCCAGTTCTTTCACACCTTCATACTGTGCACATTTCCATACAACATGGTTATTCACTGCACAGAAACAAAGAATGCAATTTACCATAATCATATTTCATGAATTAGATTATACCAGACACCAGACAACACCATTACACTTACTTGGATACACTAAAGGAGTCTGTTCCTTTTAGGTAGGAGCTTTGGATTTGTGAAATAAAAATAAGCAAGCAATCTTGAGAAACTTCTTAACTTTTACATATATGGCGTTAAGCAGACGCCCTTATCCAGGGCGACTTACATTTATCTCATTTATACAACTGAGCAGTTGAGGGTTAAGGGCCTTGCTCATGCACCCAGCAGTTGCAGCTTGGCGGTGATGGGGATTGAACTCATGACCTCCTGATCATTAGTCCAACGTCCTAACCACCGAGCTACCACTGCCCTACTACACCTGCTCACATACAATCAATTACAGCAGTCTGCATACGCTTAGAACAAACGAATTGTATCAAAAAGAGCTTTTGAGTTTTTTTTCTTTCATTGACATTTGCTTTTCTCATTGGGTGTCAAACAGTCCATCACGAGAAGGGGAGTAATTACCCTGAAAAGTGACAGGACAGTTACACAAATTGTTTGTCTTCCACAGCTCTCTCTCGAATCCACTGTAAAATTAATCCTACATTTTGTAGTTGGTATTATTGGAAAATATATAAGACCTACAGTAATAATGGAATTCAAGTACATAAAACCTGTGGTTCTTTCTTCATTCTGTATCTTTATTTCAAACAGAAAAGAACCCTTGCATAGTAAGATTCTACCAGTGAGAAACATTTTTATATTTTAAAAACAATACTGTATACTGAACAATTCTTCAAATTCATATTTACAATAACTTCACAAAGCATGAAGTGGACTTGTATCACTGAACACAGCCCAATTGCTTGTAATTAGTCAGGCTCTTCGGGACAGAGGTAGTTTTCTCAGTCATACTGAGTTTGTCTTTAGTATCTAATAATGACACCGAGCTGTCACTACTAAGACTACTTATTTGACTAAACAGTGGAATGACCTCTAATGTGATTTGAAGCATTGCTATTGTACATGATGTGGTTTTAATTCCTTTTCTTTTTTTTAAAGAGAGGAGATGTACTACAAAGCCATCCATGGAACAGCAGTCATCTTCCTGCAGAACAACGCCGGCTTCGCTAAATGGGAACCAACCAGTGAGAGAATTCAGGAGCTGCTGGCTGCGTATAAGATCTCGGGACGGTCACTGTCCTCT
>CM040976.1:9495193-9527661 GCA_022985145.1 Pangasius djambal | reverse complement strand
TGTGTGTGTGTGTGTGTGTGTGTGTGTGTGTGTGTGTGTGTGTGTGTGTGTGTGTGTGTTTGGGTAGAGACTGACTGACTGCATGTTAAGTCAGTTCATGAGGGAGAATGAGGAGAGAGCTAAAGAGAAAAAGTTCATTTACTTTTCTCAGTCTCTAATATTTAAAGAAATATTATGGGTTTTATTATTAATGTTGTCATAGTTGTTGAGTTTTTTTTTTTTTGTTTGTTTGTTTGTTTTTTTAAACTGATGTGATTATTTGGTCACTAATTGCATTTTGTTGTTGCTGTTGTCATTTGAGACGTGGTAATTCTACTTGGGTCCTGTTTTATTTTGGCCTTTTTAACTTTGTGCTTTGCTCCTTGGCAGAGTTGTCTATCTGTCAGGTTGAGAAGTGAAAAATGGACGATAGTGTCTCTGTTGTGCTTTTCTTGTTCAAGTCTTTTTACTTATATGGCAAACGGACGGGAGATGAATCCATGAGTGGGCAGCTATGTTCATACGCCCCTTACATGCTATACGTTACAGAGTAGTAGTAGGCCTTGTGCATACAGATTAGCTGTGCTAGAGCCAGTTTGTTTTGTGTTGGAGAGACTCCTTGAAGTACCCATGCCAGCCTTAGTGGTCCGTCTTCTGGAACAAAGCACTGAAGATGACAAAAACTCAACTGGGAGTTTGTTCGAAGCGGTTCCTTTTAGGTGGGGTTCAGGATGCAAAGGAGTAAAACAGCAGAAAAGGATAGTTTTGCATTGTTTTCCCAGACAGAACCTGTCACATACTTATAAATTGGTTTCAACATGTTATAGATCCACTCTTAGTTTACTTGTTCTTAAAATGTGCACAGAGGTTAAAGATGAATCCAGTTGACTTTGTTTACTAATCTGTAGGAAAATACTGTTTTGTTACTCTTTGAGGTGTACAGTACACGCTTTCAGAAAGGTTTGGTAGCACTGACTGGGATAAACATGATAAAACAATAGAGTAAACATTTTTTTCCTGAAATTTCCAATCTGCAAGTGGACAATATAACTTCCCTCCTTAATTATTCACTCCTTTTACTTAGTGCATGTCTCCGTAAAGATTGCAAGAGAAAGCAATAGGTGAACCTAAAAGCTTACACGCAATGTGTATATGTGATATTGCATCTCAGCAATACTAACTGTCCATCCATCCTATAGAATTGGTCCTACTGTCTTAATTTCAGCCTTAGAAATAATATTACTAAATGCCTTGGGGTTTTTTTTCTTTCTGTGCAGTTACAAATATGTTTGTATTTGTGTGTTTACTCCAGAACGAGTTTGAACCTGATCACTGGGCAGCATAATGAATGTAAATTAACACCAACAACAAAAAAAAAAAAAAGTAAAAAAGAAAAAAAAGGGTCAAAGACTTGATCCTAGGTTTTCCCTCTGGGAGTAAACCAAGGATAAGTTTTCTCTACTCCCAACATTCTTGTTAAATTTATGAGATGTTATGTTGGAACTCCGCTTTGTTGCAATTAGTAATGTGATTGAATTTATAAGCATCCTTATATATGGTCTCTTAATTTCTCTGTTGTATTTTCTCACCTCTCTATGTATATACCCGTCTTATTTTTAAAGTAATGAATTGTAATCGCTTCAAGCTTAATGCTTGAGGGATGGCTCATGCACTCTTGCCATTATAGCAGTACAGAATTTTGGCAGTTTGCTGATCATTGCTAACATGTGACTCCCCGAAAGTAGTATCTCACCTTTATGAAGTCTTTATCTGGCTTTCTCATTCCTGGGGTGTTTCCCATCACCAGCAACTCTGTAGATATTGTACAGAAAAGCATTATGAAGTATGATTTTTTTTTTTTTCTGCTACAGTTGTAGAGTGAGCTCTTTTGAAAAAGAAAAAAGTATTCATGTCTTTCTCCCCATGCTTTTTATTTCTTTTAATTAAACAAACTCTTTATGAATTATACAATTTATTACATAGAAGTCATTTTAAACTAAACCAAAGTGATAACTGAAGAGGAGAAATCTATCTTGTATGTAATAGTAGAACTGTGTATGAACAGTACTGCATAGTGTAACCAGCAAAAATGATTTGTTATTTTTATATTTCACTGTTGTATGTGTTCTGATTAGGTTCTTTTGCTTGATCCCATTTGTCACAATCACAAAAGAGATAATTAAATGTATAGTGCTTATAGGCTTTGTCATATGTGTTTTTACTGATGCTTTTGCAGCTATTTTACTCTGTCAAGTCATTGTTACTTTCCATGTTTTTGGAAGTAAAGAACCACCAACATTTTAAAAGTTGATGCACAATGTTGGAATTTATGAAAATAATTTAAAAGATAATATGGTCCAGGATATGGTTATGGTTATATACCTGGTTATTAATCAGGTTATTGTCTTCTGAATCAGTATGAATATATACATCTTGGTTTTGTTCTTAGTAAATGCTGTTGAGACAAGGCAAAAGGTGTGTATGAAATTCAAACATTTATAATTTTTTAATGGCTTTACTGTAGCTGAGGAAGCTTGAAGAACCAGGAGTACACTACTCTTAGATATTTTTCTTCATGTTCTTATAGTATATAGTTGCCAAGCTTGCACCATTAGAAAGTATTACAATTTTGCAGACTTGTGTTATGCTTCCTCATTTTATGGTTACGGTCAGTTTCACTTACTATTTAAAGCTACATATATCTTTCAGCCCTTGGCTGCTCCAGTGTGATTTTCTCTAAAGCTGCATTGGAAATGCCTCTACTGTAATGGCGGAATAAATGGTACAAATAACCTCATCGTTTAGGCACGGCTTGGACGTCGATGCGCATGCGCAGGCTTTTACTTTGAAAGGCACTACCGCGTAACCGGAAGTTGATTATTGAAGTCATTTTACTACAGACTGGGAATTTTTGGGGCTCGCTCGAGGAAAAAGAAACGGTTCTAGTTAGTCTCTATTCATAAACTCGATTTAATAAGTAATTCAGTGTATTTTAACCATGTGGCTAACGGGTTATAATTGCACAGCGGAATAGCGTCAGGCGATTATTTGAACAGATAAATTTGCTCTTGCTCGCTGTCAGGTCGTATTAAACTAGCTAGGCACGTAGGAGTAAGCCGAATCGGAAAGACTCTGAACTCTTTAGGTCACTTTGTTTCGGCGCTGAAACGAGAGAAATACCCGTTGAGTGAAGTTAAAGCAGTGTACGGTGCAGTAATGGGAGCACACAGGAGTGAGGGACGCAGAGAGTGGCTCCAGCATGACGCCGGGGAGCAGCAGCAGCAGCAGCAGGTTCAGTCCATGGTGAGTCACCCGGGGGGAGGAGGAGGAGGAGGAGGAGGGAGGAAGCTAGCTGTCTCTCTCGCTCTCGCTCTCGCTCTTTCTGTCTCTGTCTCTCATTTTTACTAAGTCTTTATTATCGGCTAGTTATCCATTAAACCACTTTAATTTGGCGTGTTCACTGGTGAAAGGACTCGCTCCAAGTTTGGTTCCGTCCAAAACTGCATACTGTTTAGTGCGCTAGTTTTAGTATAGTATATAAGCATTAAAGCAGAACGCGTACTGTTTAGTAGGGCAGTACACAGTTTTAAGCGTTTGTCTGGTGTATCTGTCACTTCCGGAACGGAGAGTCAAACTGGGCTGCCCCACACTGCTGTGTTTTCTGCCTCAAGCAGTTCATAAGCTCCTCTTGCAGAAACATTATTCATGTAAAGCAGTGCTTCTCAAAGTGGGGAAGCATGTTAAGGGGATTTTGTGGGTTTTATTTTATTTATTTGTAGGTACAGTAGTGAAAATCACAATCCACCATGATCAAACTACTTACAAACTACTACCCCTTTTTACTGAGTTCTTATTATTAGCCAGTTTGAGTGCTCTTTTGAATTGGATGGGTTTAATCCAAACCTCAAGAATTAAAAAAAAAAAGAAAGAAAAGAAAAAAAAGAGCATGCCTATAAGTAATAATTTCACCTGCCTATAAGTAATAATTTCACCTGTCTGCATGCCTATAATTTCACCTGCCTGTAAACCTATAATTTCACCTTGAAATCTCTAATGAATAGACAAAATATTATTGTATGTGTTTACGTAATATTCATGAAATTATCTGTAGTAGGAGGTCGGTGGAATTTGTGTTACAGTTAAAGCACTTTCTGGCTACAAAAGGTTTGAGAACTCCTAATTTGCGTTAGCAGTAAAGAATCTGATGACAAATGGCATCTTTTGCCACTTGTAATAAGCTTTTTCAACTCACGTTGTGTGCAGTCTTAAGTATGCTGTCTTTGGCTACTGATTTGTCAGCGTGTCTTTTCTTTGACATTTGCCAGCATTTTATTTTCTGTATCCTAGAACCCCTGGAACATCATGATCAAGCACAGACAGGTGCAGCGCAGGGGTAGACGCTCACAGATGGCCGTAAGGTAACTCTGAACCTACTTATCTTAGTTCATTGATTACTATGTCTTCCAGATACTTTAAGGCGTCATGACATCTAGCTGTATATTATACAAATCCGTGATGTCTGGTATCTGTGCCTAATGCTTACTCAGTGACAGTAATCCATCTCTGTGGGGCTGCTAGTTATACAGATCCTGTCATTTCTATGGACCTCTTGCGGACTGTACTGCAGCCCAGCTTCAACGATGACATTTTGGCAGTCTTTAAAAAATATATGAAGGTAAGCGAGCACTCTGGAAGTCTGTATCATGAGAAGTGGTGAACGGTAGTGATGTTGACTATACTTTCTATGCACAGTTTTTTGAGAAGGCAGCAAGCAACGTGAAGGAGAATGTAGGAGAGGATGTACAGACGGATCAGCTCATCAAAGAGGCGTGTCGAAACTGCTTGGAGCATGTAAGTAAAATACACTGTTTAAACAGACTATGTTTGAAACTTAAAGAAGAAAGAGTATTAGTTAAGCACAGGAAAATCTTTTCATCTAGGCCAAACAGCTCTTCCCTGATCCAGAGAAAACTGCCCAGAGACCTCTTTTTGATCCCTCTGTAAAGGTAAGGATCAGTCAGTTGTGTCTGAAGATGTGTGTGGTGGTCTGGGAAAACCTTTTACATGGTCAGATTTTGACATTTTCTACTATATCTGGTTCTGAGAACTGCAGTTTTCCTGAACTGAAATGTTTTGCATGCATCTCTTACAGAAGGAAAATTGTAGCATTTTAAAGTGAAAAGGGAGAAAATTTAATATTCCATCCAAATTTCACTGAAAGATGCCCCACCTCTACATTTACAGCCTAATCTACTTAAGGAAAAACATCATTTCTACCAAAATTGTAAGTTCACAATGGGAAATTTGTTATCACTTTGATTATCAGTGTCATTATATACATTAGCATCTGCCTCACCACCTGAGGTAAAAGTCCCTCGCAGCATTTAAACATGAGCCTCATTCGAAATAATGCCAGCGCCGGTGGGGAAATTAGCACTAATTAATTCAAGGCTGTTGACTAAGTTTCTTTTCATTCATGTCTTTTTATTAGGGCATTTAAACATTTTACAAACTTTGTCTGATGTCATCTGAACAGGGTGTGTAAGCGCTCTTTTCTGTTTCGATGATGATGTAACTGGTATCTGATCACAAATTAAATTGATTAGGCTCATGTCCATTTTTCTACGGCATGTAACTATGCAATAACATGTTCAAATCCTGAGAAAAGGAGAGTTGGCTAGTGAGGATTTAGACTTTAGGCAACCCGGCTGCATTTACTGCTGTGTTTATTAAACTGGCTCCTAACATAACATGATTTTTGCAGCCAAGACAAACTTAGAAAATACAGCCAACAGCCAATACAGGGTTAGAAAATAATTTCCATGTTGCTTTGGAACTCACTCTTGGTCAGAATCCGAATTTTCGTCATTTTTGGCTGTTTTGCAGAATTCAGCAACAGTGACATCCGACAGGTTTTTGCAGACCTCCACACATATTATCAGCTTTTTTTGACAGAATATGTTGGTGTGTTTTTCCCACTCTGTGATTGTCTGTAAAGTGTAATAAGTATAATAACAAATTTTTTTGTCATAACTTCTAAGCTTGGAATTTAAGCCTCTAAGCCCTTTGGTCCAGTATCACTAAAGGTTTTCATTCTGCAGCGCTCACGGCAGATGGATGATGATTCCAGCCAAAGAGGAAGCCCAATGCTTAAAAAGGTAAATTAATAAAGTTACATTCGGTCATACACTCGATCAGTAGCAGGTAATTAAATGGAGTGCTTAAAGATAAAAAGCTGTTACACAATAAGGCATATATAATACCAGGTTGTTGTTGTTACCTATTCCAATAACTATATGTAGTGTGAAATCAGGACCCAGGCTTATTATTTTCAGAAGGTCTCAGATCACGAAGAAAAAAAAATAATAGCTGATTCGGTTGCTCCCATCTCATTGCAGAAAATCAGCTTAGTTTTTAATTGTTTGAATATTTACTGACTCATTTGTTTATCTCTGTTTAGAGGAAGGGACGTCCCCCTCTCCCCACTCTGCCTTATGACAGAACTGTACCGTACAGCGCTCCGTAAGCATTGTACATGATATTAATGAAATTAAGGAATGATGGTAAAAAAATTATGTTTTTTAGCTCAGAAATGTTACTTTATTTTCTGTAGGATGAAGCCTAAAATAGCTGAGCCCATAAAACGAGAAGGACCAAAGGTAAAAAGATTGTTTACCCATCAAATTACGTCGCTATAGGCTGTGTATAATCAAACGATTGGCGCCTTTTAAATTTGGGCCTCACTTTTGCAGTGGGATCCCGCCCGGCTGAATGAAAAAAGCACATTTGTTTTAGGATCCAGGGCGAACAAGTAAGTGTTTGTTTATTGAATAGTTTGTTTTTCTGTATTATGCCATGGTAACAGTGATATAATGAAATAAGAATATACATACCACTGGACACCATTATTAGAGACGCTTCATCTGTGAAAACATGTATTTTTATAAATAATTATATACAATATATGCCTAATACATTTGAAATTATGATTGCTGTCATTGCTAGCATATGCTGCTTAAGTAAAACGTTGTGCATGGCACAGCCATGTGTGGTCCAAGAGAGCATAAATGGCTGTGCTTTCAAGGTGGGAAAGATGGCATTACTCTTAGAACTAACCTATTGTGGATGTATGTGAGTGCGTTCCTCTGAGTATAGCATGAGCAGCAGTTCTAAAAGGTGCTGTGGCTGGCTTCATGTGTCTTGAACAACATGCTAGCCTTCACCTTCCCTGGCCACTGGCTGCCACATGATGGGGCAGAGTTAGCTCATGGTTGGGAATTTGGCTAGTTGGTAGAAAATGGGGTGAAACTGAATTCAGACAAACAGCTGAAAAGACAAGGAAGAAAAATCAAGTTTCGGCCCAAATTGGGTTTTTCTGTCTATAATATACTTCGACAACTCTGCTTTAAGAAATCATAAAGTTCTTATCAAAACAACATGGAAATTTTATTTACTTTTTACTCTTACCTATGCTGTCATCCTGCAAAGAAACAGACAGTCTGCCCAAAGATGTCTTAAACCTTACCAGTGTGATTTCTTCATGCAGTTTGATCAAGTTATTGGATAGTTACACACTGTAGCAAAACAAACATAAGCCCAGTGAAATCAGTGTTTTATTGATTATGTGACTGCTGATAGAAGTAGCAGGATGAAGTCTGAAGCATATAAAGCTATACTTTTGGATAGGATAGGATAGGATAGGATGCGCTTCACAGTACAGATGGATAATGACCCAAAATGTATCACGAAAGCAACCCAAGAGCTTGGAAATGGAATGTTCTTAAATGGCAGAGTCAGTCACCTGACCTCAACCCAACAGAGCATGCTTTTCACTTACTGAAGACAAAACTGAAGGCAGAAAAACCCACAAACAAGCAGCAACTGAAGGCAGCTGCAGTGAGCCCTGGCAAAGCATCTCAAAGGAGGAAACATGGCATTTAGTGATATCCGTGGGTTCCAGATTTCAGGCAGCCATTGACAGCGAAGGATTTGCATCCAAGTATTAAAAATAATCCTAATATTTATGATTGTTAGTTTGTCCAATTACTTTTGAGCCTGTGAACATGGAGGGACATTGTAAAAAATGGCTGTAATTCCTAAACAGTTAACGCAATATTTTTGTTAAACCCCTTGAGTTAAAGCTGAAAGTCATATCTTGATTGCTTCATTTCAAATCCATTGTGGTGGAGTACAGAGGCATCTTTATGAAAATTGTGTCACTGTCCAAATATTTATGGACCTGACTGTGTCTCTCTCTGTGTGTGTGTGTGTGTGTGTGTGTGTGTGTGTGTGTGTGTGTGTGTGTGTGTGTGTGTGTGTGTGTGTAGTAGAACGTGTCACAATTTCACCATGTAAAGAGTTTTCACAGGCCATCACACATTACTTGTTCCCTCTAGTGGGATTCCACGATGTATAAAGGTTATGGATCATGTGTGTAATTTACTGTTTTGTTTGGTTGTATGGCAAATAAAACTAATACTATTTTTAATTTCAGAGCTTTGGGGATGGGAGGCACCAGGGGAAGGATCTATATTAAACATGCAGACCTCTTCAAGGTATTGTGAATATCTGTGTTCACAGTGGGATATATTGCTTCTGCATTGTTCATAAAAAAAAGAATGCTCTGTGTGTGTGTGTGTGTGTGTGTGTGTGTGTGTGTGATTCAGTATGCTGCTGATGCTCAGGATAAGCAATGGCTTGCAGAGAGGCAACACATGAGAGCCACAGGTGGAAAGATGGTAAGAATCTGTGTGTACATAGTGTATGTAAAGATCAAATCGTGAAGAAAATTGTTCAAAAAAATGTAAAAAATAAACAGAAAATTAATAGACTTAATGTTTTTAGGCATATCTCCTTATTGAAGAGGACATCCAAGACCTTGCCCTAAGTGAAGAATATAAGTAAGTTAATATTAATAAACTTGTTATAAGGCCCCTGTGCCTTTTTTTAAAGCAAAATTTAGCTATCCACCTGTTTGAATGGTATTAGCAGCTCAGACGTGTGTTCCTGGGATCCGCTGCGACGCTGACCAGGATAAAGTGCTTTTATCGAGATGATTGGATAAATCAGTATAATCTTAGGTTTGTCCGTGTGGACTTCCCTCTTCGATTCTGACCACAGGTTTTCAGTAGAGTTTAAATCCAGACACTGGGATAGTCATTGCCAGTCATTGTTTTTGTGTTTCATTTCTTTGTTGATTTGGACTTATGTTTAGCTCATCATCTTTTTGAACACTCTTAACTCCTGGCAGAGGCAACCAGGGGCCTCAAAGCATGTGTAGAACAAGTTCTAAATTTGATGTGAAAATCCCTCATTATTGTCTTCTCCACTGCCATATTTGGAAATGTAGTGCATTGGAGCGAGCGATATGAACACAAGTAAGATGTCTGTCATGTGCCTGTGGCTGGCTCCCAAGTGGCACAACAGGAAAGTGTTTGCCCTCTTGTCTAGAGATTGAGAGTTTGAATCCAGGTAGTGCCACTGCCATGTGTAGTTGGAAGTCCAAGAGAACAAAATTGGTCATGGTCTCTGAGTGGGAGGGATGTCATACTCTCTCTCTCCCCTGCCAATCACAGTGACAATCAAGCACATCTGTGAGTTCAAGCATGCAGAAGGAGGCGGATACCCCTTTCCTCCGAGTGTGTTACGCCTCCCTGTGACACAGTATGAGCAACAGTTCAAGACTTTTTTGCCCTCCCTGGTTTGTAGCTGTCGTATTAGACGGGAGAACTGGCTGGTGGGTGGGAATTGGCCAAGACTAAATTAGGGAGAAAATTGAGGGAGCCTGCACATGGCTAACTAAAAAGACCTAGAATAGAGATCAGCTAAATTGCACTGGGCGACCAAATCGACTGATGAGCCACTGATCACTCTCAGCAAAGAGTTTCCTGTGCTCCTTAAAAATACTTTCCCTGAACAAAGTTGTCTGCCAAAGCTTCAAGCAAGGCACCATCCCAGTCAATGTTTAGATGTGCTCTTCATATGATTTTACTTCAGCTTTCACACGTCACCCATCAGCACCTTGTTGTGAGCACTGGAACAGGCAATTATTCTGTCAGTTATTCTGATATGACAAGTATGATAAGGGGGAAGGGAGCTCCTTATAATCGGTTTAAGATTTTCACTTTTCTACCACTAGGGGTTTCTGCATACGCATGGTCAGGAGTGTGCTTAAATATACGCTCATCCTCACACAAGAAGAACTTGTTAAATCACGTCAACACATAGAAATGTGTGTATACATGCCTTACGCATAATATTATGTATATACACCGCTGAAAAAAGAATTCCCCAGGTTTTGGGCCAAAATATCCTAGTACATGGCAGATGTAATGACATCCTCAGTCTTCACAATAAATCCCCTGAACCACCAGCCACAAAACAGCCCACAAAGCATCACCGATCCATCGCCATGTTTTACAGCAGGTATCAGGTGCTTTTCTTATCGGTCTCATCTGACCACAAAACTCAATGCCAGTAGTAGTTCTAATGATGTTTGGTGAGGTTCAAGTGGCTGCATTTTGTGAGCTTGTTGTTATGAAAGTGGTCTGTTCTAGTTGATTCTTTGGTTCTTTTAATTGTGATGATTTTGGCTCACATTTAACAAAAACCCACCAATTCACTATCTCAAAAAATTAGAATACTTCATAAGACCAATACAAAAAAACATTTTTAGTGAATTGTTGGCCTTCTGGAAAGTATGTTCATTTATATGTACTCAATACTTGGTAGGGGCTCCTTTTGCTTTAATTACTGCCTCAATTCGGCGTGGCATGGAGGTGATCAGTCTGTGGCACTGCTGAGGTGGTATGGAAGCCCAGGTTTCTTTGACAGTGGCCTTCAGCTCATCTGCATTTTTTGGTCTCTTGTTTCTCATTTTCCTCTTGACAATACCCCGTAGATTCTCTATGGGGTTCAGGTCTGGTGAGTTTGCTGGCCAGTCAAGCACACTAACTCCATGGTCATTTAACCAACTTTTGGTGCTTTTGGCAGTGTGGGCAGGTGCCAAATCCTGCTGGAAAATGAAATCAGCATCTTTAAAAAGCTGGTTAGCAGAAGGAAGCATGAAGTGCTCTAAACTTTCTTGGTAAACGGGTGGAGTGACTTTGGTTTTCAAAAAACACACCAGCAGATGACATTGCACCCCAAATCATCACAGACTGTGGAAACTTAACACTGGACTTCAAGCAACTTGGGCTTTGAGCTTCTCCATCCTTCCTCCAGACTCTAGGACCTTGGTTTCCAAATGAAATACAAAACTTGCTCTCATCTGAAAAGAGGACTTTGGACCACTGGGCAACAGTCCACTTCTTCTTCTCCTTAGCCCAGGTAAGACGCTTCTGACGTTATCTGTGGTTCAGGAGTGGCTTAACAAGAGGAATATGACAACTGTAGCCAAATTCCTTGACACGTCTGTGTGTGGTAACTCTTGATGCCTTGACCTCAGCCTCAGTCCATTCCTTGTGAAGTTCACCCAAATTCTTGAATCGATTTTGCCTGACAAGCCTCTCAAGGCTGCGGTTCTCTCGGTTGGTTGTGCATCTTTTTCTTCCACACTTTTTCCTTCCACTCAACTTTCTGTTAACATGCTTGGATACAGCACTCTGTGAACAGCCAGCTTCTTTGGCAATGAATGTTTGTGGCTTACCCTCCTTGTGAAGGGTGTCAGTGATTGTCTTCTGGACAACTGTCAGATCAGCAGTCTTCCCCATGATTGTGTAGCCTAGTGAACCAAACTGAGAGATCATTTTGAAGGCTCAGGAAACCTTTGCAGGTGTTTTGAGTTGATTAGCTGATTGGCATGTTACCATATTCTAATTTTTTGAGATAGTGAATTGGTGGGTTTTTGTTAAATGTGAGCCAAAATCATCACAATTAAAAGAACCAAAGACTTAAACTACTTCAGTCTGTGTGCACTGAATTTATATAATACATGAGTTTCACTATTTGAGTTGAATTACTGAAATAAATGAACTTTTCCACGACATTCAAATTTATTGAGATGCACCTGTAAAGTGACTTTATGCCTTATGCATAGTTGTCCTCATAGTTATCCTAGGATCCTGGTCTTCTGATTTCGCAGTTCAGGAACTGTTTATGTTGGATATGCATGCTATGCAACTAATCACAGTGGTCCAAAAAAAAAAAAAAAAACGTTTTCCCAGTGGCACGAAGGAGCATCTGCAAAACCAAAGAGGTGTCTATCTGGCCTAGACAAAAATTATCCAACCCCACCAGAGTTGGTCAAAAAAGAATAGCTAATTTGGTCTGTAGTTTTCTCGGGGAGGAGGAAGGAAATCGCTGGTCTGGATGACAGTAAAATCACAGAGTAGCACCTGCAAATGATTGAATTACCCCAGGTATGTGTGTGTGAATCTAATCTGGTTAAAATAGGGCTTTACACATTTTCCTTAGTCTTGGTTTGTCTCTGCCACAAAAACCTCTACAGTGTTACAGGACATTTTACTTTTTGACGTTTGCCATTTTGACATGAGGGAAGATTTTAATTAAGCATCATAACAGTGACTGATATGAACATCTAAACATTTTTTTTGCAGTTAAATTACCTAATGAATCTTTGTCTCTCTTTTAAATCCCTAGAGACTGTCCTGAATTGAGGCTGGATGAATTGAAGCCCTTCGTGGTACCTGTGTGGATGGTAGAGAAGATGCAGAAGACAATGGAAGCTCAGAGATCAGAGAAGGATTAAAGAATTGGGAGCTTGGCACCATAGACATTTTTTAGGGTACAAATGCTGATCTAGGATCAACTCAGTGTCTGTATAATATAACTTAGTTTAAAGAATAATAGATATATTCCATGATAAACAGCTAGAAAACTGATGCCAGATCTGCAGTCTTACTCTGATCCATACAATTCCTAATGGCGTAGGTAGAATTTACCTGTTCAGAAGCAGACTAAGGGACCAGGCCATGCACACATTCATAATGAAATGAAGCTCAGTCTCATTTCCTTTATTTTAATTTCTGTGAATGTTTTTGTTTCTTATTACAAAATAGATAGACCCTGACCATATAATCAAGTTAAGCAATTTTCCCTTTGTGTGCACCCACATGCTGGAAAAGTGTGAACAGTTAGGGTTGAACAACTCAGTATTATTAGAGGTGATATCAGACAGATTTTTTTTTTCACCTTAATCACAAAAGTAGCTTTAAATATCTATACGTATGTGTATATATGTATTTTCTTACATGGGTTTTGTATGGGAAGATGTCTGCATGTGTGTGCACACACTGATACTGTATCATTGAGTACTTTTTCCCCCATTACCTTTGTGTTATCTGGAAATACTTTCTGATAGCCTGTGAAAGGTTTTACAGGATACCAGATTTTCTTTTTCTTTCTTTCTTTTTTTGTATTTGTCATGTACACAAAAGGGGAATTTATTCCGCATATTCTCACCCATCATTTTTTTTCCTATCAGTTACATTTAAAATCTTTAAAAGGGTAAGGAAACTTTTCTTTTTGCAGATGTAGCTGTGTTGTAGTATAGTAATAAGAAGTGTAACTGATGTGTACTGTTTGTGGTGGAGAAATGAGAACAGTGTTTGACATGCCTAGTTTAAGTTACATGTTTTATAGTGAAAAGGGAGAAAATGTAAGTTATTTTTAAAAAAATAAAAAGAGTTTGTGGTGCGAAATAAAATCGTTATATTCTGTGAAAATTGTTTTCCCTTCTTGAATGAGGCATTTTATCAAATGTAAGCAATGGTCTTCGGTCTGTTCTGTTGCATGGTCGTCAACGGTTATAGACACGCCCATGTGAACGCGTCGTCCAATCAGTTTGTCGGCTTTGTAACGTGCGTCATTTCGGGTTGCTAGGGTCCGCCCAGTTTGTTTTGTAAGCTCGGCTGTGATTGGTGGGCGCAGTGGCTGGGGGTGGGGAAACGGTTTTGAGAGAGTAAGTTTAAACGGGGGGGCGGGATATGATTTTTAAAATCTGATTGTGAACTCCGACAGTACTGTTAGCGAACTGCACAGAGCTGGTAATGTATGCTTTCTAATTAACGCTCGTGTACTGTTATATTTTAGTCAGCCGCAGGATTGATTATATGTATAAACATACAGACTGAACATGTAATTCGGGAGATTTTACTTGAATTAGTCGGCATTTGTTTTTATCCTTGTAGCTGGATTGTTCCAGACATTAATGTTAGCTAAGTTAGCTAACACCACACCAGGTCTATTATTAATGTTATTATTACCCTGATGCTTCTGACACTCCTTATGGATACGCCTGTTAATGTATTTTTACAACTGATGTTAAATATAAATAACCGTTCACTTAATAATCGTTTGTGTTTGGCGTTAACTTGCAGATATTGCGGTTGTGTTGTCGCTGCTCGGCTAAATGCTAGCTAACGTTAGGGTTTTACTGCGGGGCTTAATGACGCTGCTAGCAAGCCGGTATGAGCCGAAAGATCTCCCTTACACAGGAATGTGTCTGAAACACGGACAGAAATCGACTATCAGGACGTAAATCGAAAGCTTATAGAAATAAAGGCTGCTAGGGTTGACCAGTTAGCCAAACTAAGCTTTTTAAATGTTAAATAAAAGAACGTCGAGAGCAGGTAAGGTGGTGTACGTTTAGCGTTTGCTCTCATGAAAGCGGTGTGTGTGTGTGTGTGTGTGTGTGTGTGAGGGGGCAAAAAATATGAGCATCTGCAGAATTCTTGTGTTTTGTACGTTCCATCACCATGGTTGATCTGTTTCCCAGCTAAAACTAGCCGCTTCCTGTGTGTGTGTGTGTAAAGGTTAATGCTGCAGCAGAGCTGTGGTTTGGACACTTGTTGAAGCCGAGTAACTGAACTGTCAGGCTCTTGTTTTGATTTGTGTAGACTTTAAAGCCATGGCCTCTCAGAACCTGGATCCTGCTGCAGCTTCTTCTACAGCCGCCTTAAAAGGAAACGAAACAGCCGGAAGTGTGTCGAAGGGCTCCGTTAGTAAGAGGTGTGTATGTGATGAGCAGCTGCATGCAAACTCGGAGTGAACATCACTCAGTGCTCAACTTTTACACTCACACACACACACACACACACACACACACACACACACACACACCAAAAAAGCACAGGGCAGTTCCCTTCTCACAGCTCCTGAGCTCAGGTTTCTGTCTGTGTCTGCACTGAGTGGGTTTCCTCTGACCTTCCAAAAACATACCACAAAGTGGATTGGTTATGCAAAATCGCCCCTTGGTGTGTGTGTGTGTGTGTGTGTATGTATGTATGTGTGCTTGGTATTCAAATTTTATCCATCACACACACACAAAACCACACACAGTAAGACGTGTAGTGAAATGCTTTTTTTACGACTGTCCGTGACATAAAATAGAATTTACATAGCGTTAGAAAAGAGGAAAGTATTGTTAAAAGAAAAAGTATAAACATATAATGTGAGGATTTAAAGATAGGTGGCAGCAACAGTCTGATAAAGTGCAGAGCCTCAATGGCATATCAGTCCTCAGTGGACTGGTATCCCTACCCATCTCCCTCACTCTCAGTGTCCTGGGACTCCGCGATGTTCGACACGACCCTGACCAGGATAACGCAGCTATTGCAAACGAGTGAATTTTATTACTACCTCAGGTCATTTGCATTCATTTTTATTCAGTGTACAATATTACATATTAAATAATAATAGTAAATATTACTTTTTCTGATCCTGCAGGGTGCTTGACACAGCACAATCCTACTAGAGCTATCACGTGAAAGAAATGCCAGTCTGTGAAAACTGGCTTCTATTTATTTTTGAACTTTGTACAGCTTCGATGAGAAGAAAAATAGTTGTTCCTTGCAAAAGTGATGGCATGATAAATAAATATTTTGGCAATTAATATGCAGTGGTTCAGCAATACAACTTTTAAATAAGATTTCGGATTCAATTCTTGACTTGCGTTCCAGTAAATTTTGTACATTCACGCCTTTTGAAATTTGACCTTTTACAGTAACCACAGTTAAGTAATACTGATTAAATAACTGAGCATTTGATAATTTGTCACGCCTGCCGAGGAGAGAATAACAGCGCCGAGTCCCTTCCTACAATGTCTGACAAGAGTTGGAGACTCTTCAGTTGAAAACTTTATTTTAGTGTTTGCTTAACAAGATGTTGAATTGGCGTCATGTTTGTCTCATCATCTTGGTGAAAGCTCGATCTATGACTAAGAACCTCCTGGCAGAGGCAACAAGGTTTTGGAGTGCAATATCCTGGTACTGAGCAGAAGTAATGATTCTTCACATGAGCACCTGAACCACCAGCCAAAGTTACCAAAGAATATCCTGATTTTATTTTGACAGCTGGGATAATGCATGGTTTTGTAAGCATTAAAAGACAATGTAAACACTTTGTGATGGTTTAAAGGGGGGTAATTTTAAGTATTGTTTATTTGGTACTGACTATGTGCCAGTTCCTGAGCGCTGTTCTTGCCTTCCACTCTTCCCAGGCTTCAGCAAGAGCTGATGACGCTCATGGTGAGTCCTCAAAATACCTTGTTACTCTTCACACTGTGTTCACTCTTAACAAATTATTCATTTGCCTCCAAATGTTTGTTGTATTGCAGATGTCAGGAGACAAGGGAATTTCAGCATTCCCAGAGTCTGACAATCTCTTCAAATGGATTGGCACGATAGATGGCGCACAGGGAACAGTAAGTTTTACTCTCTCATATTTACTGTGTTTGCTTTAGCTATGGTGCATGTAACAGAACTGTTCTCAAGTCCAGTGTAGAAAAGCATTATATTAAATTTGCAGACATTACTTGGCTAAATGCAGTTTTGCTTGCAGATTTTTTTTTTCCCCCCTGTGTGAGGTTCAAACCATAATTGTCTGCTTTTTTTTCCTGTTGAGGTGTATGAAGGTTTGAGGTATAAGCTCTCATTGGAGTTTCCTAGTGGATACCCGTACAACGCTCCTCGGGTGAAATTCATCACTCCTTGCTTCCATCCAAATGTCGATGAGAATGGGTTTATTTGCTTAGACATTTTGAAGGAGAAATGGTCAGCTCTCTATGACGTTCGATCCATTCTGCTGTCCATTCAGAGTTTACTTGGAGGTAATGTTTTTAAGATTTAAGAGCTACAAATTTGTACATTATTATTATTATTATTATTATTATTATTATTATTATTATTATTATTTATTGTTAGTGGTGGTGGTGGTAGTAGTAGCATATCTGATGACTCATTGTCTGCTACCTCCCCCTCCTTTTCTTTCCTCCCCATTTTATTAAAGAACCCAACAATGATAGCCCTATGAACTCTGCAGCTGCAGAATTATGGGATAACCAGGAAGGTAAGTAGTTATGGTGTGCAGGCCAAACCATTTTGCCTTTTGGTGTAGTGAAGTAGTCTGTCATTTTGTATGTAATATTTCATAAGTGGAAGTCAGCACTTTCTGTGTGTTCTTATTCCAGCCTTCAAAGCCCATTTGCACTCAACCTACAAGAATTGACAGACAAAATTCCCGCCTCTTCTCTTTTATCTCACTGTGTGACCTCATTTCTTTATTTTTGCCCATGACTATGTAAATTTAAATGCTGAGTCTGTTTCTGTACAATATTTGTATGTTGAATAAGCCTGTCTCAATAAAATGCCATTCAGTATTTGGACTTGTTTATTCCCTTCATTCTAATAAAACTATATATATATATCTCACAGTGATGAGACCTAAATAATCTCTACTGTGTCTGTTAGACGAAAGTAGTTCTCAAAATGGAAGTATGGCCAAGGGGGTTGTTGTTGTTTTTATTTATTTATCTTCAGGTTAATGTGATGAAAATCACAACCCACCATTAGCAAAGTCATTGGGTTTTGTTTGTTTTTGACTGGTCCCTTGATTTGAATGGTTTTAATTCAAACCTCAAGAACCCAAAAACAAGCAAACCAATAAATAAATGTTAATATATCCCGTTGGTGGAAAATTCAGGAATAGAAATCCCTAATAGACAAAATATTGTGCAAATTTAAATAATAATCATGAAATAAATGTGTACTGTGGAGGGGTCTGTAGAAGTTTTTATATATATATATAATAATTAATATATATAATTAAATAATAATATAATTAAAGGGGTCCCTGGCTACAAAACTTTTGAGAAGCCCTGCTCTAAAGTATTTATGTTGATGGTTAAACCAGATATGACTGAAAGTTTTGCAATGCAGTCAAAGCTCTACATTTTCAGGCAAGTTGGGAAGAATGGTTAGAAGAAATTACAGCTTTTTCCACCATGATATCTGTATTTTTTTCCCCCCTCTTTAGCATAATGTGATCTTTGGTGTGTCTTGCAGTTCCATTTTATAGTCATATTTTTGTTTAGTAGCACTTGCAGATAGGGGGCAGTATTGTCTGCAAGTGCATAGGTGAATTGTTTGAAAACTCACCTATGCTACTGTGCATTATGAAATACACGAGAGCTTGGTGGTTTACAGATGGATCATGATTAATCTGGATTTTGTTACAAAAACCAAGGCATGCCAAATTAATTAGGGATTGAAGACTGATTTCTCACTAGCTACATGGTCCACAGTGGCTTTAGTTGAGCAAACAGAATATGCATCCTATTCTACAGTTGGAATGACTGCAGCAGCCTGACTTTCCATCCTGCGACACCACTTCCACCTCCATCATCTCCTCCAAGGCGTCATCATCCTCTTCCTGTGTTCCCTCAGCCCAGGCTTTCTGCACTGGTTCCACTGACCACAGTGGCACGTTTACCCTCTGCAGCATTTCCTGGAGCAGGGTCTCAATCTCCAACACGTGGCCCTTCAGGTCAGGTTTTTCCCTGCTCTCTGTCACCACCCAGGGGCTCTGCACCGTGGCAGCACGACCTGCCACCTCAGTGCCTCCTCCAGAGGCACCTGTGTTCACCAGGGCCTGTCTGTCCTTCTGCACAGCGATGGGAAAGAGCTCCTGGAGTGCACTGACCCTCTTGAGCTCCTGCTGGAAGTTCTCCAAGGCAGACAGAAGCAGCACCCAGAGACGCTCGACCTGCTCGCGATCGTCCTGGCCTTGGTCTGTCTCAACCAGCAGCTGTAGCAGCCTCCGGTGCAGCCCTGTAACATGAGCATGATAAACAAAGGCAAACAGACCTGTTCTCATCTTTCTTTCTTTCTTTAATATTTAATCAACTTTTGCTTTTTGAATCAGTAGACCTTGATCGGAGTTACGTAATTTAAGGCTCCACATCTTAACAATGGCGTGTTTCTCAGTAGAAAACTGATGTAAAATGCAGTAGTTTGGAATTCATCACAGAGATTGTTTTTTTTTTTTTGGTCCGTGCAATTTGTCTGCTGGGTAATAAGCATAACTCAGGGGGAGCAAAACATGCCAGGACATTATTATTTTTAGTACATCTCAACCAATAATTACATAACTATGCTGAATTATTAAAGCTGCCACTGTGTAAGTTGTCTTTTTATGTCAGCGGATAAATTACCTTGTTCGATTTAATGTAAAAGTAAGTTTATGCACTTCTGTAAAATAGTAATTTAATATATAATATATACATATAATGTATATTATGAAGTAGGAGTCTTGGATTCCAGCACAGTTCGGTGATTTGCATAATCAAAGACAATTGATTCAATTCATGAGTTAATAAACATGGCTCCAGGACAGGAATTAATGTCCCATGAGTCAAGTTATTTCTATATCCTAACGTACTCATTTTTTCCCTGTAGGGATCTGGGTGGAAAATATAGAGAAAAGAAAAATATTCGTGTGAGAATATTCGATGGCGCTCCATCATCTTCATTGTTAAAAAGACTTAAACCATGAAATTGGATTACTTTTACTGTTAAGTACATTGGAGACTTGTACACAATGTGTGTATATTGTTTATTCACAAAAAAGCACCTTAATAATCTTAGCATGGCACTGTGCTTACAAGTAGATATTTCTTTCCACTGTGTATTTCTGTTTGCTGTATTGGAAGAAAAGCCTCGTACAGTGGCTCTGCTCTCCTACCTGTACATATTTTATGCGCCTGTCCCCTGGTTTCCTCCAGCTCGTCTCTCAGAAGGCTGCCGTCTGTGTTACTCCCTAAGCAGGTGGCCATTTGCTGGAAGCAAGCGGTGAGTTTGCTGAAGGCGGCCTGCGCCTGCTCACACTCGCTCACAAGCCTCTTCCTGGCCTGGATCTCTCCCACCGACCTCCGCCACCGATTCATGCTCCGCCAACCACAACTGGTTAAAGTTTTAGCACATCTGGAACTGGGTTCTTGGGCACAGCGTCAGCCTGATCATCTTCCAAATATAACTTTGGGTTAAGAATCTTTACATAAATTGCAAGCTCCCAGCTTTAGAAGACTTAGAACTAATCATGAATTCTCTTTCCATTGATGTGTATTCCTGTATTATATTAATGATAAATACCCCATGTGTAAATGTTCTTATATTTTAACAAATTATATTATACAAATTATCTTGTGGATCTTTCAATTTGAACCTCATCTTTTTTTTTAGGATAGTGGATTTAAAAATTCATTAGATACATTAGACAGTTAATGAGTGAGCTATTCCTACACCAAATCACAAACATATGACACACTACCTGTAAGGATTCAATATAAATATGAGTTTTAACATTTTGTATAGGATTATAAAAGTTCCATTAAACTATAATTTAATATCATTAATAAGTGAACCAGTATAGTTGTAGCCTTTTTTTTTTTCCTTTAAAAAAAAAAAAATCTTACCATTACCTCAGTCTCATTCAGGATGCCATAATTTCTTCTCATCCTCAGCATTGTGTTGACAGTCTCACATCTCAGCTTGACTACATCTGAGATGAGTGCCGGCAAACACTCTGTTATCACCCACTTCCTTTCCGATGGCTTCATGGAAGCTGTTGGCCTTCGGGGAGACTTTCTTCAATTAGGCACGAGCAGTGCAGCTGATGCTCTCCAAACCAAACGGCTACAAACGTCACACATCTGAGGGAGATCTCATCTTAAAATAAACACATAATCATGGAAAGAGGAGTACTCTTTATATTGAACAAGGTTAAATCCATGTTTGGCTTCCTTTGTTCCTGTGTTTTGTATGTGTGCTTTAGGCGCAGTTAATTGCCATCTGGGAGAACGGCGTGGGACTGCAGGGGAACAGGCCGGGATCCTTTGATGACCCCCCTGTGGCTCTTCAGGCTTGTTTGAACGCAGTGCGTAGATAAGGAGGGCCCTTGACACTCGCACTATCCCGCAGGTGTAGTATCCTCAGCAACCTCACTCATGTTAGCTCATTCAGTTAGCAAAACATCAGAGCTGAAGTAAGCTAGTTCTTAAAATATCATTCACATATTAATATTTATATAATATAATATTTACTCTTCTGTTTTTTAATCATTAGGTTTGACGACTGCCATTATCAACCCCACGCAATCTATGCTTTCACTTAATGTTTGTCATTTTCAATTTATACATATCTTTTTTTTTTTTTTTTTTTGCTCATTCAGAGAGGAGTACTCAAAGGTCCCGCTACATAAAAATTCTTGCTTACCAAAGTGTGGATAAGCAACTAACATGACTGAACAGCAACAAGTGTGTCACCTGTTAATGCTTAACTGCTGATGTTTAGTTTATGGCTATAAATCAGACAGTTTGAAGCGGTTATATTTTGTTTCTTAGTGGTGCTTCATGTTACCACTTTTGACCAGTGTTGTCAACTCTTAAAAGATGAGACATCAGTTTTGAATTTAACACGGGAATAAACACACACTTCTTATTCCAAGTGTCTTTAAACATTCTGGTTTTTGTTGACTACTTTTACAAATTTACTCTCCCATTTCTGAGTTGATATTCCTAGCTCTGTAGCTAAGCTCTGGTCCAATCTGCTTTCTTCAGCTAAATTCATGATTAGATAAGCCGCAAAAGAGGACTTCTAAAGAAGCAGAGCTGGTTCATTTTTGGTAATCTAGAGTAGCTGAACTACTGGCAGCATTTTCTTCCCTGAAGTTGGTCAGCTCTGCTGCAGTATTTTTTTCAAGAATTTAGGTCATTTCAACTGAAATACTTTGCCGGGTCTGCATCCGGTCCGTGTCCCTCCAGTTGATGACTTAAAATTTCATTAACTGATATCCATTAGATTGTGTTTCCAATCTTTATTGAATATCTATTAACAGTTTGGATGATCTGAAGGCATTTGTTCATTCTCATAGCAATGACAAACACATTATTTTATATACACAACATTAAAATATAGCTTGGGAATTTGCATGCCTTACAAAGGCAACTAGGAACTTTGACAAGGAGACTATATTTTAAAGTTACACAACAAATGGATTGTCAAAAGTAGGAAGGACATATTTTACGTTATGGAACAAAGTCCATAATTTCCATGTTAGATATGAATCTCATTCCCTTATTAGTGGTATGTAAAAGGATCACAGTCATGTTAAGCCTGAGCTAACAGGTACGGAATAAAAACGAACAACAAAACAAACAAATCAACAGCAAATTGAGGCAGCCGTAGCTCAATACAAACAACCTGCACTGGATGTCAGGATGTAACAGCTCATTCAAATGTATATATTGCCCTTCGTATGAACTGAAGATGGTCGAAAGTTCACTTCTAAATGCTGGTATATTCCAGTGCAACAGTAGACGAGCAGTCAGAGCAGAATGAACAGATCTGTGATTTTGGCTTGGTTCACACTGTCTAAAGACTGACAAATCATACACAACCTATGAAGTGTCTATGTGGCGATGGCCTCCATGATCTCATGACACAGGCACTGACAGAAGCCGTAGAACACGCAGAGGACGAGGGTGGAGGGCACCAGGCTGACCAGGATCACTCCCAGGGTGAGTTGCTGAATCATGAGCAGATAGATGCCCAGGGGCAGCGAGCTGAAGTACAGCAGGCAGAGGAAGCCCATGACAAAACGCGGCACAGAGCGCGACGTCCACGCGCGCCACTTCTGCACAGGCACGTGGCATGGCAGCGAGTCCAAGCTAGCCGGCCGATACAGTCGCACCATGTTCAGCATGCCAGTGGAGTCGGGTGAAGTTGACTCGTCTGGAACCTCCATGATGGTGATGACCAAGCAGTCTGAGGAACTGTGGGCCTGCTCTCCTCCTCCCTCTCCACTTGTTCCTATTTCTCCCCCACTTAGGCTGTTTGGGGTGAGCAGAACCTCACCCACGGGCATTGAGCCACTCTTCCTCACTTGCTCCTGGTAGGAGAGGATGGCCAGGATGTTACTGTCATCCTGCAGGAGCCAGATTTCCTCATCAGGCACATGCGTCTGATGGCGGCAGAATGGGCAGCTGACGGTGCCAGGTGATGATTCCATCTCAGCCATCTTCTTCAGGCACCGAGCGCAGACACGGTGCAGGCACGCCAGTAACTTCGGCTTGCGAGCGCGTGCATCGTAGCGGCTATAGCATATCTTGCATTCCAGTTCTTCCACCGTGTAGACCACGCCTTCTGAGTCCGACTTGTTACTCATCCTGAGAGCGGGAAGCAGGGAATGCAATGGGAATTTTCAAAACGTAACAACTTAGCTACCCGGCAAAGTGTTGTTTTGTCTTTTTCTAATTGTTGTTTTGTCTCTTTTTTGTCAGATTGTGTGTTAACAGCAGGGCTTCATTTTTAATACAGCATTTATGCTGCTCTGATGTTGACAGCCATAGACAGGACAATAGCTTGTTGTAAACAGTGGAACCTATAAATCAATTAAACACCGATGGCCTGAAAATCAGTATTATATTACACATATTCACAGTAGTACATGCACAATCAGACTTTCCGTGCATAATACTTATACAGATATATACTGAGGTGTTTTGTTCTTAGAGTTTCTTGGAGTGATGAACATAATGACAGGCAGTAAATGAAATACTTGTTGTTATGGAAGAGGTGCTAATGAAATGTTCATGGGCCGTTGCTAAATTGCCACTGTAAATTCATTCTAGTTCAGAATCCTGAGACAAAACCGCTGCTCATTAGTCATCCATGATGTCATCATCAGTAATATGTGAATTGGCAGAAATGAATTGTAGTTTAGGTAAAAGGATCCTGGAACATGTCTGCTTTTGCCAACAGTTAAAGTGGATTGACAAAACACATTTTATGTCCATCAGGTATGGAACTGCGACTGTTCGGAGGACAACGAGATGCAGCGCTTTGCTTCCTTCTGAAACAAGAACACAGACAAAACAGATATAATAGATATAATATAATAAAATAGGACAGATATAATAAATAAATGTAACAATTATATGATACATATATAATGATACTGTACAAATGGTTAAATACACAGAATATATACACAATATTTAGTTTCACTGACAACTATTCTGCTGTCATTATACTCTCACTGTAAATGTTACTGATATTCCCATGAGAGAATCTAGAGGAGAAAGGGAGCATTACTGGACTTTTTGTTCTTGAGTCTTCCTATCCACATAAGAGGAATCCTTGACTTGCCCTTCGGGGACAAAAACCTTACAGTGTGCCTAGACCCCTTTTTATTTATGTCCTCCTCTTTCATCAGGCCCATATTGGCAGAAATATAAAGCTGTCACTTACTTCGTAACTGTGCTTGTGTGTGTGTCATTTTCATCACATATGATCTAGGAATGGACAGAATTATGGTGGTGTTATTGTATGTCTCATTTTTTAACTTAACAGGGGGACTGAAAAACTGCGCAGGCTCCTCAAGAGGCTAAAAAAAATCCCATGGATGCAGCAGGTGTAGTGTGATGTGGTCCAGGCGAAGGAGCTAGCGCAGGTAAATGGCTGTGTAAATTGGCTTTTTGATTCCGTAAGAGAATGTATTCCACACGTATTCAGAAACCCATAGCGACAGCTATACCTCAACTACACAAATATCTCCTTTACCGCAATCTGTATCTTTTTTCCTCCTTCCTCTCTCTCTCTCTCTTTCTCTCTCTGTCACATACACACACACACACAATCTCTCTGTCTCAGAGTGCACGTTGTTAGAATTTGAGCTAAACTATAAATAGCAAATCCATGCTGGAGGAAACACAGTGAGCCTAATATAACACACAGCCCCCCACCAGCACCACCAAATACCCTTGATGACTGTGATAAAGAGTATCCTACTCCATCTTGGTCACATAAACACACATTCAACCCCTTAAGGAGAGAAGAAACAGAAATTATGACTGTGACTTCGTATGGCAGCTTGTCTCCAGGGGACATGATGCAAAATGCTTACGTAAATTGCAGTATGTGATTTACTGAGCACAAGCCAATGAGCTTTGTCTTGATGTCTGGGACGTAGAGATGCAGTGGGTAAAAGATGTAGTTTTGCCAGCCCAAATTCACTACCTATTAAAAATGCAACAAGCCAACACATGCTTGAGGGCATGTCTACATTTAGCTTAGTAATCAATGTAGCTGACTCTTCAGTGCTGCATGTTAACTGCATTGTACAGAAATCTAACCTACTTTGAAATGGCACAAAAAAAGGCTACTGTAATGGTGCCAATGAGGAAAACCACCTGTTTGTGGGCTTTCATTTCTGAATTTCCATTGTATATGGCCATCTTTGTTCAGGAGCTTCGTCGCTTTATCCGAATGGAGATTCAAAGACTTCAACATCCCAGCCTGACCTCCGTCCTGTCATGCAACATAAGCCAGCAGACCCAATACAGCTCAAAGGTCTATAATAAGACAATCCTGAGAGCTCAGACTATCTCAGTCTGATGCTGAAATGTCACTCGCAAAGGCAACTTATCAAAATTATCACGATTCTTGATAACATCAAACTAAAGGGAAAAACAAATATTGCATAAGATCTCTTGTTCTTCAGGGGTGCTCATTGAGTGTGTTTTAATGAGCGAAAGTGGCAGAGAGGTACAGTACAGGTAGAGATGCCAAAACTGTAACAAACACCATCTGTGTTCCTTTCCTGTGGTCAGAAATGATACAAACCTACCATTCTGTGCCAACATCTATACCTCCCTTTGGGAGCATATTTCTTTAAAAAAATAATAATAATAATTTAAAGGGATATGTGTGTGATTTCCACAAAAGATTTCCTATCTACAATCCTTAATAACAGTTTAGTATGTAATCCCCAAAACAACACAATGCAATAATAGGCTATCTAGCGAGTCAAAAATACAACAAGTATAGAGGAAGGTTAAAAAAAAAAAAAGACTAGTTTTTTTTTTGTTTGTTTTTTTTACTAGAATTTCCTAAACTCACAGTCAATAAAATAAAAAAAATAATTTTATAGTACTCTTCCATTTATCATTTGTTGTACCTTTTTTTTAATTTCTCATTTAATTTTTTTTATCGACTTTAGCACTTGTTTAGTCATTTATTTATTTATTTATTTCCTATTTTACTCCTAATCGATTCATGCTCATATGATAATGAGGGGGTATGTCTGGGTGTTAGATTGGTCTATGGGGTTTAGGGCTGATATTAATGGGTAATGCAGATCGATCTACTACATTGTCTTTGTCCAGCGGGTTGTTACAAAATTAGATTAGATTACCGGCTCTCATCGATGTCAACATAACAAGACAAAACCTCAATATATTTTCAGCAAAATTCAACCAGATTCAAAATGCCATGACATGATGCAGTTTGCCTCTCTGTTTTGCCAACTTTTACATTTACAGTAGTTTGCAATATTCTCTGCAGCAGTATTGTGCTTCTACAACGGTTTTCATGACAGAATGGTCAAACGTAGAAGCCTTGTATGCTTTTATGTCTCATGCAAACAACTGCTGCATTCCTGTGTGATAACTCCTCAACGATTAATAATGAACTGTAATATTTATACAGTCTTTCGTCGCTGTACTTATTTCATTCAGCCACATAATGATTCTTCTATGAGTACCTAGCTCATACCAAATGTGATCAGCTGGAATAGTCACCGCTGCAAAACCAACAGATATTTTTAATTTATTATTTAACTGACTACTCAAGGACTTTAAGATATAATTAAAAACACTTCTGAACTCTTTAATCAATTTTTTGTATGAATTATAGTTATGACTCAGTAGATAATGCACTTGTGTTTCAGCTTTGGTACCTGAAGTTTGCTTTAAAAACACTGCCACTGTATACTGATAAAGCGGACAAAGCAATCCAAATGGCCAGCTATCTGTTTTACCGGATTCACTGGTCAGAGTCTAATCAAAATGGACATCTCTTTTAAACATGAAAAAACAAACTTTGAGTTAAAGCTGCATTTTGTTTCGTTAAAAATGAACAAAACATGATTATTAAGTCTGCTGTGAGTCGCTCTGCAATACTATTATACTCACAGGCAGTGCTGTCTCAGGGGGGGTTGAGTTGCTATTGTATATTGTTATTATACTGTATTTCATACACAAACTATGGGCACAAAAGAAGTTCAACTCCATGGTGACAGGCAAGAGCTAGCAATCAATCAGGGGAGTGAGAGAGTCCAATATAATACTATAATAATATGAAAAAGGATTCAGGACTGATGGAGTTTTAACTTCAAACATTTTGACAGGCTGAAGAACAAAATACATGCACAAAACAAATCAGATGATAAAAACAGACAGAATGGAAGCAACCAGGTTAACTTTCATTGGCTTTGGAGCTGGGAGCAGCCTTAGGGGAAACATCTAAATTCACATCATAGTCCCACATGAGCAGAATGCTGCGAGATTACAGCAGAACAACCCTTATTCTGTAGGCTGTATGCTGTTTTATGTGACACTATGTCGCTGAACGAGCACAGTTACACCAACGCATAGGTGAGTCTAGTGGTTCTGTGATTTCACCTAGTGCTCAGTAAATGTGACAGCCATGTTTATGTGCATGGTAAAGTATCATCCATGTATCATTCTAAAAATACTTGTAATATTGGGGAAACAATAATAATGAAAGCAGACAATTATACAAAGTAAGGCCAAACGTTTGCGGACACCTGTCCATCACACCCATATGTGCTTTTTGAACATCCCATTCCAGATTTAGTCTCCCTTCGCTGTCACAATGACCTCCACTCTTCTGGGAAGGCTTTCCACTAGATTGATTTTGGAGCGTGGTTGTGGGGATTTGTCCATTCTGCCACATGTGCGGTCAGGCACTGATGCCAGTTCATCCCAAAGATGTTCAGTATGGTTGAGGTCAGGGCTCTGTGCTGGCCATTTGAGTTCTTCCACATCACCCTTGGCAAACCATGTCTTTACGGAGCTTGTTTTGTGCACAGCGACACTGTCATGCCGGAACAGGTTTGGGCCCCTTAGTTCTAGTGAAGGGAAATTGTAATGCTACAGCACACAAAGACATCTTATACAATCGTTTGCTTCCAAATTGTTTGGGGAAGAACCACATATGGATATTGCTGTCAGGTGTCCAAACGTTTGGGCATATATGGTACTTGGGCCACATCACAAACCATAATAAGTTGTCAGAACCCTATTAATGTCACTACCATCTAGACATCCTATTTAGTACACAGTATGCAGATTGGGATGCAACATAGAATTCTCTCTGAATGTGTTTACTTGGCAATCCTCACAAAACCTACATCGAAAAAATCAGTAGCTTGCAACAGCCTTTTCTTACAAGAGAGGATGAAATTCTAGTGGCTTCTAAAACGCCATAATTCTTTATTAAAACCAAATTGACTCAACATGATATCGAGCAAACAAACAAGGAGAAAAAACCCAGATAATTCAATAAAACCCAGCGCCATCAATTAAGACTAAACTGTAAAAGATTCTTAAGAACTATAACTACAAAAAAAAAAAAGAGAGCGAGAGAGAAAGACTGTGCAGTAAGTGGACATCTAAAACCCTTGGCAGGTTATTTCCTTTGCATGCAGTCTTGCAAATCCCAAGAAACATATATTCAATAATCAGCTGAATAAGCCATTCAGTCCCAGGCGGTTGTTTAATGTGTTTCAATTAGTCCTAGTTACTGAAAGACTTTGAACCCTTAAGCAGCCACGTCAATAAAACTGGTAAAAAAAAAATGTCCTACATCACAAAGAAAAAAGCACTTTTTTTTGTTTAAATCTTATGAGTTGTCTCTGATGACACTCTGATGAGGTTCTTCAGGGGTTCTTAAATTTCTGAACGGGTTTGACTTGGAACCCTTTCTGATAGTGAAACTCTCTGTCCTAGTGTTCTACATACAACATTTAAGGACTATTACATGGAACATGAAGAACAATTCCTCCAGAGGGACAAGCTGAAGAACTCGTATGGGCTCTAGATCTAACTTTCTTGAATTGATGCATAAGTAAGTAAAAACTAGCAATTAAATATGTACCTACACTACAGAGAGGGGAACTTATCTGCACTCTTCTTTATATATATATATATATATATATATATATATATATATATATATATATAAAGAACAGAGGAAATAAAGCTTTAAAAAAACAATTAATAATAATATTAATAATTGGTATAATAATGAATGAATAAATGGAAACAAATTGTTCACATTAGGTTTTTTTTTCAAATGTTATCATCAACAACAACATAATAATAATAATAATAATAATAATACATTCTAGGTTAGCCATCTATATATTTTATATTACATAATCCTGTAAATGTAAATTGTCAAATTTAATTTTGCATTTGTGAATAACAGTAACGTCATGCTTTATTATTACATTTAGACCTTTGGAGAAAAAAGCCACTGCAACAAAGCGGTTGATCCATCTATCAGGACCTTTGATGGACTGCAAAATGGGTTTATGAAAAATTGATCAATGAAGCTCTGAAACGTTCAATTTTAATGATGCTTTTAATTCGTACCGTCTCCCTCTCTTCACATTGCCCAGGAGAACTCTAATGACTGCACTGCATTTTCAACAAGCAAACACTCTTCCTTTCTGAGGTCTCGGAAAGAAGAAAGATGATACAAATGGTGATGAAAATATTATAGAGTGTGCTAAAAATATTTTAGCAAAATAACAGAGTGGCACAATATAATAATATTTGGTTCAGTAGTTAAGAGTCTGTGCTTGTGATCTCAAACCACAGGACTGTAATTAATGCTAAACAGTCAGGTTATGTGCTTGGAGTGGATTCTTCCTCATTTGTTAGTCGCTTTGGATAAAAGTGTGTGCCAATGAATGAAAGATTAACGGAGGATTTACTGCAATGGAACAATTTCCAAATCAAAACAAGCACCTTTCAACACTACATAAAACCTTCTACAGCACAGGATAAATTAACATATCCGAAGAACAACAAACTCCTTTCACTCAGACACAATTACTACTGGCAAAAAGAACAGGTCTACCTGCAGGACTGCTCAAGGGTTTTGGGTCTGTGCCACATTCCAAATTTATCTCTCTTAAGAACAACCTGCAACGAGAGGACGACTCTGACTTTGGATTGTGATTTGACGGGACAGCTTGGTGGCACTCTCACATGGGACAGGGAGTGCTTGATAAATCCACTCTCATCCACCCTACTGTCGACTCAGAGCTGTCACACTGACTGAAAGGTCATTAGTGGCCTAGTTTTCATACCACTCCCTTTAAGGAAAGAAATGTGTCTTTTAATTCCAGACGTACAGTGTGTACAGTGTGTACATCTGGAATTATTCCCATCATTTATAGACACGCCCTTTGCATGTCTATAAATGATGGGAATGGTGCACATGTTCCCAGAAGACTAGTTCAAACTCTCTGTCTCTAATCAAGTCTGTGAGAGTCAGAAACACTGTTAATTATGGTGCACTGTCGTTTACCTTAACCTGTGTTTCTGACCTTCTCATCCTCGCCATTTAATTCATTTAATCTGTCTTTATTACACAGTATGACCAACATTTAAGCTAATGTCCTTCAAACTGAGTACCGTCTTTGTGTCCATATACTTATAGAAAAAGGTTCAAACGCTCTAAAAGGCTCTTCACTTTGCCCCCCGTGCAGGAACTCTTAACAGGTCTAAGTACAAGCCTACAACAGGTTTGCTGTTAGAAAACCTTCAGAAATGTAACAGTTAACCACCCAAAGAACAGTTTTTTTAAGAGAGAGGGCAATGAAACCACATAGGATCTAAACTAAAATAAATACACTGTCCATAAAGTTGACTGTCACGTTTATTGAGCAGTAGGTGAAAAAAGCAACAGCAACAACAACAACAACAATAAACTCTCATTCCCAACAAGATCTTGTCAATTAGCTATAGCTAGTCTTTCCCTTTCAGGTGGGGATTCAAAGCAGGACGTGTTTAACCAACCAGCCCAATAAATAAAATTACTGTGTGATCTCTGTGTGATCAAACAGCACTGAATGTCATTCCAAGCAGACTTTCAACAAATCAGCAAATGTTAAAAATATATAAGATGTAATACAGTGACTTCTCATGAAAATCAAAACAGTGGCCTAGTGTAATTAGTCCTATTCCTCGTTTAAGGAAATGCTCTCTAAATTGTCTGGCTTGAGGCTTGCCTCTCTGAACAGAAGAGATCCGTTAAAGGATCGCCTAAAGGCGTTCATGTTTTACCTGTTTTGTTTGTTTTTTGTTTATTTGTTTTTCAGTGAAAGGCTTTCAGTGGCGTCAGCAGCCTACACTCCCTTCAAGACTGTCCGGTTAATTAACATTCTGGATGATCAGAATGATGAAAAGTTCCGATTTCACTTCACGTGTTGCCACAGTCCAACAGGTCTATGCGTTTAAACTGCATTGCACAGATTTCCCCCATGACAAAGCTAGAGGAAGATGGAGCCGAACACAACCAAAGCCAGGGTGGCTTTACTAATCCTCATCAGCCTGCTCTCGGCGTCAACACCGCATTCCAGGCTCATGCAAACGGAAAAGCGAAATCCGCAGACTGATACAGTCGCTGCCGTTCATTTGTGTCATCAGCCTACGTGAGGAAACCGCTAAAACAAGGTGCGTCCCTGTTGCTTCCATCAACTCCGGAACCTCACACGAATCCCATCGCATTAATGAAATGTTCACAATGGATCGGCTTGCAATGACAAATCAGTCGCGTCGTCGTGAGAATATATGCATCAGATCCAGTCCTGTGATTCTCAGCTGGTTTAAGGTCATGTGTAAGAGCTCCCTGTCGTTTTCATGCTCGGTTAACATTTAGTGTACTTACCCCTCTGTTCCTGATTAGGGGATGTGGGAACAGCGTGGGTGCAGTCCTAATCAGGATCAGGAGCTCGCGCGAGCAACATGTCCCTGGCCAGTGTGCTGTGGTGAGTCAGAGTCCATGTCGATCATGATGCCGATGTCGGATGAGGCCGAGCGGAATCGCGCCGTCCCCCTCACTGATCACTGCGGTAGCGCTACAGCATTCCTACTCACTCACCGGTTACTGTGGCAACACGAGCCGGCGGCCAGAGCGGCGACCTACCGAGCGAGAGCGCGAGAGTTCACAGAATTAACACACACACTACTGCATTAACACACACTACTGCATTAACACATACACTACTGCATTAACACACACTACTGCATTAACACATCCACTACTGCATTAACACACACACTACTGCATTAACACACAAAGTACTGCATTAACACA
>CM040976.1:9430221-9491766 GCA_022985145.1 Pangasius djambal | reverse complement strand
CATTAACACGCATTGCTGCATGAACACATACACTGCTGTTTTAACACATACTGTTTCATTGATACAAACACTGCTGCTTCAACATATACACTACTGCATTAACACAAACTGCTGCATGAACACATACACTGCTGCATTAACACTTACACTGCTTCATTACCACACACTACTGCATTATCACATACACTGCTGTTTTAACACACACTACTACATTAACACATACACTGCTGCATAACATATACACTTCTGCATTAACACATACACTGCTGCATTAACACATACGATGCTGCATAACATGTACACTACTGCATTAACACATACACTGCTGCTTTAACACATACACTTCTGCATTAACACGTACACTTCTGCATTAACACATACACTGCTGCTTTAACACATACACTTCTGCATTAACACGTACACTGCTGTATTAACACACATATTACTGCATTATCACATACACTACTGCATTAACACACACTGCTGCATTAACACATACACTACTGCATTAACAAATATACTACTGCATGAACACACCCTACTGCATTAACATTTAAAGAGCTGATTTAATTCATACACTATTGCTTTAACACATACTCTGCTGCATTAACACATACACTGCTGCATTAACACTTATTCTGCTGCATTAACACTTATACTGCTGCACTAACACATACAATGCTGCATTAACACTTATACTGCTGTATTAACACATACACTTCTGCATTAACACATACACTACTGCATTAACACATACACGGCTGCATTAACAATTAAACTTTTGCATTAACGCATATACTGCTGCATTAAAACAAACTGTCGCATTAACACATACAGTACTTAACATTTAAAGAGCTGTTTTAACTCACATACACTACTGTATTAACACATACACTGCTACATTTACACATAAACTGCTGCATTAATACATACACTACCGCTTTAGCACATACAGTACAGCATTAACATTTAAAAAGCTGTTAACTCACATACACCACTGTATTAACACATACACTCCTACATTAACACAAAGACTGCTGCTTTGCTGGATTAACACTTACACTCCTGCTTTAACACATCCACTACTGAAATAACACATTAATAACCTGCAATTGTAAAACATTTACTGCTGCATTAACACGTACACTTCTGCACTAATATATACACTGCTGCGCCAACACATACACTGCTGCATTAACACTTACACTGCTGCGTTAACAGATACACTGCTGCATTAACACTTACACTGCTGCGTTAACAGATACACTGCTGCATTAACACTTACACTTCTGCATTAACACATACACTGCAGCTTTAACACATACACTGCAGCTTTAACACATACACTGCTGCATTACCATTTAAAGAGCTGATTTAACTCACATATACTACTGCATTAATACGTACACTGCTGCATGAACACATACACTGCTACATTAACACATACCCTACTGCATTAACACTTATATTTCTGCACTAACACATACACTGCTGCACTGAAACAGACAATTCTGCATTAACACTTACACTGCTGCTTTAACACGTGCACTGCTGAATTAACACATACACTGCTGCATTAACACTTACACTGCTACGTTAACAGATACACTGCTGGATTAACACACTGCTGCTTTAACACACACTGCGACATTAACACATACCACGTACCACACGACATTAACACTTTCACTGCTGCATTAACACTTTCACTGCTGCATTAACACGTACACTTCTGCAGTAACATATACACTGCTGAACTAAATCATACAATGCTGCATTAACACATACACTTCTGCATTAACAAATACTCTACTGCATTAACACATACAGTACTGCATTAAGATTCAAAGAGCTGTTTTAACTCACATACACCACTGTAGTAACAAATACACTGCTACATTTACACATAAACTGCTGCATTAACACACACCACTGTTACCACATACCCTGCTGTTTTAACACATTCACTGCTGCATTAACACATACAATGCTGTGTTAACACATACACTGCTGCACTAACACATACACTTCTGCATTAACACGTACACTGCTGTATTAACACATACACTGCTGCATTAACACATACACTGCTGCATTAACATTTCCAGACCTTAATTAACTCACACACACACTGCTGCGTTAACACATTCACTGCTGCATTAACATTTCCAGACCTTAATTAACTCACACACACTGCTGCATTAACATATAGACTGCTGCATTAACACATACTCTGCTGCCTTAACATTATATACCTGAATTAGCCCACACATACACTACTGCATTAACTCATACACTGCTGCTTTAACACATACACTATTATATTAACACTTACTCTGCTGTATTAAGAAATAAGCTGCTGCATTAACACATAAATTGCTGAGATAACAATTACACTGCTGCTTTAACACATGCACTACTGCATTAACATATACAATGCTGCATTAAAATTTACACTGCTGCATTAACACATAAACTGCTGCTTTAACATATACACTACTGAATTAACACATATACTGCTGCTTTATCACATACACTACTAAATTAACACTTACACTGCTGTACTAACACATACGCTGCTTCATTAACACACAAACTGCTGAATTAACACATACACTGCTGCTTTAACGCATTCATTGCTGCATTAAAACATTAAAACTGCATTAACACACACACTACTGCATTAACAAATACACTGCTGCATTAACACACTGCTGCATTAACAGTTACACTGCTGTATTAACATATACACTGCTGCATTAACACTTACACTGCTGTATTAACACATACATTGCTGCTTTTACACATCCAATGCTGCATTAACACATACACTGCTGTATTAACACATGCAATGCTGTTTTACACATACATTGCTGCTTTTACACATCCAATGCTGCATTAACACATACACTGCTGCATTAACACATACACTGCTGCTTTTTCACATAAATTGCTGCATTAATATTAGAGAGCTGAATTAACTCACACACACTGCTGCATTAACACATCCACTGCTGCATTAACATTTACAGACCTTAATTAACTCACACTCATTGCTGCATTAACACATACCCTGCTGTATTAACACATACACTGCTGCTTGAACAGATACAGTTCTGCATTAACACATTACACTGCTGCATTAAAATTTACACTGGTGCATTAACACAAACTGTTGCATTAACACATACACTACTACATTAACACTTACACTGCTGTATTAATACATACAATGCTGTATTAGCAAATAAACTGCTGCATTAACACATGCACTGCTGCTTTAATGCACACGCATCTGCATTAACAAATACACGGCCGCATTAACAGTTACACTGCTGTATTAACACATACACTGCTGCATTAGCACATATACTGCTGCTTTAACACATACACTACTACATTAACACTTACACTGCTGCATTACCACATACACTAGTGCATTAACACATTCACTGCTGCATTAACAAACACTCTACTGCATTAACACATACAGTACTGTATTAAGATTCAAAGAGCTGTTTTAACTCACATACACCACTGTAGTAACAAATACACTGCTACATTTACACATAAACTGCTGCATTAACACACACCACTGTTACCACATACCCTGCTGTTTTAACACATTCACTGCTGCATTAACACATACAATGCTGTGTTAACACATACACTGCTGGATTAACACACACACTGCTGCACTAACACATACACTTCTGCATTAACACATACACTGCTGTATTAACACATACAATGCTGTGTTAACACACACACTGCTGGATTAACACATACACTGCTGCATTAACACATACACTGCTGCATTAACACATACACTGCTGTATTAAAACACACACAGCCACATTAACACACACACTGTCGCATTAACACTTACACTGCTGTATTAACACATACACTGCTGCTTTTACACATACACTTCTGCATTAACACATACACTGCTGCATTAACACATGCAATGCTGTTTTACACATACACTGCTGCTTTGGCCCATACATTGCTGAATTAACACATCCACTGCTGCATTAACATTTACAGACCTTAATTAACTCACACACACTGCTGCATTAACATATACACTGCTGCATAAACACATACACCGCTGCATTAACACACACTGCTGCATTAACATATACACTGCTGCATAAACACATACACCGCTGCATTAACACACACTGTTGCATTAATACATACAATACTGCATTAACATTTAAAGAGCTGTTTTAACTCACATACACTACTGTATTAACACATACACTGTTACATTTACACATACACTGCTGCATTAACACATACCCTGCTGCATTAACACATACACTGCTGCATTAACACATACCCTGCTGCATTAACACTTACCCTGCTGCTTTAACACATCCACTGCTGCATTAACACTTACACTGCTGCATTAACAGTTACACTGCTGCATTAACTCATACACTACTGCATTAACAAATACACTGCCGTATTAACACTTACACTGCTGCATTAACAAATACAGTGTTCCATTAACATATACAAAGCTGCTTTTACACATCGCCGCTGCATTAACACATACACTGCTGCATTAATGCATGCAATGCTGCATTAACATTTCCAGACCTTAATTAACTCACACACACGGCTTCATTAACATATAGACTGCTGCATTAACACATACCCTGCTGCCTTAACATTATATACCTGAATTAACTCACACATACACTACTGCATTAACATTTATATCCATGAATGAACTCACACACACTACTGCATTAACACACACACTGCTACATTAATATTTACATACCTCAATTAATCATCACACACACACACACACACACACACAAAAACACAAACACTGTATGTTTTGGCAAAAATGTAAGTGGGCTTAGATGTTTATTGTTTGTTTGTTTTCTTTTGTTTTGCTTTCATCTAGCAACACTACCCCAAAGCCCATACATGCAAAGAAGCCTAGAGATTGTTCCCACATGCATGGAGTGACAGTGCTTGCCAGATATTTCTTCAGCTCCTTTAATCTTGCTGTTGGTCTCTTGGCAGCCTGTCTGATAGATTTTTGTCTTGCCCTTTCGTCAATCTTTGGAGGGATGTCCTGTACTTGGTAATGTCACTGTGGTGCCCCATTTTCTCTACTTGTTGATAATGGCCTTCACAGTGTTTCATGGTACAGCTAATGTTTTGAAATTCTTTTGTAACCCATACACTGCTGAATTAACATTTACTGACCTGAATTAACACATGCCATTCTGCATTCACATTTACAGAGCCAAATTAACGCACTGCTGCATTCATATTTACAAAGCTCACTTAACACACACCCTGCTGCATGAACTTTTACACAGCCAAATTAACACATATGCTGCTGCATTAACATTGACAGCGCAAAATTAATAAGCATTTTCAGTAAAGTTAACATTTTCTTAACTCTTCACACAGCATAAAAGCACTTTATATGGGCCAAATACATTTTCATTGCTTTGGCACATACATTTGACACATTTTCAAAATTCCTGTGTCTGTTTTGCATTCAAACCTTACCACTGGCTAACTAATGGATGTCGTACTTTACAATATCTTTGTATACTTTGTTTAAAAACTAACTACACTCATGTGATTAAACAGATGAGGGAAACAAATACAGTAACAAATACACATTATGGCCGAAAGAACACCTGCGCATCGCACCCATATGTGGGCCTTCACAAAACTGATCATAAAGTTGGAAGCACACAATTGTATAAGATGTCTTTGTATGCTGTGGCATTAAGCTTTCCCCTGAACTAAGGGGCCCAAACCTGTTTTATCATGACAATGCTCCTATGCACAAAGCGGGGTCCATAAACACATGGTTTGCCAAGGTTGGAGTGGAAGGACTCAATTTGTCCTGCACAGAGCCCTGATCTCAACACCACTGAACACCTTTGGGTGAATTGGAATGCCAACTGCTCACCAGGCCTCCTCACCCAACATCAGTGCCTGACCTCACTAATGCTCGTGTGGCTGAATGGGCAAATCCCGACAGCCACAATCCAAAATCTAGTGGAAAGATTTCCCAGAAGAGTGGAGGCTGTTATAACAGCAAAGGGGGGATCTAACTTTGTTAATGCCCATGGTTTTGAAATGGGCATATACGGATGTGATGGTCAGGTGTACACATGCTTTTGGCCTTATAGTGTACATTACTGAACTACAAAGAAATCAAAAGCCTAAATGGAGAAAAGGGCAGTTGTGAAACCTCTGAGGGGTGCCAACATTACTAAATGTGCAGCAATAGCATGCACAAAAAAAAAAAAAGCTAAAAGCTAAACGACTCGTCTCATATTAGACCATTCAGTACAGAGTGCTTATTTAATTTTCATATGATCTCTACAAAAAGAGCTACAGAAACAGATCAAACAACGCAGATTAGTTTTTGATCGCATGGGACAACTGGGCACTGTCATCTTGTAGTCACACATTTATTTGTAGAACATTCTGATTTGTAGTCATCCTTCGTCCTACATTATTCACCGTTACTTAATCCCACAGAGGATGTTGAAAGTTTATGACCATCATGCACATTGTCGCTCCTGGGTGCAATGGAATCCTGCACCTGTCAACTGAAGATTGTACTGTTTTAATGTTTTAGCGTGATCATAAAATCATGTGACCAAATGAAGTAGGATAAATCAACAAACTTAAACTATAGGTCTACATGCCAGTAACCAGATATTTTACAGTAAACCGCATACATTTCTCTGCATCGGTTAGAATTTCTTTCTTTCTTTTTTTAGAACTATTCACTTGTATCAGCTTTCCTGTTGTCTCTGCCTACACTATAGTTATGATTACAATACAAAATACAATACAAATTTTTAAAAAAAAAAAAACAGTAATGCAACCAGTTGTTAGCATTTTTGGGCAAAGTAGTTTGAAGTGTTTTGAAAAAGTGAATAATTTTTGTTAGCACATATAAAATGCATAATACCTACAATGCTGAATCACCACAAATATGTGGAATTCAAACATGTCATATTTTATATCTCATTTTGATTAATGCCTGTTGCAAAGCCATACATCAAAAGGAAGCCTAGGACTAGTTTGCTAGTAGAGCCAGGGCTTATATATAGCTAAACAAATGCCAACCCCTAAATGAGAAAACTGAGTGTATAAATTTTACAAAGGGGTAAAAATAATCATTTCAAGCAACATAGAGTGGAGTAGGGAACCTTATTTTGACATTTTGACATTTTGTTGTCTACAACACAGTTGTTCTCTGCACACTAATTAAGTACTTCGCTGGCATATGGAGTAAGGTTTAAAACACAGCCCTGCACTTGGATATAAGTGGAGGAAGCCCACTTGAGGGGCAGGTGAAAATGGCAGCGGTCATCCTGAAAACAAACAACTACAACTTGAATGAGTCATTCACACCTGTTCAACACACAGCTATTCATCAATGTATGTTTTGTGCAGAAAATCTCAGCAAGATATAATACAATGTCGCCATCTTATGGCTACATTCTGTGTACCCTGTACTATAGAAGATCATTTTTTGGAAGATCCTTTTTACTGGACTGTTTTGGGGGGTTTTTTTGTCCTGAAAAGAATATTTCAAACAGACTCTCTCGGTGGCTTTTGTATAAATAAATGTCTCAAATTTGGCCGACTGGTTATATAGCTTCATCTATGGTAGCTTCATCAATGTGTTGTTCTGTTATATATATATATATATATATATATATATATATATATATATATATATAAAACGTACGTGTGTGTGTGTGTGTGTGTGTGTATACAGTCAGGTCCGGAAGTATTTGGACAATGACAGAGTTTTTGTGATTTTGCCTTTATACACCACCACAATGGATTTGAAATAAAACAATCAAGATGTGACCAAAGTGTAGACTTTCAGCTTTATTTTAAGAGGTTCCACAAAAATATGGCATTTACCATTTAGGAATTACAGCCATTTTCAACAAAGTACCTCCATTTTCAGGGGCTCAAAGGTATTTGGACAATTGACTGACAAGAAGTTAATTGACCAGGTGCGGTCCATTCCCTCATTACTTCAAGACAAATGAAGCAGATAAAAGGTCTGGAGTTGATATCAGGTATTGAGTTGGCATTTGGCAGCTGTTCGACTGGAGCTACCAAAACTTCAAGAAGTCCAAGGAGATCTCAATGCAAGTGAAGGAGGCCATCATTAGGCTGAAAAAAAACCATAATTCTATAAGAGAGATAGCAAAAAACCTTAGGCGTGGCCAAATCAACAGTTGGGTACATTCTTAAAAAGAAAGAAAGCACTGGTGAGCTCAACAACATCAAAAGGCCTGGAAGACCACAGAAGACAACTAAAGTGGATGATTGCAGAATCCTTTCTTTGGTGAAGAAAAACCCCTTCACAACATCAACAGAAGTCAAGAATACTCTGGAGAAGGTAGGTGTATCATTGTCAAAATCTACATTCAAGAGACGGATTCATGAATGTAAATACAGAGGGTTTACAACAAGGTGCAAACCACTGGTAACATTCAAGAACAAGACTTTGCCAGAAAACATCTAACAAAAAAAGCCTCCCATGTTCTGGAATAAGATTCTTTGGACTGATGAAACCAAGATTAACTTGTACCAGAATGATGGGAAGAGAAAAGTATGGTGAAAGAAAGGAACAGCTCATGATTCAAAGTATACCACATCATGTGTCAAACATGGTGGAGGCAGTGTTATGGCATGGGCATGTATGACTGCCAGTGGAATGGGCTCACTGGTGTTTATTGATGATGTGACTGCTGACAGAAGTAGCAGGATGAATTCTGAGGTGTATAGGGCTATACTCTCTGCTCACATTCAGCCAAATGCTACAAAACTGATAGGACGCCACTTCACAGTGCAGGTGGATAATGACCCTAAACATACTGCAAAAGCAACTCAAGACTTTTTGAAGGCAAAGAAATGGAATATTCTTCAATGGCCAAGTCAGTCACCTGATCTCAACCCAATAGAGCTGCTTTTCACTTACGGAAGACAAGACTGAAGGCAGAAAGACCCACAAACAAGCATCAACTGAAGGTGGCTGCAGTGAAGGCCTGGCAAAGCATCTCCAGGGAGGAAACTCAGAATTTGAGTTTTGAGAACATGGGCTCCAGACTTGGATTTTCATCCAAGTATTAAAATTATGGTTTACAATTTACAATTTAATTTACATAATTAACATAATTATATAATTTACAATTATGTCACTTTGTCCAAACTTTACTTTGTTGAAAATGGCTGTAATTCCTAAATGGTAAATGCCATATTTTTGTGGAACCTCTTAAAATGAAGCTGAAAGTCTACACTTCGATCACATCTTGATTGTTTTATTTCAAATCCATTGTGGTGGTGTATAAAGGCAAAATCACAAAAACTCTATCATTGTCCAAATACTTCTGGACCTGACTGTATATATATAAGATTTTAATGGTCTTAACAAATAATCATTGGTCAGTAAATTAGCGAGAATTAAACAAATACACTGAGACCTCCTGTGCCACCATTTGCTTTTGCTGCAGTGAAATGTTTGGGGAAAAGCTAGAAACAGGAAAATTCACTTATATAGTCTTCTTTACACTACCATGGCCTGAGACTGACCCACCAACCAAAGACTGAACAATATTAGGACTCAACAAGTGCAATATTATTATTACTTTACAATTACAATAACTGTATATAATTATTTACTTTGTACTTATAAAATGTTCATACATTACCATTTTTTTGTATGTATTATTATTTTTTTCGTTTTTGTATCATCTCCCTACTGCTACACTTTATATACATTTCATATGCTTCCTATTTTTGTGACTTGTTTAATTTTGTGTGATTGTGTGTACCTTATCGTATTATTGTCTGTATTCTCATCCTCATCAATGTCTACTACATGTTGCATGGTAGTTTCCTGAAGGAACTGTTTTGGTTTTTTTTTTAAATCCATTGCCATGCAGTGTGCTAAAAATGACAATAAAGCTGACTTTGAATTTGACTTCTTGTACACAAAGGTAAAATCATGATTATAATGATTAAAATGTTTGATGTAAAATTCAGCCTAACACATAACACACTTGGTGTACAAAATTTTCCAAAAATATCTTCTGGGATGTTTTTTTTTTTCCTTAGAAGATTAGTCATTATGTGGTTATCTGCCACACCTGATGCAACCCATCAAGAGCCACAAGGCTTAACCATTTAAAGAAATCAAAGGGAAAAGCTTCCCATACTAACTTCCTTTATCTATTAGTTTCATTCTTGCTCATTTCCTGATCAATGATTTGTTGTTAAGACCATTAAAAGCTTAATTTTGCCTCTTTTATTTCCAGTGTGTGTGTGTGTGTGTGTGTGTGTGTGTGTGTGTGTATAAAACACAATATAAAACAATAATGGAAAAAAATCAATAGACAAATTACATAATGAAAAACTATAACTTTCAATTGTAACTATTCACTGTTTAATTTAATATTCTCATCTCAATAAACTAATTAGTTTTTGGTTTTATGTATAAATAATCAACTTTTTGATGATTTATTTCCAGTTTTATCTGTTAATCAATGTGCATCATATTTATAATAGGTTCATTAACTGATTACTAATTAATAATTAACCAACTGTTTACTAAAAAGCATATATATATATATATATATATATATATATATATAGAGAGAGAGATGTATGTCTGTATGTGTGGCTGTACGTGTGTATAACAGAACAACCCAGGGATGAAGCTGCGTGTATGTGGTTGAGAAACAGTTCAGAGGAGTTTCTTTTAAAACAGGAAGTCGTCGCGCTCTTTGAACAGCTCGCGCTCTTTGCGTGCTCTCAATCACATCAGCGCGTCAGAGATGCAGCTTTATGTCTGTTAGTCACTTCACTTGCGAAAGGTTATACTATCTGTAATTCTGTACCCATTTCCTCTCTTTTCTTTATTTCCGCTATAGTTGCGTTTAGGAACATTTCAACTAGTTTAGCTGGTTAAAAAAAAAAGGACGAAAATTTTTCCCCAATGAACAGTGATTGTGAAAACAGTGCTGTCGGGTTCGCAGCTGGAAGCGGCCAGGACGAGCTGGACTTTCCCTTTCCTCTGTTTCTTTACGGACAAACTGGAAATGACATTCCACACGATGACCAAGGTCAGTAAACTTACTTCATTTACTGTTTACAAGCAGCAACCAGACAGTGCATCAGTGGCTTTAGACCAGGCAGCTGGTTTTGTTGTTCACTTTATTTGTGTTTGTGTTCTGTTGACTAACAATGTAATCTGTTTTACTTCATTTCACTCTATTGTATTTATTATATCAGAATTATCAAGCTACTATATCACCCCTGTTGGTCCTGTTTTTTATACTGATTATTTATGTTCAGAGTGCAAATATGGGTCAGTTTAGAATTTAACCATAAAGACACAAAAACAGCAGCAACACTAAACTGGTCTGAAATGTACAGAATTATTTGTTTATTACTGGAAGATATAGTGAGGGACTTATCATTTTCAGTGCCATAAAACTGAACAGAGCATGTGCTCAGTTTCCACTTTAAAATGGCGCAATCGAAGTTTGCCTTCTTCACCTCATTATAAAAAAAGGCCTGGGTTATTTTCCTCTTCTTTCCAATTCATTTCCATGTTTCTCCTTTTCCTCAGCAGATGAGCTTGATGCTCTGTCACACCTCGATGCTAATCCACCCTCATCCAATTCCAACCAGGCCCATGCTCCATATAGCGATCTGTCCCTCCATCAGCCTTCCTATAATCCTCCACCTTCTGAGGACCTTCTCACCTATCATCGCCCTGATCTTCGAGATCTTCTCAGTCACTCACTCTCATCCCAGGCTAGCCCTCGCATTGAGATCACCTGCTCAGAGCTACACCACCAGCACCGTGAGCATGTCCAAACAGCACCAGTGGATATCAGTCGGCGTCTAGCTGTGCCTCCGTATCAGAACCTGCTCTACAGGGAGAACCTGAGCCCAGCAAGCAGCACTTCCTCCAGCTGGCACTCGGAGGTGTATTCACCCCAGCCATCACCCTGTGTTTCTCCCAGTGCTTCAGGAGGTGGAGGTTTAGCTGCAATGACTGTGGCTGAGTTGTGCCCAAGGCTCCAGGCCATCCATGCATCCGGTTCGCCCCGTACTTCTCCAAATACATCCCCGCGCACCAGCATCACAGAGGAGACTTTCCTGAACTGCAGGCCTTCATCTTCTCCCTCCTCACGGCCAAGTTCGCGCTCCACTTCTCCTCAGGGAAAACGCACTTACGAGCAGTACCAGAACCCTGCCCTGGTTGTCCCACGGTCCCGAAGCCCCTCTCCTCATGCAGTCCGAGAGGAGTTGGCCGAGCCTTGTAGACCAACAGCTAATCTTGATGAATTTGTAGACAGCCTCAACAGGCACCTGGCTAAACCACTGCCCACAAAGATTGGACGGCCTAATCAGGAGTACATTGTCTACAGCCAAACAGAGCATGCTGTGTTCCCTGAAGTGAAGAGGGAACCCGTAATGGAACCAATATATGTCTTGCCATCCATCAGCTGGTCCAATCCAATGCCCACAGCCATGTGCAGGTAAATTAACCAATTACCAGAGTGTGTTAGACCATTACTGATTAAAAGAAGCATTAGCATCAGCCCTTATGTTCTGGTCAGGTAGAAATGATCCAGAAAACTGAACCTTCCTGCTTGAAACAATTATTTAATGAACACGGCCTTTTTTAACATCCCACTGACACAGTTAGAAAACTTCAAACCCGCAGAATGTTATTGCGCTGTTTCCTGTACTATAACATGATATCTGAGATACACAAATGTGACAGTTTCTGTGTGTTGGTTCTTAGCATGTCATTGGCTTCTCTGCCTGCTCTGGAGTGGACGCTTCCCAACAGCACAGAGCAGTACGAGCTGAGAATAGAGGTTCAGCCTAGACAGCACCACAGAGCCCACTATGAGACTGAAGGAAGCAGAGGAGCTGTTAAAGCAGTGTCAGGAGGACATCCTGTGGTTCAGGTACAGAGGGAGTGTGTTTTGTGTGTGGGAGTGAGCTTGACCTGTATACATAGGTGTGCGTGTGGGGGTTTGCAGTGGGAGTGAAAGAATTCTAGAAAAATTAGAAGTGTGAGACTGAGGGATGAGAGAGTCAAGATTTATGAGATGATGCAATTTGTTAGCTAGACAGCAAAGAAAGGGAGAGTGTTATCTTTCTCTTGTTGCTCACATTTATGAAAATGAAGCTGTATTTTTTTCCTGTACTATAACAAAGCGCACTCTGTTTCCTTTCCCATACAACATTCTCTCAGTTCAGCATCGCTTTATCCACAGAGTAATTTGTTCAATGAAGTGGATTTAGCAGTTACACTGACCTTTACAGTTCAGTAGTTTGTATGTGTATACATAGGTAGAGTGTGAAGTCATGTGTTCTTAACACATGCTAAAGACTTTCTTTCGTATTGGAATCACTGTTTCCTGTAAATGATGTTAATTCTGTTGTCACGTCCCTCCATTAGTGTAGTCCATTATATTTTTCTACAAAGTCGATTAATAGGAAATGGCCACCTAGAAAGGGTTTTTTTCCCTCCAAGTTTATATATATATATATATATATGCTTTTTAGTAAACAGTTGATTAATTATTAACTCATAATCAGTTAATCTCTTATAAATATGATGCACATTGACTAAACAGATAAAGCTGTAGAAAAATAATCAAGTTGATATTTATACATGACACCAACAGCTAATTAGTTTATTGAGAGGTGAATATTAAATTAAACAGTGAATAGTTACAGTTAAAAATGATAGTTTTTCTTATGTAATGATTGCATCGTCATTTGTCTATTGCTTTTTCCATTATTGTTTTACTGTACTGGGAGGATAGACCTAAACTGTGGTCAGTAATTCTAAATATTGTTACAGTGGCTGTTATTGGCAAAAACTAGCTGAAGTTACGTAAGTTACAGAATCATATTATCATTACTATTATCGCACTAAAACTACAAAGTATGAAAATGTCTGAGCTACTCAGAGAAGGAACGGATCGTCTTAAAAGTCCAGAGTGAAGAACACTAACATGAACGTGCTGAATACGTAATCAAAGAGTATGGATGCGGCATAGCACGCATTTTTGGATCAAATAGTAGTCAAGTAGTACCAGATACTAATCTACAGTGCTTTTAAAAGTTTTCCTGTTTACATAAGGAAGAGAATATTGCTGTGATTTCTGGAGTAAGAATTAGTACGTATAGACATCAAAGTAAATATTTGAAATCTATTTCCCTAGTTTTAAATGAAATGAAAGTGTCTAGGCTACACTACAGGGCTTTTCAGAACCCATACCTCATGAACGCGGAGAGGAATATCTTACCATGCACCATTTTTTACTACAACAGTTTAATTTGCTTCTGCTCAGTATCACACAGGCTGCACATTCAATCTCTCTATAAAATAAACACAGGGCATTGATATTTTTCTTTTTAATGTAAGGAAATATGAGGCTCAGAAATATTAATACTTCAGTATGAATTCAAACATATGAGTTTTAGTTTTTGAAATGTGTTCTTAGAGCACAAATTGACTGGTTTCCAAATGGTTTCAAAAACACATTTCAGTAACAATTTGCAAGATGGCACAGCAGATAGCAACAGTCATCCTGTGTGCGATCAAACAATAAGGAAATTAATAATTCAAGTACAGGTTAGCACTAGACAGCTGGCTGAGACAAGTTAGACATTATTATTATTATTATTATTATTATTATTATTATTATTATTATTATTATTATTATTATCACAGTGTGTCTTATTCATGATCTAGACTCACCAATGTCATTATGGTTAATGAGAAGCTGGAACCTCAGCCAGCCTTGAACACTGACAGCTTCTGTAACAATCAATGAATTGACAGCAGATCAGCTCTCATCCCCTGGTGCAATCAGTATTACAAAAAGCAATAGACAAATCAAGCGACAAATGAAAAATGTAATAAACAATAGCTTTGTTATTGCCTTATAAAATATCATTAAATGTTATCATTTTTATTAATCATTTAATTCATTGATTTTAGTTTAACTTAAAAAATATCAATTTATCTCTAACATTTCATGCATTGATTTGTACTCTTATTAATTGATTCATTAATTGACAGCTGCTTTGTAATCAACCAGTCGAATATCTGAACTGCAAAGTATAACATTTATCCAAATTTTTGTGGGCACAGTTGCACGGGTACAGTGGGCGAGAAGCTCTGGCACTGCAGGTCTTCATTGGAACTGCTGATGAGAGAGCCGTGAGGCCACATGCCTTTTACCAGGTCCACCGCATCACTGGCAAAACCGTCACCACCAGCAGCCATGAAAGAATGGTGAATGGAACCAAGGTTCTGGAGCTGCCACTGGAACCCAAAGACAACATGCGGGCAGTGTGAGAAAACCGGCTAATTTTAAAAAATAAATTATGTTCAAATTTCCTTTCCAAATTTTGATGATATTTTGCTAAAATGGCATTTTTGGATGTTTTTGGAGGGGAAAAAAAATTTCTTACAGCATTTTTTAAAATCTTATTATAATTTGCAGTCATAAACATCATCCTGTTACAGATACTTTATTGCTCAGTATTGTTTGTATGCATGTGTAACCTGTGTTTCACTCTCAGTGTGGACTGTGCTGGGATACTGAAGCTGAAGAATGCTGATATTGAGCTGCGGAAAGGTGAGACAGATGTGGGACGGAAGAACACACGAGTGCGGCTGGTCTTTCGTGTCCATGTGCCTCAGCCTGGAGGCCAGTGGCTTTCTCTCCAAGTGGCCTCACATCCCATCGAATGCTGTAAGTACTTAAACCATAGTTAAATCTGCTGGAACAATGACAGGGCCCACTTTTTATCTTATGACATTCTTTTGACTAATTTAACTTGAAGAAACTTAGAGGAGCTGTTTGTAATTTTAGAGCCCTCTGCTGCCTGAGAAGTGAATTGAAATAGCAAAGTAAACTCTGAAAGATTTTTATTCCCCTCTAACAACCCTGATCACTGAGTTGCCTGTAAAGTGAAAGGGACAAAGCAGCTCTGTTTGGGCCAGAAAAATAGAGAAACTGGTGTATCTCAGTTGTTCTATGGTATCACTGAAACTATATGCTTATTACAGGTCCTGAAAACCATTTAAAGATTACAAACAGCACCTTTAATAAGATCCAACAAATCCAACAAAACATGTATTGTAAAAATTCTGTTATTTCAGTAGGCTATAACATAAAAGTTATATATTTATTCATTTATCCAATTATTAAATACAGCTATTCAATTAATGAGTCCTGTTTAAGCTTATTGTGGACTTTATTTGATTTTATTTCTCCAGGGCACTTGATTCAATTCACGGCTTAATTGTTTGTTCTCATGATTTGATTCACCATAGAGAGAGAAATAGCAAGAACAAATCACACATGCTGGATTGTGTAGTGTTCTTTTATTTGTCCTTAATATGAAAACTTGTGCAAATATTTATTATGGAAGCTGAACCAATGCATAGCTTTATGTTGAAAAAAAAAAAACTTTTCGTATCGTTTCACTTTAGATAAATTGTGCAGTTGACAGCCTGGTTTTTATGGTTACAAGTGTTTTTTTGGTTTTTTTTTTTCTACCATCGTAGCTCAGAGATCTGCCCATGAACTTCCAGCTGTGGAGAGGCAGGATTTGGACCACTGCTCGGTGCTGGGCGGACTGCAGATGATCCTGACTGGTCAAAACTTCACCTCTGATTCCAGGGTGCTATTCACTGAGAAAACCCAAGGTATGTATTTTAGTTAACAAGACAAATCCTCAACACTCAATAAGTGATTAGTCATACCAGCATTGTTTAAATATTTCAGCCTCCAGGGCACTGTACTGTGCTGGCAGGTAACATTAGCATGTGATTTGTTTTGGAGGTGTATTGACTTGGTTTGCATAAGAGGAGCCAGTCTGTGAGTTTGCATTGTATACTGTAGTCTGGTCTGGTCAGCACAGTTCTGTGCATCAGAGTAAGAACGGGAAATAGATAACAAACTTGCAAAGCAGCAGCATGCGCATGCACACCACAAGTCAGCTTGTCAGTGTTTATACAGAAAGTTCAATTCCCATACACCGTAATTAATGCATCCATGCATTTAGATCTTCCAAATGTAACCACTTTCTTTTAGTAGATTTTTATTTGAGTTATTGAACAAACAAGTTATAAACGTTTCTAATTCCTCTTGCACTGAAACTTTCAAAAACAGTCCTAGGCAGTTCTTTACTAATAGCAAGTTTAGACTTTTTTTTTTTTGGTAAGTTTAGACTTAGATATACTTTGGTGTTAATTTCTCTCAAATTGTGACCTACTACTAATTTTGTTTTATATTCCTCAACATATAAAAAGTGATTATGTACTCTTCTGGTAAATCATATAAATAATAGGAATGTACACCACATTACAAAATAGCAGGCCAGCTGTTATTTCAGACCACAAAGACAGTGTGAGACAGTGTAAAGAACCTTACTGACACATTGCAAACACGCCATGAAGTTTGTAACTTATTGGTAAACGTAGAGATATTTTCCATTGAGGTGTGCAGTGTGGAGCTAGCGGATGTGGTTAAGCTTTGCAGCGATATCATCTACAAGCAGAGTCTTCTCTTTCCTTTCCTGTACTCAGAGTGCGTAGGCAGCTCAACAGAGGTGTGAGGGGAGGGCGTGCTTCACATACTGAACTTGAAAGGGACTCGCTGCTTACTTATCTGTGCACCAGAGTCATGGAAAGGATGCAGTAGGAGTTGAGTTTGTTGTGGTGCCGAACAAAAAAAAAAAATCAACTACTGAACATGTTTCTTGGTGTGAAAGATGTTCAAGAATAGTGATGTGGTTAGTACTGGAGAAGAAACAATGGAAAAATTACAATAAAGCGTTCGGTTTAGTGAGTCATGTGTAGAAAATATGCTGTTGCTCTAAATTACAAAGCATTTTCTAAAGCCTTGATTATTTGTTATTACAGATGGCTTGGAGGTATGGGAGATGGAGGCTACAGTCAACAGAGAAAAAAGTCAATCAGTAAGTATTTAGGCATCGTGTGGTGAACTGAATAACATACAGCCTGATTTTTTTTGGCTGTATAACCATTCTTGAAACTGAATGGATATTGTGTCCCTCACAGAACATGCTGTATGTGGAAATTCCTCCATATCGAGACCCCAACATCTACCACCCAGCCAAAGTCAACTTCTATGTGTTGAACGGGAAGAGGAAGCGTAGTCAGCCACAACACTTCACCTACATGCCTCTCCCAGGTGACTGCTTTTCTCTATGGCCCAGTGTCCTCAAAACTCAGCACAGAGCACATAGTAGCGAAAATGTTATTCAGTTCAGTAAAAAAAAACAATATTTGCTCTGTTTGGGGAAAACAGCAATAAGCATGGAATTGGATGTGGCAGGTATATTCTTGGAATTTTCTTGAACATCCGTGCTGTGGTATACTGTATGTGTAAACATAATTTTAAATGACACTGCTAGGACATGTTTGCACTAGCATGGGGACATGTCCTGATGGTTGTTGTGCAATTATAAAAAGCTGTAATCATAAAAAAGGAGTGGGGTTAGAAGAAGTGCATTACCAGGATATGAGGTTAGTTGTGCTGCTCTAATCAACTCTGATCTGCTCATCCCAGTGTACTGTGTTGCAACACAGTGCCATTTTTCTGATAATATCCAATCAGATTTTAGTGGTAGAAATAGCTGACACAACAAATGTGTTTTCTGTCTTCTCATGCATTTTTGAGTTTGTCGCTTATGTGTGTAGAGTATAGAGTCTACATACATTACTATATTCATTATAGATATTTTATTGATTTTCTAATAAATATACAATGTTTCACGCATATTTTACCAGCCTAAATTCTGCATTAACATGTAGTAGCCACATATGGTAGAGTTGTTTTTTACAGATAAACTAATTCACTAAGCTGTATTTTAATAATTAGGTGATGTCTTCTATTTATGCTGAAGTGGGGTGAATAGTGAGTAGAATGGTTGTAAGAATGGTGACAAGGCTTTAGATGGCCTCAAGAAAACAGTGGTTTCCCTTGTGTCTGGTTAAGAGGCTGTTTCAAGAGAACAAAGTTGGTACCACTTTGTGGCAGATTTTGATGCCCCTGTTCCACCACTCAGCCCATGTCAGTATACTTTGTGTGTGTTCATTCTGGCCACGAAACTAGCAGCAGGATGCTTGGGCTTATGCCCAGTGAAATTAACAATACCCTTTTACTCTTGTACCTGCACCAATCATAGCCTCTGGAGTTTAATTTTTCTATTCAAAGGTGTAGTGTTCTGATTATTATTTAAATAGCATTTAATGCATATCACTAACAATCACTTATTAATACAGCTCTCATTTTAGAAGCTTTTTTTTTTCCACCAGCCTAATGATAAACCCCTGTCATCTTATTGTGTTTCTTCCAGTTCCACTGATAAAGGCTGAGCCAGTGGATGAGTATCAGTATGGACAGCTTGGCTGCAGTGTCTCCCAGGTCTTAGGTGTCTCTTCACAATCATACCATCACACTGCCCAGCTCCCTACCAGCTGCTGTGCTATGCCATGCCAGGTTTCTCAGAGAGCCAGCAGCCCTACCCTGTACCCTCCAGCCTCTGAGTACCCACTCCATCAGCATTCGGCGCTCTACCAGAGCCAGGTGGAGGTCCTCAGCAGCAGCCCTGGCCACTACCAGCCTCCCCTGGATCATCCTGCATCTGGAGTGCAACCCATCTGCTCAGGTCAGGCACCTGCCATAGGGCCAAATCCAGGCTCTCATCTCAAACCCAGCAGTTACCAGCACATCATAGCTGGGCACAGCTACCAGGCTGGTGTCTCTGTGTTTCCAGGCCTGGATGCAGCCAATCAGGGAAGCTTTGGGCAGAGAGCAGCTCCTCCAGTGCAGAGCTACAACCAGCAGCAGCCTGTGGAGCATCAGAGAACGAGCAGCCCTGTAAGAGTGAAGCAGGAGAATCTGGACCAAGCTTACCTGGATGATGGTGAGGATTTGGTTAATTTGGTTATTTTGACACTTGTCATTATGGTGGTTGTAGTGTAAAGGCAGGAGTAAACTTCAGAAATTAATGTTGTATTCTAGTAATAAAAAGGTTATGAGTTTAACTCCCAGAATGTTACTGCTGGGCCTCAAATTGTGAATAGGTTAATTTGGTAAATTTGGTAACATGGCAAATGGAATGTAACGCCATCCTTGGTGTGTTACACAAGAAAAAAAAATTTATTTATTATTATCTTTTTACAAAGTTTCTGTAACCCATATACTACAAAGCTACAAAAAGATCTTTCAATAGCAGGTCCTATAACTTAATGTATATCAGAGTATAAAATGTGGCTCCCACATTCACAGCCTGTACCATGTAGGTCAGTGCTTTAAATAGTTACTGCTAAAGCTAGTTCAGTATTTTGTTCTGTCAGTGTAATGATCAGAGCAGGCATGAGAGGACTATCGATTTTACAGGGAAAAAAAATAGCAAACCCCTAGTGAAAAAAGGACATTTTTTTCATTGTTTTTGTGCCTAATGGTTTACCATAGTCCACTGTTCCACTATTTTACCCTGTTAAGATGTGTAGACATGGCAAATTAATATGATATCCAAGTTTATTTGCTTATTTTTGCTTAAGTTTAGGTGAAAAGTTATTAACCAGCATAAGTATGGTGAGTAATTATTGGTATTATATTTAGCATTTCGTGTAAGGAAGTCGCACAGTCTTGTACTGGCTGTCGTGGGTGTGAAAGTGTTTGCACTTTCCCTTCTATTTAAAGCCCAGTGGTACCTGTTACAGCCAGCCCTTGTACTAATTTTAGAATAAAGAGGTAGAAAAATTTCCAATTTTAGCCCACTAAGTGGGCAGAAAACAAAGCAAAGCACAGCAAAGCCTCAGGTGGTTGCAGGGTGACGACTATGACTCAGTGCTGCTCCCTGCCGAAGGATTATTATCAGCTGTAAAACCTGTGTATCACAGTGAAGCTAGAATTTTCATTTCCTCTAAGCAACAGCATGTGGAAACCAGCATTGCATCATGTTGAATATTTCCTTTCCAGACATCCATGTGTTGTTTTTTTCTCTTATGTTTTCTCAGTGAATGAAGTGATCAGAAAAGATCTGACTGTTCATCCCAGTGATCAGTGATCGCTAGAGCTGAAAATCAGCGAGAGACTTCTTCCAAGTGACAGCTGTTACTTCTGGACACCTCATCAGCCTCCACGTCTGCACAGATTCTTTATGTCATATCAGAGTGTCTTTAAAGGGGTGGTGATAGTTGTTAATTATAATAATGATTGCAGATTGCATATTACTGATAATCACGCAACTAGTAAGGAGTCAGGAAAAACATATTTAATTTTCAAAGTATTGCTAACAAAAATATTTTGTCTTGGAACCCACATGCAGGTTAGCAGCTACAACCAGTTTTGAATTTAGGGATCATCTGGGGGAAGCCACTGGCTGCCTTAGTTAACGCAGACAAAAGCCAGTGAATAAAGGCTTCTGCTAGGAAACCAAATATCTGACCATCATTACAATAGCAAACCTGAATTACCTGTTCAACAGAAATTTGTCAGATGAGCTTTCTTTTTATTTACTGTTACATAGTGACAGGCAGATGTACATGTTTGAGATGGGGTGCTAGCTCACACAAGAACTGCCCTAGAGAAGCACATGATTAGAAACTAGTAGGAAAGCATGAAGGTCTTCCCAAAGTAAATAGTGTCAATGACTAAAGTATATGATTTGTATCAGGTACATTTAACAAACAATAACGTTATAGCCCTAGACCTAACTACAACAAGGCAAAAGCTAAAGTTAATAAGTTAGCTAGGCAGATACAGTAATGTTAGCTAGCTATTTTACCTCAGTTTGACTTCTCATTTGTCTCGAGGCTGAGAGAATCAACAACTTGTCATTTTAGTCTGGAATGTAGGTGGAATTGCAGTTTTCAGAATTTTGCATGGTGGATATCTCAATAACAGCTTTTTAGATTCAGTCTTTCAGTCTGCTGAAGTCCTTGCTACATAATTTTTCTCTGCCATGTTAACTATTCCTATAGCTGCTACCAACTTTTTTGCAAAGTTATTTTTCTAGACAGTTGTGGAAAACAGCGCCTTTAGTCCTCAGGTATGCTGCACACTGCTAGTATTGGAATTAAATGAACAGTATGAGGTACAAGCACTATACGACTAATGCTCGCTACCAGTCAGGATCAGGTACTCGCCATGAGATTTCCTGTTGATTGTATGTCATGTATGTGTAATGCATCTTGGAGGCTGACAGAAAACTGGACATAAAAGAAACAGTGATACAAGATTGAGGTGCAATACCATGCTACAGAATACTACAAAACATGACAAATAATATGTTAACCACCAGTTTTATGCCAGAATGATCTTTTAGTTATTTTCAATGATTATGTCTTTCAGTTTTAATGGACTTGTCTAAGATAAAGTACAACTATGAAATATCAGTCAGTTAAATTTTTTTACCCTGATATTTGATTTCACAGATGTTATTTCACAATGCTTAGAATGAGTGTCCATTTTATGAATATGTATTTATGATTGTACATTGAATAAAAATAAAATTCTCTGTATTGTATAAATACTAATTCTCATTAATGTATTCATTCTAATTCATTAACAATAACAATAGGAGTGTATGTCCAAATAATTGTCTGCAAGGTAGAACTGTACTCAGAATAAATTTCGATTAGCAGTTCTGCTGTGCCGCTTACAGGATTTCCCAGTGGTTTATGAAGCTGACTGAACACACCTCTCTCTCGGTTTTACTTAAAAGTTCATTTACATTTTTAACCATACAAAGAACTCCCTAGAAGAATCTCCTTTCTAAGAATGAAGGTCAAAGCAAATATTCAAACATTAAAACTATTCATTCCAAAGCAATTGCAAGGATGTTAACATTATGGCCAATATTAGACAAGACACTGATCACATTTTTATTAGGTATAATGCATTTCCCATTTAAGTAAGCAAATCATCTCAAGTAAATTCGCATCCTCTCTAAAAGACAGCCAGTGGACTGTGGAGTGAGCAAGTAAGTCAAAGGCAGAGGAGGGGAAATAAATTTATACCAGCTATCGAGTGTTTTGTTCCTGTACTATCCACTAACAACACATTTGGTCCAAGATGACGTTATTTATAGGCTTACTTGTTTTTTTAGTTATTGAAGTTTGGATTAACCCCATTCAATTCAAGGGGCCAGTCAAACCGTTCTTAAAACTCAATAATAAATGAAATAACTTTGATTTGTGAATTCCACCAGTGTAACACGGTAAAGAAATCACAGACCCCTGGGGAGTTCTGCAATGATCAGACTATAGGAGGGTAACCAGAATGGTCCAAAACAGTCCAGTTTATTATAGAGATACAACAGACTTACAAAAAAAAAGATTGTTTAAAATGTGTCAATACAATTTTAGGTTTTAACCACCAGCCTTATGACAGTAATCTAGTGAATGAGTGAAGTATACATTGTAAATATGATCACTGTTGTAGATCTACTGCAGATGGGTTTAGTGTTTAGTTTGGATGGTCCATGATGAAAATTTCCACCGTTTGAGTTCCCTCAGTTGCGTTTTTGTCATAAAACAGAAACAAACTTTCATATTTGCTCACACACTCAGTCACAGAGTCTTATCTTTTCTTCTTGCTCTCCTTTTTTAGTTTTTGCCGGCTTTGCTGCGCAGGGGCTTTGGGCTTTCTGTTCGGCTCAGTGGTTTTCGGCTCAGCTGTCTCTGAAGGCTCTTCCTGTAATCAAATGGAGACCATTTTAGTGCAAAATCAGACTAGCCTAGATTTATCTTTCAAATTGTACTGTAGTATTAATAATATTCGCCAAAAAAAAAAAAAAAAAAGTTTTTAATAGGCAACTATTAATTATTATTAATTTGAGCAGACAATGTGTTCTAAAGAGCTATAAATATACATACAAATAGGAAGTGCACTATTCAGTGGTTTAAATTAGGCTACTAGTTTGTTTATATTTTGGGAAATATAACCAAAAAAAACCCATTTTAAAACTATTGTGGGAACAAACAAAAATAACTCTCAGAGCCTGAATTCAGTGACCATGCGGACAGCACTGGCATTTCTCTCATTTCTCTCTGGGTGTGTTCCAGTGTGTGCAGGGGCACAGTGGGTAGGATTCACTGAATTTAAAAGATTTAAAAATACTTCCCTTTCACTTCACGCAACCAGAGTTTCCAACTTAAAGACTAAGAATCTGGATTTAGACCCGTTTACGAGTTGAGAGAGCAGGCTCAGTCGACTCACTACCCGCGTGTAAAGCCCGAGTTGTGCTTGAATGAGCTGATGTTCCCATCAACCAATCACTGATGACCTTTGTTCCCAATGACCAATCACTGATCACCGTTCTGTCCCACCCCCGCACTTCGTTTTAAACTTTCCTCTTGGATATATTTACGATTAGTAAAAGTGAGTTATTCCACAGTAACAGTTTCCTTCATCTCTATTACCCGACTGTTTTATTCTCTTCTATTTTAAGTGTCTTCAGAAAATCTTCCTTATTCATATACCCTAATTTGTAATTTGATTTGCAGATGATTATGATGAATCAAAGAATAGGTAAAATATGCGTTTATCCACCTGAGAGTTAAATGTCAAACAGTAATTAATCATCTGTACTACTAAAACTAATCAGTAGTATGATAAATACCTTGTGTGTGTGTGTGGTTTGACATGGAAGGAGTGTGTGTACGCTCATAGGTCTTGTGAAAATTAATTTCTTGAGCGTGTTTTAGTCACTTTTCTCTGAAAAGAGTTTGCTATATGCCACGCCCGCTGTGGGTTGAATGCTAATACTTCTCACTCCTGAAGCTGTAATTACGATTATGTCGTGTTTACATGCTTTGCTGTCGGAAAGAGCATGACACCATAACACATATTACTCAGTTAGCTAGCTTGCTGACAGTAAGGGAATTTTGGTCCAATACAAGCTATTTCACGGTGTAAAAATGTACAACATGCACGGACTGTTTGCTGATATAGTACACACATGAATAGGACCCGAACTGCAAACGGCGCTAACAATTAGCTGACTAGCAAAACCTGTCATTCAGTCCAAAAAACTGTACTCCCGTCCGCCATGGTGAAAGTTTAGGATTCCTCCCTTCTCAGAAACTCGGGTGTCAAAATTATCTCCCAGTTTCCCAGTCGTAATTACGACTTGAGTCGTCATTCATGTACAACTTCCTAGTGGGAAACTTGTATTTACGGTAATTCCGACAGCACGTGAAGGCAGCATAAAGCCGAACACAGATAGCAGTAAACACAGAGAGTAAACAGTGCGTTGCACCTCTAGCCTGGAGGGGTTACCTGTTCGTGGCTCTTGGAGGTGGGTATGATTATGGCTAAAATGCAGACGAGTTGGAAGATTGCTCCAAGAAAGAGGCCATAGCGTAAAACACTCTCAAAAAAGGTGGGCTCAGGAACCTCCGGCGGCGAGAGATCCAAATCCCCAGACATGGCGTTCATCTGTACCTGAACAAAACAACATGTTTACACACACACACACACAAGCACAACTCTACACACTAGGGCTGCTTCGCGCTATGGTCCCTGTCAGGGACCCTGACCTACTACTCAGTGCTGAACAGTGCGGTTCTGGACCCACAGCTTTATCAGCCCTGCTATCTAGTCCAAGTAGTACAAGCGCAAGCTGCAACCAGCATGAAATAACTCATCATTACTATCATTTTCATATGAAAATAAACAAAAAACCACACACACTTCTTGTTACTTACTCATTAAATGAAATAATTCGTATCCAAGACACTTCTGTATACCCTATTTATGGTTTAACATCCGGTGTAACGGAAATAGTTGACGTTGTCAAAGTTGACTTTCACACAAACACGCATGCGCGGAGGTTTGCGCAAGCGCCATATTCGAACGAGTGATACGTAAAAGTTAACATCATTGTTGCCAACTTAACGACTTTATATTTTTTATTATTATTATTATTATTTTATTATTATTATTATTAACACTAGCTACTTTTTGGACGACGTCAGGCAATGTCGCGGTTATAAAATCCGGATTTTAGCAGTGCAGAGTAGCATCTTGGAAGTGACTGGTGGTTAACATGTAGTCTTAATGGGCCGGGTTTCAGTCACTGTGTCTGACAACAGAAACAGAAAAATGTGTCGATGGAGAACAGCTTTATTGGGAATTCAGCTGTGTTAAAATACAGCATTTCAGCAGAGTGCAGGAGATCAACAGACGCTAGGCAGAATGCAAATACTGCTAATTAGCGCATGACGTCACCTAGCGACAGCTAGAGACTTTTCGAGCAAGCTTTAACTCCACACAGTAGATCAACAGTGCAGTGATCCTCACTAACACACACACACACACACACACACACACACACCCACCAGCCTAGGTGTTGAAAAGTATTTTGATTAAATTACACGACACTGTTAAGGGCATTGCCTACAAGAAGAAGAAGAAGAAGAAGAAGAATCACACACACACTATATATATGTGAGTCGACTCTTTGATGAACGACACATCACTGACCCACTTTAAAACAGCACCAGACATCTAATTCCCTTAGACACAGTCTATTACTTTCTGAACGGCACTCACAATGAGTTTAAAATGACAAAATAAAGATGGATAAAAAAGACAAATGAAAAACAGTTTCTCTTAATGCATTTAAGTAGGTAAAGTAGCATAAACACACTGAAGCTGCATACATCACTGACTGTAGCTTTTCTGCTACAAACAAATAACCAAAAGAAGCTGGAGTTAATTTGTTTCCAACCAACAGACAACATACAAGGTGGATTAAGTATTTTTTGTTCGTTAAGAAAACGAACTATAATAGCCTTTCACCATAAAATAGTTTAACTACAAACTATTTGGAGTGACACCAACTCACTGCTTAAAAATGCTGGTTAAGTATGAGAATTTTGAAACTAAACATAGAGAGACAATCAACTTCCCATGCCCAATGTGAATGTTTACAGTGTTACGTGTGAGCAGTTGAGCATACGAGAATCTCGCGTCAATGATTCACAGAGTCAATTATTTTCGTAACACCGGTCCTTTGTTTCACTCTTGCTCTGTAGTTGAAGCGTTTATGTAATAAAAGTGACACACTGCCCCCTGGTGTACAGGCGCGTAAGCGCATCTGGCATGCATACTGTATGTCTGTAATTAGGGCCTATAACGGTGTCTGGGACTGGGTTAGCTGTAACATGGATTAAAATGTTTACCTATTAATCCATTTGCAAATAACTTTAAAGCTCTGTGTATTCATATATGCATTTTAATCATGACGTAATCCTGTTTTTAGTTCTGCGGTAACCCTAATAGCTTAACTTCAAATGGTTATAATTCTCCACAATGTGTTACAGTTATAAAGTGATGAAGAAAAGTGTTAAACAAATTAAAACTATTTCACCTTTTAGATTCTTAATAGCATTCCTGCATTTTAAAATACATTTCAGTTTCAGTGATCCATTTAAATTAGATTTCTTAAATGATCTATTAAAACGCATACACTCAATCTCATGTAGTAAACTTGGATCTCACAAATTTTGATCTTGCAGCTGAGGTGATTTACATTTCTAATGACAGCGTATATTAGATGGATTGCAGCAAACAAACAAGAAAAGTTCCTCAAAGGAAAGTTTATGCTAGTCTTCAATCTGAAGAGAAGGGAAACAGTATCTTTTAGTTTCAACAGCAAATCCATCATGGTTGACAATAAAAATCCATCCCTAGGTGAATATTTTAATTAAAAAGCTGGGACTATAGTCACTGGTTTGTTAAGCTATTAAACATAAGTAGTGTAACACAACATGAATTACAATATAACTCAGAACATCAAATTCTCAATTAGCTCTAAACTGTGCTGCATCCCATTCTGAGGTGGATAATTTAGGCATGGGAGAATGTGGGTGGTTGTGACAGCAATTATGTCTGGTGCAATAAAAATGTCTGGTACATCATGGGGTGCTGTTTAAAAATGTTGAAGATAAAAATGTTAAGCTGTAATGGCAGAGAACATCTAATTTCTTACCTTCTTTCTGGCTGCTAGAAAATGAGGCAAGTTCCTTTTCCACGTCTCATGCTTTGTGTGTGTGTTGTGAGTGTGTGCATGCATGATTATGTGTCTCTGGCCACATAGGATAGAGCAAAGTACTGGTACTTAAGTGTGTAATTTTGCATGTTTAATTCATGTGTACGTACACAACCAGGATGTGTATGTTGAGCTGTTACAGAAATCATCCTTGTTAAAGCTTCATCGTTCTGCCATGACCTCTTGCTGCTCAGTTATTTCTTGGCCAGTTGTGTACCATTAGTTATTGCACAAGAGAGCTATCAAAACACTGAGCTACGCTTCACTTACTGAAGCCAAGACTGCAGACATAAAAGCCCCTGAAACGGACAGGAAGTAAAATTGCTACACTACAGTCCTGGCAGAACATAATCAGAAAAGATACCCAGTGCATAGTGATTATGGGTTGCAGACTTTAAGTTGCTAAAAATTATGATATGATTGTGATTATTTTGTAGAATATTGTGACAATGCGGGACCACGGTAGGCCGAACACACATACAGACACAGACAGTAGGTGCAGGGGAATGCACTCTTTATTGTCCTTAGGTAGGCAGCTGTCCAAAACAAACGCGGTGCTGAAAGGGCGCTGACTTTTCAGCACCAAGCCGTCAGTCGTGCAAGGAGCGTGTGATGTTTTACATGCGCGGGCTGTCGGCATACCGTCACAATACCCCGCCTTCAGTTCCAAGTTTACTGACGGCAAGGGATGGGCCCAGAGTGCATAGCGCCGAGATAGCCCATTCGCATTGCCATGCTGAGCCCCCGCCCGGTGCTGCACTGTGAAAGTGTAGTCCTGGAGGGAAAGGAACCAACGAATTACCCGGGCATTGGTGTCCTTGGCCTTGGCCATCCACTGGAGGGGCATGTGATTAGGGTGAAAGGGCATCCAGCGTGGTAATACTCCAACTCCTCCACTGCCTATTTGATGGCCAGGGCCTCCCTCTCCACAGCGGCGTACTTTGTTTCGGTGGGGGTCAGTTTACGGCTTACACAGAGGACCGGGTGCTCCTCCCCGTCGAAGACCTGAGACAGAACGGCTCCTAGCCCTGTCTCAGAGGCATCAGTTTGTATGAGGAAGGGGAGGCTGAAGTCGGGGTTTCGAAATACAGGAGAGCTGGTGAGTGCTGTCTTCAACCTCTTGTACACCTGTTCTGCCTCCCGACTCCAGTGCACCCGGTCCGGCTGGCCCTTCTTGGTCAAATCTGAGAAGGGAGAGGCAATCGAGGAGAAGTTGGGCACAAACCTCCTGTAATATCCCGCCAACTCCAAGAAGGCACGTACCTGTTTCTTGGTAGTGGGTCGGGGGTAGTCCTTCACAGCCTCAATCTTCTTTTCCCGTGGCATCAGTAGCCCGTCTGAACCGATACCCCAGGTACTTTGCCTCCGTGAGCCACAGGTGACACTTTTTGGGGTTGGCGGTGAGCCCCGACTTCCGGAGTTCTCCGAGGACCTCCCTAGGGTGATGCAGGTGATCTTCCCAAGTGGCAGAGTGCATGACGTTGTCAATGTAAGCAGCGGCATACCCATGGCGGCCATACCCATGGCGGCCATACCCATGTCCATGAGGCACTGGAAGGTGGCGGGCACCCCGTGCAGCCCAAAGGGGAGGACCCGGTACTGCCAATGGCCTCCAGCGGTGGAAAAGGCTGTCTTTGGCTTGGCGTCGGGACTCAGGGCTACCTACTCATAGCCTTTTGTCAGGTCCAGGGTGGAAATAAACCGGGCCCTCCCTCGCCGCTGCACTAACTCATTGACCCTAGGGAGGGGGTAACCATCAAACTTGGTGACCTGGTTCAGCTATTACGGGCCCCCAGGTGCCCCCCAGTGGGTGTGTGTGGGCCAGGTGCATGAGAGCCCTCGTCCTGGTATGGGGCAAGACGAGCAGCTCGTAAAGCTGACCTCTCGGTACGAAATTACAGAAGACCCCCGAGCACCAGGAAGTAGGAGGCTGGGAGTCATTGGTTGGGGTTCTGGTGGACTCCCTTGATGAATTGGACCTGGCCCCAACAGTTCTTTAGCCTCTCGTCCTCCTCTTGGCTGAAATTCCCCTCTCGGGCAACTTGTGAAAACACAGACGACACTAGAGGTGTCTCTTTCGGGCTAGACACGCCAGTCGGGCCCTTGGCCGCTTGGCTCTGGCTCTCTTCCTCTGGGGAGGCTTCATTCCTCCGAAAGAGGTGAACCCTGGCCAATCTCTTCCCAGGAGCAGGGGCATGGGTAGTTCGGGGACAAGGCCCACCAGCAAGGGCCATTCTTTCACCGGATGCCTTAGGTTGACATGGGCCATCGGAACCTCCCGAACGTCCCTGTGCACACAATAGACAGTGAAAGAGCCCTTAGTCTTGGGTGTCGAAAGGAGGGAGGGCTGTGCCAGGGTCACTGTGCTGCCAGAGTCCAGGAGGGCTGAGACGGGGCATCCATTAACTTCTACTGGGATGGTGGGCAGGCTGGGTGGTGTATAAGGTGTATAAGGCGCAGCCTGCAAGCCAAGGTTTGCTTACACGTCTCAGCTGACTGGTAGGGCCCAGCTCGGTTGACATGGAAGCATCCTGGGGCGTCCATGGAACAACTCAGGCTAGTATTGGTAGGGTTGGTAAGGTTGGTAGGGTTCGAGGGAATTCACAACGATCGCCCCTGCCGATTTCCAGGGTAGCCACGGCCCGGTCCAGGCCCTCCAGCATCTTCCTGGGGGTTTGGGCTCCCTGGATTCCCACGGCCTTCCTCTCCTCGGGCAGCAGAGCCCGTAAGCATTGGTCCATGGCCACCCTTTCCACGATCTCCATGGCCGTGAGGCGATCCAGTTGCAGCCATCGCTTTGTGATTCTTAGTGTGTCCATTTGGCTGTGTGGAGTGGCCTTGGGATCATAACTCTATTGGTGGAGCTTTACTCTACTAGGGGAGAGACCGCAGCGAAGCTCTTCACCTCTCTTCACCATCTCATACTGTTCCACCTTCTCTGGTGACAGGTTAGCTCCTGGGTTACTGCCTGTTGCTGCACGGTAGTCTGGAGGAACTGCTCAAGCATGAACTCCATCGTGATAGGTGTGGTGTTCATGCCAGCATCCTAGACCACTGTGACACTGCGGGACCATGGGAGGCTGAACACACACAGAGACAGTAAGTGCAGGGGAATGTGCTCTTTATTGTCCTTAGGTAGGCGAAGTGAAGAATGGTGAGAGAGATAAGTGAGGTGAGGGAAGCTTGGCGCAGGCAGTGATGTCTTGGGCTCTGCATGGCAAACATGCAGCGACAGCGTGGCGACAAGACGGCGGTGAATCAACAAGCAGCTTTAGATCGTGAGAAGATCGCGGAGTAGTAGCGCCTCGTCTTCCTCGCTTATGTCGGCTTCTGTAAAGCATAGAGAGTCAGCCGTTAGTGAAGTTTAAAGCTTCACTTACGTTTTTTTCTCTAGAGTGGCTGCGAGCTCCTTTTATAGCCCTCGACTTCACTGGGAGGGTGAAGAGGAGCCGCAACACTCATTGGCCGCCAGCCGTGCTGAGAGGTCGCTCCACCCCACAGCCATGCACACTCCGGCTGTCCAAAACAAATGCGGTTTGATGTTTTACGTGAGTGGGCTGTTGGCCCGCTGTCACAATATAAAATTAATGTATATTAATAAAAGCTTATAGTTGAAATTTGTTTGTATGACAAATGTAGGTAGTGAAGGTAATGACCATGTATACACTATATGGCCAAAGGTTTGTGGACACCTGACCATCACACCTATATGTGCTTGCTGAACATCCCATTCCAGATGTAGTCCCTCTTTGCAGTTATAATGACCTCCATACTTCTGGGAAGCCTTTCCACTAGATTTTGGAGCATGGCTGTGGGAATTTGTGCTCTTTCAGCTACAAGAGCATTAGTGAGGTCAGAGACTGATTTTGGGTGAGGAGGCCTGGGGTGCAGTCAGTGTTCCAGTTCATCCCAAAGGTGTTCAGTGGGGTTGAGGCCAGGGTTCTGTACAGGTCACTTGAGTTCCTCCGCTTCAACCTTCATGGAGCTCACTTTGTGCACAGGGGCATTATCATGCTGCAACATGTTTGGGCCTCTTAGTTCCAGTGAAGGGAAACGGTAATGCTACAGTGTACAAAGACATTCTATTTTTTTTAAATCCTCAGCTGTCCAGTTTGGGTGGGTCTGTGCCCATGATAGCCTCATATTCCTGTTCTTGGCTGACAGGTGTGAAACCTGATGTAGTCTTTTGCTGTTGTAGCCCTAACCCATCCACCTCAGAGTTTGATGTTTTGTGCATGCTGAGATGCTTTTCTGCTCACCACGGTTGTGTGAGTGATTATATGGGTTTCTATAGACTTCCAGTGAGCTCCAACCAATCTGGCCATTTTCTTTTGACTTCTCTTATCAGTAAGATTTTTCCACCAACAGAACTGTCACTCACTAAATGTTTTTTTGTTTTTTGCACCATTCTGTATAAACGCTAGAGACTGTATGTGAAAATCCCATGAGATCAGTTTCTGAAATACTCAAACCAGCCCTTCTGACACCAACAACCATGAGATGGTTAAAGTCACAGAGATCACACTTTTTCCTCATTCTAAAGTTTGATTTGAACATTACCTGAAGCTCTTGACCTGTATCTGCATGATTGTATGCATTGTTAGATTAGATAACTGCATACATGAGCAGGTGTACAGGTGTTCCTATTAAAGTGGATGGTGAGTGTATACAATTGTGTGCTTTAAACAGTTTAAGGAAGGCCCACATATGGGTGTGATGGACAGGTGTTCAAAAACCTTTGGCCATATAGTGTACATTTGTAAACATGGTCATTACTTTCTTTTAAATATGCAGTTTTTATGTTAAAGAAGTAGTTTGTATTTAAAATCAAATTGTGTTACCAAACAAGTAGTTTCCTCTAGAGCTGAGGAGAAGAAGTGAGGAGCGTGGCCTCTTTGGGAATATCAAGTAAAACTTTCTAGGTGAAGCTTGGTTCAGAAAATGCCTAGATATGCAAAGCTTCATCATGAATACTGTGAAGAATTTAAAATGTAAAGCACTTCTGATTTGTTTAGCACTTTTCTTGGTCACTGCAGAATTCAATGTGTTATAGTGTTCCCATTATTAGAAAATATGAAAAATAAAGAAAATCCATCTATGAGCAGGTGTGTCCACACTATATATTTACATTTACACATTTGCTCATTTGGCTGTTTTTATCCAAAGTGACTTAAATTTGAGGCAGGATACAACTGAGCAGTTGAGGATTTGACTAGTAGTAAATGTTTCCATTGGGATTTCATTGATTTTTTAAATGTAGGCTATAAATATAATCCTTTTGTATTATTGATGAGGCCCTCTTTTCTGCTTTTACAGAGGCCCATGGGGCATAATTCGGAGAGGGGTAGAAGTAAAAATCGGAACTTATGAGAGAAACATATGAGAAGAGTAATGAATAATTAATTGAAGTCAAATGTTTTTGTTGTTGCTTTGAACATGGCCAGCTGTTTCCCTTGCCCCTTTGGTGGAATCTGCCTTATTCCACCCCCAATAAGCCACAACCTGTTTTCTGGTTGTTCAGAATCCTGGCTATCCATGTCTAAATGAAAAAAAAGAGGGTTATTCAGTGTGACCAAGAATATTTTTCTTAATATTCTTAACAGTATTACTGCATTTTAAAAATTTATTTCAGTTTCAAAGATCAGTTTTGATCAGAGTTTAAATCTACTATAGTATACACATAGAGATTAAAACAATCTGATATAGTAATAACCATCCAAAAACCTTTGACTGCATTTGCATCTGTTCTCTAGCTTACAATCTAATGGCACCATAGTAGCTGGAATTGCACAAATTTATAAAAAATTCTATATGCATTTATAGTGAACGTTGAAACATATAAACGCAAAAGTTGAGGTTTTTACGAGTGGTGCTTTAAGGGTAGAACACACAAAGTACACACACACACACACACATATATATATATATATATATATATATATATATGTGTGTGTGTGTGTGTGTGTGTGTGTGTGTGTGTGTGTGGCTAAACAGGCTATATATCGTATATATTGTCCATAAAGCACCAAAGAAAAACTATAATACAATCATATAGTTATCATGAAGTTAATGATAATTAGCCACAGTAATGCATGTTGATTTTTTGTAAGAGATATCCTTCTACTCCAGGGTATAAATTTGAGGTTGCTCACATCTGAATTCACTTTGTCATCCATTACAGTGGGAGAGAAACTTTCAACACTTCCAATAAAAGCTTTAGTCCACTAAAATTGTTCATGTGCAGTTTACATGACTAAATGAGTAATTTATTAGCTGCCAAAATCTGACTGGATCACATGCAAGGTAACAGTTTTAAATGTGTTATCATTTACAGAGCCAGGCTTCAAATCAAATATGATTTTGGTAACAGAGTTACAATCATAACTGAAATAAAAAATCTGACTTAAACCTCTGTCATTACCTGCACACTGATGCTGTGAAAAAAATGTTTATTAGCATTCAGTTTCCTGTGTTGCTTTGATGGGAATCTGTATTCCACCCACACAGCCAATTATATTTGGAAATCCTGAAATGGTTGGGCTCCTCTTTGACACTAACATATGTCCCTGGAAAACAATGAAATTGTGCAAAAAAAAAAAAAAAAGCTTCAGAGCACACTGTGTACTGTAGTGTACAGTATTTTCAGCATCAGTAAAACTGTTCAGAAAACTACTACTGTCAAAACAAAAAAAATCATGATGGTGAAGAAGGAAGGCATGAAATCGTCTTCATGGCCTGATGAAGGGGAGTCGCTGAACAAAAATAACCACAGGGTTTATCTCTTCACGTGTCTGCCTCCGGGAAAGATAAATAGCCCTCTGTTCAAGGTCTATTTCATTACTGGCATGAATTATTCAAATTCTTCATTTAAATAGGATGTTCAGTGAATGGACATAACATTTCCGACAGATTAACCATGTGCAGGAATTTTCTCCTGCTTAAATCCCACAGTGGTAGCTGAGTTTGAATGAGTTGAATGAGTATGCAAGTTTTAGAGCCCTACGCTGTCTGTATGGTGAATTGCAATTGCAGTGAAAACACTGAAAAAGCCATTTTACTTTTGCTTAATTGACTGTATCCCATTCTGCTGAAACTACACAAGCGGAAGCAAACCTGAGTTCTGTGATGAAAAAAAATATGACCACGATATTGAATGGGAGGACACAAAAATACTACTACCTGTCAGTAAGTCGGCGTTGCTATTATGAAACCATTATGGTTGCGCATTATCAGTCTTAGACAATAAATAAATAAATATATATATATATATATATATATATATATATATATATATATATATATATATATATATATATATTATTCATGCCCATACGAACACACTCACTGAAAGGCAGACAGACAACACCAATTGTGAATTTTTTCAACTTGAGTTCGTAATTATCTCAGGTCTCTTCTGTATAGCAGGCACCGTAAAACCAAGAACACAAAATTTATGGTTCTGTCATTTGTACCTATGTTGAATTTGTACTTTGATTAGGCAATGTTTGCTTAGTCTGTTTGTTTCCAGTGTCTTCTCGAAAGACACTAGAATAAGTGATGGAGAAAGTAATCTACCTTGTTCATGGTCATTACACCCAGTGTTGTATTAAGTTCGCCTTCTCTATCAATGCTAATGGCATGTTATGGATGTGTCAGTGGAAGCGGGACTAAATAAATTAGTCCACATGCACACGAAATCTAGGGAGCGTTTCACTGTGTGTAATAACTTGACATGACTGTCCGTGATAGGCTGCGTGGATCTACAGTGTGGGCTAGAAAGAAATCAGCCCCAGCCTTTGCTTCATATACCATTTGGTGAATTTTTTACATATGACTCTTGGTGGTGCTTTTATTATTTGTTCCACACAAGCGAAAAATAATCCACTTTAAGTAATTTGTTAACATCAAAGATGACGTGGATACCTTTTTGTGTGTTTTTTTTTTTCATTAAAAGAGAGGTGGAAATATATTATTAGATGTAGCCTATTGCCTGACAAAATATTTATGTACAAGAAATTATGAATCATGTTTTGTAAACTATGTTAAGTCCCAAAGAAATTATTATCATAATAAATGTTTGCTTTACAGTATTTGAAAATGATGAAACCAACAAATCATGTAATTTTGTTAATGAATGAAGCTTTATAGCTGTTTATATCAAATGTGTTATAAATGTGGACCTTTATACCACTTGATGGTTTTCAAACCTTCTGCTGTTTTTTGGGAGTTTAAGCCTGTTTAAACAGTTCATGCTTTGAACCAGAAGGTAACAAGGTAATATTTTTTGTCTGTTTCAAGTCATTAGATACACTCACCATCCACTTTAATAGGAACACCCGTACACCTGCACATTCCTACAGTTATCTAATCAGCCAATCATGTGGCAGCAGTGCAATGCATAAAATCATGCAGATACTCATCAAGAGCTTCAGTTAATGTTCACATCATGCATCAGAATGAAGAAAAAGTGTGATCTCTGTGCCTTTAACCATGGCATGGCAGTTGGTGCCAGATGGGCTGGGTTGAGTATTTCAGAAACTGCTGATCTCCTGGGATTTTCACACACAACAGTCTCTAGAGTTTGCACAGAATGGTGCAAAAAAAACCAAAAAAAAAACATCCTGTGTGTGGAGGGTCTGCAGGCTGAAACACCTTGTTGATGAAAGAGATCAGAGGAGAATGACCAGACTGGCCTGAGCTGACAAGAAGTCTATAGTAACGCAAACAGGCACACAACCGTGGTGAGCAGAAAAGCACCTCAGAACACACAACACATCAAACCTTGACCACAAAACATCGAACCTTGAGGTGGATGGGCTACAACAGCAGAAGACCACATCAGGTTCCACTCTTCTCAGCCAAGAACAAGAATCTTAGGCTATCATGTGCAAGTCTCACTGAAACTGGAAAGTTGAAGAAAAAAAAATCACCTGGTCTTTTTCCAGTGTTCAACTGTCCAGTTTCGATGAGCCTGTGTGCTCATGATAGCCTGAGATTCCTGTTCTTGGCTGACAGTGAAACCTGATGTGGTCTTCTGCTGTTGTAGCCCATTCACCTCAAGGTTCAATGTTTTGTGCATGCTGAGATGCTTTTCTGCTCACCACGGTTATAAAGAGTAATTGTTTGAGGTACTATGTCCTTCCTGTCTGCTCGAACCAGTCTGGCCATTTTCCTATTTCCCATCATTTTCCTAGAGACTGTTGTGTGTGAAAAACCCAGGAGATCAGCAGTTTCTGAAATACTCAAACCAGCCCATCTGGTACCGACATCCATGCCAAGTCACAGAGATCACACCTTTTCCCCATTCTGATGTCTGATGTGAACATTAACTGAAGCTATTGTCCTGTATCTGCATGTTTTTATGCATTTTATTAGCATTTAACCTTGCTAATAAAAGATAACTTTTGATTTACACTGAAATCCTATAATATTTATGCTATGTTAGAAAGGATTTTTAAATGAGAAAATACCAATAAACTAACTGTTTTATAGTTAAACTGTAAAAACGAAGTATATTTTCCCACAGAGTCAGATGGCAAGCAAACTTTTGCTCTCAGTTGTACAAGGTTTCTGAAGTTGTACGGCATCATGCTAGCTTGTAGATTAATATAACAACCAGGTGGCAAAAACAAACAGGTGGCAAAATACCTACTGTATGCATTCAACTGAAATCTGAGGATTAATGGAAACAATTCTGGACAGAATTGTTTCCAAACACTAGTTTGCAAGACCATAAAGAGCATTGTCAGGCTGACTGAACTGTAACGCTAACCTTTGTATCTGAAATTCCAGATTTTCCTAAATCCTAAATTAAACCATTTAGTTAATTCAGTCATCCTGTTCTCTGGAATACACCACTTTTTAAACATATCATAGTTTCATAGTCTAATCATAGTCATGTCTATGTCTGTCAATGTCTGCCAATAATGAAATCCTAATAATTACTACTAAAACTATGCTATTAAATTAATGTAGTGGAAATTGTATTACGCTAACACTCCCTTTCTGGGGTTTATGTATTATATAGATGATGAATAAATACCTTAAATAGGTGATACATAACGGCATTGCTCAAGCATGATGTCACATTTCTGACAGTTCTAATCCTAAAATCCTAATAGACCTTAAATTAACTGAATATAATGTAATGTAATTCAATTCCCAATGATATTTATGTTTTTGCAGGCATTTAGATAAAACAGTGTCCATTTAATTTATAGGAATGTAGTTGAGAACTGACATACTACTCCACAAAAAGATATTTAAAAGGCTTTATTTCATATGATTAGCTAGTTGATAACCAATGGATGAATCTGCATGTAGACCTTTTTTTAGTGGCTGGTATCTCTTCAAGTACTGACATTATTGGTTTACAGAATGACAATAACCTACAGGAATAGCAAAGGCTTAACTTCTGATGGTAAATGGGATCCTCTGTAAGAGATAAAAGCATGCCAAAGCATCCACAAAAGGAATCACTGACACAGGTACCTCTACACGAGACACAATGGACGAGGACGAGCAGGTCTTTGGAAAAGTCTGTACATGGTTTCACCATGAAATGAACACAGAGAACGAGTGTGTTAGATCATATTAGTAAGCATGTGTCGACAATATGGCATAGGCAAAGTGTTTGCCATTAATATGGGCTGGACAGGTGGTGAAATTAAATGTCTCAGTATGGGCAAGGGGCCAGTCATCTGGCATCCAGTGTCCCAGGGAAGACTGGGATTTTGTTGTCTGCTTGGCAGGGGTGTAATGATCCCCTGTAGCTTTTCAATCATGGTCACACAAAAAACATGAAGACATTTTTTTTCTTCATTGGTCCTATTGCAACGTCCTAAGCAGCAGCACAGAAGTCCATGGCAGCTGGACATGACTTAAAAAGCACACATCACTTTGAAGCAAATGTTCCAGAGACAAAACACACCTTTGATGGAACTTTAGAAAGCAAGACATTCAAAATGGAAAAAAAAAAAAAAAAAAAAATAGAGGAATTGCTAGACTTTTCATGATGTAAGCATGATACCAAAGACAAGGCCTGTTAGGGGTTTTGAACTCACTCCATACACACAACTTGGAAATAAAAGAAAATGCTTATTCACAGTAGGCTAGTCACAGCATTTCCCCCCAGTGACAGACATGAAACTGTCCTCTTTTTAAACTGTAAAAAGGCCCACACATAATGGTGTAACTCCTACATGAAGTAATGTGTAGGCTCGTTCAAAGAAATCACTGGATGTTAGGAAAAAACAAAGGATCACACGTCACGTTAAATAACAGGATTTTACGACAACGTTTTTGTTTCAATAATCTATAATGATAGGTTTTCTTCTCATCAATTATAAGACACTCATAAATGTCTTTTAGCCATCTGGCAAAACTTCAAACCTTGATTAATGTAAATACTTTTTACACACACACGCACACGCAGGCATACACTAACATAGACACACATTGCATAATAAAATCATGCCACTGTTACATGTAGATCACTAGAACTGTACTTGTTCTACTAATCATATCTTTTGCAAGCATTTGTGTACTGATTAATGTGAAACACCAAATCAATTTGTTTTGGATTACACTGATGTAGAGAGAGCTACCACTAACATACGAATACTCTATGACTAACGACATGTGCGCATGAACTGGCTTTAGCATGATTTGAGTCCTGCCTCTTTGTGATCTGTTCATTAAAAGAAATAAAACATTACACTGCCTTTCAACAGACAGCTACTTTTTTAAAACTCAGATTTCCTTTCACATCTTTTGAATCAAAGGGATGTACAAAGAGTGTGTGATCTGTTGTTTTTTTTTTTGTCACTGAGGTACACGTTCTTGTCCTACGATTATAAGGTTTTGTGGAAAAGGGACCACACATATGGCTTCTGACTTAGCTTTTCTTACCGTAAATACACACAGATTTCTTTAACCAGAAAAAAAAAAAAAAAATCAGAATATTGTATTCACAAACATAACATAACATAACATATCAGCAAGACAGAACAAATACAGAAAGGTTAACAAAGAAATATCGACCGGACATAAAACGAGCATAAAGAAAGCATGATAAGCTCATAAATAAACAAAGAAATCTCTAACACAACCACAATAATATGGCACATTTGAATAAAATAAAATTTGCACACAGCTCAGAGTAGCACTCCTCCGATCAAAAGGAAAATAAAGTAACCTGAAAGGCTTTAAATCTTCAGCTAAAGATTTACATTAATTCCTATACCCACTCTGGGGAATTTAATAAAATGTGCAGTCATTGTATTTTTCCTCTACGTTTTATTATCAAAATGACAAATGCCACACATACACAATATATGCTCTATCTTCAAAACATGCTTCTATGTACATCAAGGTATAGACACATGCTGTATTAACAAAGTTTATCAATGCATATGTACAGCACAATTAGAGGAGAGCAGAGGGAAAGAAGTGCCCGTTAATGGACTGAACTAAGTGTGGCCTATTGCCTCGTTTTGTCCCTTCTAACATAAAAGAACGGAGATGAGACAATGTTTGTCACATCTCCAGTGAACTGCGTCCCTTCCCATTAAACCTGCATTATTACTTTGGCATTTCAAATGTCAAATGTCTTCTGATTGAATGGTGTTTAATGGGTTTGTTTGTGGTTGTAGGCAAAGTTCCTTCAAACAAACAAAGGCAGTGAACTAACCAGAGGCTTAAAATGTATATTATACATATACACGGATCAAGAGAATGGAAAATGGATTCGAAGCTTCTGTGAATTAATAGCCATACTCATCGATGGCAACTGATTTGTTCTCACAAAGCATTCTTGGTCAGTTTAAGTGTAGTGTAAATGACATGGTAAGATTAATGAATTTAATCCTTATTTAATAAGGCAATATCACCAGGATAATCTCTTTTTAAACCCTTACAGAAACCTCTGGCAAATAAACATCTGTAGCACTGAGGTCAGCTGTAAAGGTTTAGGTATAATGTATTATAATATGACTAATTTTGTCTTGTTTTTCAACAGGTAGGACACGGTGTTAACAGAGAGCTGTAAATCGCTCCAGAAAAGCCTGTAGCCCCGATTCTTCTTTCATCTCAAAAGCACATTTAACTTTCAGATTTCTAAAAGCTAAACTCATATCTAGCAGCCTTAAAAACTGACATACATTTTGTAAACAACTTCATTGTAAAATATTTAGAGTAGACTTACCTTACTATTCACGAGCAATGTGTGACTTGTACCAGTGTATAGCTAAATTGTGTAAATTGTGTAAATTAGTTAGCCATATTTTGCTTCAAATCTCAGGGCAGAGAACCAGTTGAAAGCCTTTCAACTTTCAAGTTGTGTCAATAAATGTGATAATGTTGGATAGCCATCATTTATTGAAACTTATAAATGCTGACACATAGGGTGTGAAAAATATATAATATAATTTAATCGTTCATATATATATTATTCCTATAATATTTAAATATATTTTATCAGGTAGTCTGATTTTTAGCACTTTCTTGCTCTTATATACACACAATGATATTATTTCATTGAATCATTTTGGTATGTCGATGGTAACTGACCACAGTAAATGAAGATGGCATGTCTGTGTTATGAAAGCTATATGAATCCATGTGCAAATATTCCTCTGTTGCAGGAGCATGGGATGACAATTTGAAAACTGCTCTGGAACGACAAAACATGTCTTCTTCAACCACGCTTCCTCTCAGTGTACACTACAGGATGAACCGGTTTTTGGGGAGACATGGAGTTTTCACATTCAGCAATGTTGACTTTTTCCAGTACATTATTCTGAACATTATTTGGAGTAGGCATGGGCAGTGGTTGGTCGGCTTTCATGCAGTGGTGGCTGGGTTGGATAGGTTGAGGAGGGAGGTTAGTTGATTAGTTGAATTTGTAGAGAGGTGAAATTACTTCTTGGCATGGAGAGCAGCCAGCGTGGCGTCTATGTCCTCTTCCTCTTTCAGGGTGTGCCACTGAGCGATAGGGCGGCGTGGGTTGGCCAGCATGTCGGACCAGTGCTTCAGCTCTGTGCCTGAGGCCTTGCTGCCAATAAAGATCTTTCCAATGGCATCATTCTTACCAATCTTGTCGTAGTCAAAGACGGTGACCACCACGAGGATTTTCTGGGTAGCGAGACAAAGACAGCATTAAAAGTAATTCAATAATGTTCTCTTGAATGGTCTATTTACAACATGGTGAGATGTTTGTAAAATGTATCATGTATCAACATGAAATAGAAAGATTATAAAATTGTTTCATATGCGCGAAATGTAGAAGTCTCGAATACAGTAAAAATTGGGATTTATGGCTCCCAAATTGTGCAATAGAAAAGCATTCGCCCTATCAGGTGATCATCAGTTCAAATCCAGAAGATGCCACAGCCGTCTGTGGCCAGAATCCAAGGGAACAAAAATTGGCTGTGCTCTCTGGGCGGAAGGGATGGCATTACACTCTCTGTCAATCACAGCGACACTAATCAATCGTGGGCGTCTGTGAGCTCATGTATGCAGAAGACGATAGAGAGCGCTTTCTTCGAAGCGTGTGACGCTGCATGAGGAGCAGTTCAAAAACATGCAGCTGGCTGGCTTGTCTCTTAGAGGAAGCACATGTTAGCCTTCACCCTCCTTGGTTAGCAGCTTTCATATGATAGGGAGAGCTTAAAAGGGGGGGGGGGGGGGATTTATGCGTATCAAATGTGCCTTTAAATACAGACACACCCACAATTAACAATATATTTTGTGTAGAGGTAACTTTAATGGTACCTAAAAAAAAAAAGACATTTTGCTAATGCCATGTAGAAACAAAATAAAGCTTTTTTGTCTGAAGTAGAGATTTAGATATTAAGCTGTGCTGGTTAATATTTCTGTGTGTTTGTAATTTTAAATAAAATGATAGAATATTAACAAACGTGTGACGCATGTAAGCTGCAAGTTCACAGAACAGAAACCACTGGGATTTATATAACTGAATTCATTTGGTGCTTAGAATGCTTCTGTCCCTCAATCATTTGATATTGGGAAAGACAGCAATTGCTGTGCATGGGTATAGGGGAAGTGGATAAAGGATGGGCCAAGAAAAATGACGGCATCCAACGCTGTAGGTATAATCCTACTCAGTGATGGTTGTGACATACCTGCTATAGCCAAAGCCTCTCTCTGAAATGTATCTGATCCAAAAATCATACAGCTGAAAGGACTTTCACAGGTATTGCATTTGTGCGCATCATTTCCCTCTCCAGGTTACGCCCCAGCTGATAGCACAAATTTATCAGTATTGGTTTCTGGAATCGGCTTCTGCTGATAAGCCATTTGGAGATTTCAGCAAAAAAAAAAAAAATCAGTCCTGACCCTGAAAAATGTGCTCTCTCTGAACAGCACGATCAGCAACAACCTTCAGCAAAGTGAGATAAGCCATGCTGCAGACTTGTTTGTATTTAACACTAATAACTTCCAAAGGTAATTAATGTCTTAGCAGTACAGGCTCGTGATTTAACAAACCCCTATATAAAGGGTTCCAGATCATTACATTTGCAGCACTTTTTTTTTTACTGATGTATACTTTGTGTACACACGGTCAAAGCAAAAGAATCGTTCTGTTTGATAAATCCCGCACTTTCAGTTAAACACTTTACACACAGATTCGTGCATAAGCATTGTTGATAAATGAAAGTCAGATGCATATTTTAACCAGCACATAAAAACATTTTTTGTAAAGGTTTGCTCGACTTTGTCACAATCCTTAAACTCATATCTCAGACTGGTCTTATTATTGCCTACCTGCCCAAGCCCTCTCATTACCACCCTGCATTCTCATTCGACCACATGTGCAGTGAGTCAACTGTTGCCCTCTTGATAAATTGTTGTTGCCAAAGTTAACTGTTGTGTGGTTGTTTATTGGCTTCCCTTTCACTCAGTTCTCCTGGTTTAGGGAAATCAGTGTGTGGCTAATGCAGTATGGCACTAGGTTAGATGGTGCTGTGTGGTGTTGCGCTCCAGTGTTTTTCTTATACCGTGATTTTACACGTGATTAACAAATTAATAAAGCTTTACCAGTGGTTCTTTGACTAACATAGTGCTCCCCCCCCCCTTTTTTTTTTGCATGCACTTAGCTGTACTTGCCCCATCTTTACAAAATCATACAATGCTACATACACACAATTTCGCAATTGTATTCGCATGTGTGTAGCACTGTCTGATTTTGACAATACTATTCCCATTACCTTCCCAGAGGCACCTGGCTTAACTATCTCTGCACCTACTATGTTTCACTCCTCACTGCAAAGACACCTACCTGTCACTTTCTTTCATATAAAGCACCACTCTTCAATAAGTTGGTGGTACAGAAAACCTTGGATGTGTTTTTTTCTCACATGGATGACTATACACATCTCAATGCCCTCACAGCCTGTCTGGATAGCTAGCAAGGTTCACGTTGAAGGGAAAAGGTAGTAGACTCACGGTTACTTATAACAATGCCCTTAATAACTGTCACTGTCAGGATTATTTGAACAACGGCACTACATATTGTCCTTCTCATCACTGCTACTGCTGTTCCTGTTAATCTATCCCCTACCCAAAAATAACTCTTAAACTTCTTTCTGAATTTAGCAAACTGCTCTTTGTGCTAGAGGAATTTAATATCCGTGTTGATACAAACTTTTACTTGTCAACTGAAAATAATGTCCATTTATGATTTAATGTGATGCAGCATGTTAATTTCCCTACTCACTTTCAGACACTCAACTTCATATGCTTCACTGGTTTGTGTCTCTGGTTCTGTAATTGAGGTTTCTGATCACAAAGTCATTGCTTTTTTTTTTTTTTTTCAATTTTCCTATTACCAAGTCTACCAAGAAAATGTCTATTTCTTATTGCAATACAATGGCAGTTTACTCCTGAGCTCTGTATGCTGAATTTTGCCTCTGTAATCAGTGGAACTGGCTGCACACTCAAAACGTCCTTTTACTGTTATCAAAAACTCCTTCAACCTCCCCCAGCTGCAGTCTCTAGACTTCGATTGAGCACTGTGACACTTTTCTCAGCATCGTTAATGAATTAGCAAAACTAGCAAAATTCATCATTGTCTCCGCGGAGTCTCCCCTTCACACAAAAACAGTGATATGCTGCTTAAAACCCCAGATAAACTCTTAACAGCTTTCTCTCTTACTGAGCCAAGCATCATGTCCGATCTTATCGCCAAACCTAATGCATCTCCCTGCCTGCCTGATCCTGGCCCCACTCCTTTCCTTAAGAAGTGTCTCTGCCATCTCCACACCCATCTGTCATCTCATTAACATGGCACTTCATTCAGGATATGTCCCTACCGCTCTTAAAACTGCAATTTTTCGAATGCAATTGTCCGTTCTTAAGAAATCTCATCTTGACCGTGCCTTACTTAAAAGCTATCAGTGCATTTTTTTATCGACCTTTCTGGGTTAAGTGTGGGAAATGGGTATAGCCTCACAGTCACAAACCTTCCTAAATGATGATAATCTTTCTGAAACTTTTCACTCAGGCTTCCAAATAGTACACAGTACCGGGACTGCTCTTTTTCTCTGGTCATCTCTCCACTGACTCTGAGGTCATCAGTATTCTGCATCTTTAGGACCTCTGTGCTGTCTTCAATACAGTACATCACGACAAACTCATTTCCCATCTCTCAGCTGTTGGTGTTAGAGACTTAGCTCTTGCCTGGTTCAAACCTTATCTTATTAACAAACATCATTTTGTTACAATCAGCACACACAAAACCACTGCTACTGTAGCTGAGGGTGTTCCCCAGGGATCGGTTCATGGCTCTCTCTCCTTTTCATTATTTACTTGTTTCTCTTGAGTAACATTATACAGTGTCACAACCTGTTTTTAGTGGTTTGCTGATGAAACCCATGTAAGCATAATCCACGACATCCATATACACTGTATTCCAGATATAAAACTATGGATGAATGCCAATCTTTTAAAACTTAACACTGATAAAAGTGAAGTTTTAAATCCTTAATGTCCAAACATCCAGGCCTCGCCCTTTAACATTGACAGGGTCATCATTAACCCCTAATCTGTAGTGTGAAACCTGGGCATTACTTTTCAACCCTCTCATCGTTTTGACATTTGAGCTCTCAATAAAAATGCAAAACATGCTAAAACTTTGGTCCATGCTTTCATTACCACTTGCTTTCAATACTGCAGTTCCTTTTTTACTGGTGTCCTGGCTGAAACATCCAGCAGCTTATTCACCTATACTGCAAAATCTGCTTACATCACTCCTATAATCCATAAATTACACAGGCTACTGGTTTCAGCCAGCATCCATTACAAACCCCTGCTCACGACATGCTCTATCTTACCTTTCTGAACGCCTCCATCCCTACACCCCTATACACACACTCAGGTCTTCTGATACTAGTGTCTTATCATATAAACTTTCAACACACTACCTTAATCTCTCCAGGACTGCAGAATAATAGGATGTACTGTTTTATAAGTTGCGGAATAATGAGGGTGGAAGCCATTTTGTTAAATTAAACCAAATCTGCATTATAGTAATGTGAGTAATGTGATCATTACAATTAGGACTATTCAGGCAGCAATATTCTGGCAATGTTCTAGACTCCTATTAGATGTTTATTCATCATTTATTCCATCATACTAGTTTTGTTTTTATTTTCCATTTTTAAACTGTCTCTTGCTTTTATGTTACATCATATTACTCTTGCCAGCAGAAAAAAAAAAATCTCCACTATTTCTTTCTTCAGTCCTCATTTTATGTCTCAGGCTTAAAGACTTTTGGTCTAGACACTACTGAAAAAACAATCCCAGACACATCTATTCAAGAAGAGAAATGTCACAGGTGTGAATTACACGCAGGTCATTTGTATAATCTGAATGGCGCACCCAGAAAATAAACACGCAGCTGTGTAACCGCACTCGGAATACGCTTAAATATTGAATGTCTGGACTCAAGATCTTTTGGACTCTGAAAATATCCTTGTTTCTGTTCCCTCGACACTCTGACCCATCTTCTCTATTTATTTATTTATTTATTTAAATAATCCTATGTTCTTGTTCTAAACATCAGTTTTTTTTTCTATTTTCTGTAAAGTAACTCTTGGGTTTTATATTAATGTAACTTATTATTATTATTATTATTATTATTATTATTATTATTATTATTATACTTCAACAGTTCTCGGTGACCTGGTACATATGTCTTGCGAGCGGCAGTACATCACTGTGGGCAGGGCTAATCAAAAATTAGACCTGGAATTCTGTCAGTAAACAGTAAACAATATTTCATTCCACAGATTAATGTGCTCTGCGCTTTTACAAAGTTTGCTGTAAGATCATACCTGCATCTGCTCCAGTGGGATCTCAAAGCTGAAGGACTCATTGTAGTATGGGTTCAGCGTATTCTTCTTCACTGTGGTCTTCTTCTTCTTTAGACGCTTGCCATTCTGTAGCAGTTGGATCTTCACATATGGATCTGCCCAGATGTTCATCCAAAACAGTTACTAACTAAATGCATTATGTCATTCAGTATATAGTATATAGTCATGTTTCGTTCACTGAAGTAAGGAAATGTAAAAAAAAAAAAAAATCTGGAAGAAGTTCCGAAATTTGTTTCTACCTACTGCCTTATCTTCAAATGGAAAGTAATTATAAAGTAATAAATTGTGATTAGAAAGTTTAATTGACTTCCTGAAACCATTCAAGGGTTTATTACTGATTACATTTTCAATGGTCAATCAGTAATCTTTAACGGAAGGATGTTTTTTGAAATAATCTTCCCAACTGTAATTACAGACCCCTTGTACAAAAACCGGTCAGCACCTGTCTAAATGTAATATAAGTAATGCCCTTCAGTCTAGGGTCAGTTTTCCTGATTAGGCAATTTTTCTCACCAGATAGTCCACCCACATCCATTTTCTTCAGGTTTTTGGCCTCCAGAATGCAGACAGTCAGTTTACCAGCGGTGGGGACGTACCGCAGTGAAATGCAGATATCACCAAGCTTCTCTGGCTATAGACACCAAAGGAAAGGAAATGAGAATATGTCACACACAACCACTAAAGAAAGGAGGAGATTCTTGAATGGCTCCTTATCTTTCTGGGCTGTTAGATAATTATAATCGCTAACTTTGTAAAAGATGTTGGATGTAAATGAAACTGAATGAACAAAAACAGCAGCAGAATAAAAGTAGTATCTAGGCTTCATTTAGATTTCAATGTATGAATTTCAATTTATGTCAAAAGAAGGTCGTAGTAATATTTTATTAGATCAGACAGTTCACCTCTTCCTTCTCAGCACTTTCCAGGTCCCTCCATTCCTCAATGGGCTGTCCCAAGTCCACTGTGTTCATGGGCAGTTTGACTTCACCAATGATGTCATGCTTGGAGAAGCGATCGTAGTCATAAACAGACATAACCAGAGTCTTTCCTCCCAGCTCCTGGTAGGGGACCTAAAGAGGAATACCAGCAAGAAAAGGCAATATATTTCAACCCATGGCTTACAGAATCATGGTGAATTATGTCAAATGCCCACAGACCAAATGACCAAATTACCAAACCCTAACACCAAACAAAACTGAACAGTTACTGTTAGCTCATTACTCACATGTAGGCAACAGACCTTTAAAATGTAATAATAAACCTTTTGTGTATGTACTTATGCATTCGACAGATAAAATTCTACTCAAGTCTGGGGTTATTATGTAAAAAATTGCAAAACATAGGTAACATCTCGTCCGCTGGCTTTCACAGTTACGTGCTTTCCATTAATGTCAATATTACTGAAAATGTTTGAATGGAACATTCGAACAGTTTTGCACTCAAGTCTCCATCAGTGATCAGTTTGTTAACTTCAACAAAATAGACAAGTGAAACTATAATGAATTTCCTATTTACAAAATTGCACGTGTTAACCATGTAGTACACACTTATAGAAGAGGACGGGTTCCCTTTTGAATCTGGTTCCTCTCAAGGTTTCTGCCTCATATCGTCTCAGGGAGTTTTTCCTTAACACCGTTGCCTCTGGCTTGCACGTTAGGGATAAATTTATAAATTTATAAGTTGAAAATTTATAACCTGAATTTATATATCTCTGTAAAGCTGCTTTGTGAAAATGGCCATTGTTAAAAGCGCTATACAAATAAAACTGAAATTGAACTGAATCAGCAGGTCAGGGTATTATGCCTTTACTTGGCCATATTAAACACAATTATTTCCTAAGAAAAGTCATAACCACATAAATCTGTAAATGGCTCAGTACATCTTTCTGAAAAACAGGATACACATGGGCTTTCCAGGCCTCTATCTGTAACCTTTTCTCATTATTTGCACATGTGCACCACAAGGCCATGCTTTCACTTCAACTCCTCTTCCTGACCTCCAGTGAATGTACTGGCAGTGATCATTTGTTAAAACATGAATAAAAAATACATTTTGCAGAGAATGTTATGCTTTTAGCCAATGAATGTTACATTCAGTGGTGTACTGATGGCTTGCTTAATATTTTGGCATATTCGAAATAGTGTATTTGAATGCTTCTTTTACTCAGGATTATTTTCCTTTAATGATGCAAACTATTACCATTTCCAACTCACAAGCTTCACTTCCATTTGGAAGAAATGACAGATATTCAGATAGTGTTTGTTTTGTGGCAAAAAAGAAATTAACCTTCACTTGGCCTAATCTTAACTGAACATCATTATCCAGTTTTGCTGGACAAATGTAGTATGCTGTCAAGACTGTATATTCTGACTTAATATGTTATTATTGGTGGGCAATGCTGAGAACAGAAACATGCAGAGGCTTAAATGTATACATGAACTGTAAATATTAATGTGAATGAATGAAGTCAGTCTCTCTGTCTTTTTACATACAAGTTCTTCTTATTTTCTTCTCTGGCTTGCTTTTTGTCTTTCATCCATACATGCAAGGCTGGGGTGTGGATATTTTAGTATGTGCATTCAGCTTTTCTTGCTGTCCAACAATGCTTAGAAGATGAAGGAATCGTTTCTGTCCCAGATCAGTTCTCTCAAAGCAAGGCAGTGAGTCTGAGCTGCACAGCCAACCAGCAGAGGCCCTTCTGCTCCCTGTGTAGCTAATTAGTGACTACAGGCAGCTACAGCTCACTTTTGAGCCAAGTCGACAAATGCCAATAGCGCTCAAAAAGTCAGAGAACTGTATCGGCACAATGGTATTTTTGGATTCGTTTTACCAGCGTGATTTGAAAAAAGGAAAACAGTACAAATATGCATATACTCAGCATAACCATTTTAATGTAGTTCCTCTGGCTGCTGGTTTATCAATATATAAAAAAAACGACCAACATCGAGTCTTTCTGCCTATAATAAACTTTGAAATCTACTTTAAGAAAACAGATTTTTTTAATGTGGAAATGTTTTTTTTTTTAATCTTCTAACCTTGCCATGGATGTCTGCCTGCAAAGATCAAGTTGGGTGAGGAGTCAACTTATCAAATGCATTGGTAATTGCAGTCAGTCTGCCTAAAGGTGTCTAAAATCTTGCTAGGTGGATGTAAGCACTAACAGATCAGCTGATTGAAGAGACGATAATGAGGCTTGTGTCAGTTTTTCAGCCAATGAGACAGAGACTGATGTGGATTAGGGGTGTAACCTAATATAAACACATTCTTCGGAAACAGAAAGGAACAGAAAATGTGTTCTAAAGAAATACAAATACAGTGTTTGTTTGTTTTGTTTGGTTTTTTTTTTTTTTTAGAAATGTTTACAGGGCATCTGGTTGAGATATGGTCGAGAGGTGTGTGTCGGGACTGTGATCCTGTGGGACACAGTAGAATCACCTGAGCAGGAGGTTTTTACTTGCATACAGGTGTGGGCGAGCTTGCAGGACAAACAAATACCATGTTCATTAACATGCAATTCATTTACAGCGCTTATTGAATGAATAAGTGAATAATACAATCCTAGGTACATGCCTGGTCCTGGGCTGGAAAATATCACACACAGGTACAAATAACATTTTTCCATGTTTTCCAGTATTTTTGGGGGCATAGTGATAAGTTTCATATTTACAAAAAGGTTTAGGCCACGCCCACATCAGGTTTAAATCTGAATACAGATACAGATAAATATAGTGTCATTTCATTACATCTCTAATGTGAGTGATGCTGATAAAGTGGTAACTCATTTCCTATTGTAAATTTACAATTCTAATTTAAAATTTCATTAATGTTGCTTTCCATATGTAGATTGGGTTATAAATGTAGAAGTAGGTTTCTGGCTGAGATATGTGCGAGAGATATGTGCAATGTTTCTGTATGAGATATGTGCGAGAGATATGTGCAATGTTTCTGTATGAGATATGTGCGAGAGATATGTGCAATGTTTCTGTATGAGATATGTGCGAGAGATATGTGCAATGTTTCTGTATGAGATATGTGCGAGAGATATGTGCAATGTTTCTGGGTGAGAGATGTGCAAAAGAGAGACATGTTTCATTTCAGGATGAATTACATATAAGCAGAAAATGTCAAATTTTTACCATGTGAAGGTTTTCCCAGGCTGCCACACATATATCTGTAGAATGTTCATTGGCGGGTGCTTTGGGAAATTCATATCTAATTTAAGCACTCCACACTATACATAGTAAGTATAAAGGCTTCTGTTCTCCTCTACTGTAGGACATTCAGGAGCATGGGAAGCTCCCCAGGTGGTAAATTCACTGCATTAGCACAGTTCAATAATAGATATGAAGTCATGCAAATCTAACCTTGCTTGGATCTTATAACAGGGTAAATCAGGGTAAGTCTTATATTTTATGATTTGTATATAGTAATTACATGTCATGACTCAGATCGGGTCATACAGATATGCAGTGGCTTTGTATCATGACTTAATATCTATGTTAAGACTCTGAAAGAAAAAAAAAAAAGAAATGCTTGAGCAGCATGCCAATGCAGAATTTATGTTTATTTTCACTATCGGAAAAAAGGTTTCAGAAGAACATACCTTGAAAACAAAAGTCTCGTTGAATACAGGATTCAGTGTCTTTTTGTGCACCTTGGTGTCAAACTTTTTCTTTTTGTCAGGGAGGAGAAAGACTTTAACGTAAGGGTCTGAAGTTCCTCCAGAGTCCATGGAAATCAGGTCAGCACACTGCAAGATCCCCACTGTCAGCTGGCAAATGAATCAGTTAGAGAGAAAGAGAGAGCAAGACTGTAAGATAGAGTTCAAAGGAAAGTCCCAAATCAGTCTGCTATATTTCAGAACGCATGAAATTGATAGTCGGTATATACTATATAATCATGAAGTTGTCTAATCAGCCAATCATACGAGCTTCAGTTAATGTTCACATAAAACATCAGAATGGGGGAAAATCTCTGTGATCTCGATGAATTTTGACCATGGCATGGAAACTGCTAATCTCCTGGAATTTTCACGCTCAACAGTCTCTAGCATTTACACACAAATGGTGCTAAAAACAAAAAACATCCAGTGTGCAGCAGTTCTGTTGGGAAAGCACCTTGTTGGTGAGAGAGGTCAGAGGAGAATGGCCAGACTGGTTCGAGCTCGCTGGGAAGTTAAGGTACTCACATAACCGCCCTTTACAACCATAGTTAGTAGAAAATCATCTCAGAATGCGCAACACGTTAAATTTTATAGTCTTCAACAGTACAAGACCACATCAGGGTCTACTCCTGTCAGCAAAGAACAGGAATCAGTGGGCACAGAAACTGGAAACTGAAACTGGACAGCTGAAGATAGGAAAAAGTTGTGATGTGTGGTGATGTTTTTCCTATTCTGATGTTTGCTTTGAACATCGAAGCTCTTGATCTGTATGTGCATGATCTTATGCATTGCACAGGTGTTCCTTTTAATTTGGCCAATATGTACAGGGTTTCAGAATGAGTATTGACATCAGACACAACACATCATAGGTGGTGTATTACTACATAAAATTGTTATAGATGTGAGGTATGCAGTACAAAAATGTAATGCTTGATTAGACTTAAAAAAAAAGAAGACAAATAAGAGATAGTTGATACGTTCCACACTTATTAAAAGCGAAAGCATTAGTGAAGAAGGAGAGAAACAAATGCACCTTGTTGTCCTGGAAGTCGTAATCCAAAGAATACTGCAGCTTGCCCAGTTTCTCCTGCTCCTTTTCCTCTTCTTCTTTCTCTTCCTCGGTCAAACCTGTTTCTCCGTCCTCATCGTCGTCGTCCTGGTGTTTCTGGAAGAGGAAGTGTGTGAGAATGGTATCAGAGGAGGATTTTGGATGGAGATGTTTATGCTTCCTGTCTGCAGCATGCCACAAGCTCAGGGTTCCTGTTAGCCTCTTGGTGCAGTAGGGTGTAAGTGTGCTGCTACCGGCCTCTCCTAACCATACGCCTGTCACAGCAGCCTCGTACCAATGCAGTCATTCAGGGCTGGGTGTTGCAAGTGACTTAAGCTCACAATTTCTTTTGGTGACACTTTTTCCATGGATGTTCAGTAGAAATCACACGGACGTTTCTAGCTTCAGTGTTTTGGGAATAGTTCACCCAAAATGATAACGAACCATGAATGGAAGCTAGTGGCACTGAGCTTTTATGCGTTATAAGAACAGCTGATGTACTTAGATTTAATTTGTATTACTGACACTTTGAAACATGCATTTAATCCATGTAATCAGTTACATCGGACAATAGACTTTTTTTTATTCGTCTACAACATTAGCAAACCCATCCAATCCTACTTACAATGCTGAAAGATGTTTTTTTTTTTTTTTTTGTTCATATTCATATTCATTATTAACAACCATTATGTTTTCAAGACCAAATTAAAGGTAATAGTCCCAGAAATTGCTGTTCAAAATTGCTGTGTATAATTTAGTCCTGCTTGGCCCATTTTCTCAAGAGCGTGATCTAATTCACTGATATGCAGTAATACTCACGGGAATAACCAGTGAGCAAAAAATGCTTTATAGTGAAATAGATGCAATTGTGCTATTTCTGGGTTTTAAAGTGCTGACTTATGATTTTCTTTCTTTCTTTTTTTTTTCATCTTTTACACAGTGACCATATGCAGAAAAAAAAACATGAATAACCTTTCTTACTTTGGAACTTTGTATATTTATATTTTGAATTAACCAATACATTTTAAATCTTTATTTAATTGAAGTAGATTTAATTAGATTTATGATAGATATATGTTTTGTTTCTATGTGAGTGTAGATTAAAAACGGAATAATTTGTTAGTAAAATCAGCTAATCGTTTTGAAAGAGTGGGTCTACCTATTGCAGAAAGTACAGCGAAATGGACAGCCATCAGACATTATTCATACTTTAAGAAACTTCTTTGTGGATTTTACATGTAAAATAATCAAAAATGTCAGGAACCCATTAAGAACTCTCTATATTTCCTTTAGTTTGATCTTGTTTGTGGGAATATGATTGCACTGTGAATCGGGAAGAAGAGGATTGTGTGTGCATTGTTGTTGTTTATGAGCGCTCCTAGCAGAGTGCCACCAAAAAAACTGTAAGTCTCAAGCCCATTCCTAAAGATCTCCCTATAGCAGCAAATTAAAGGGCACAGCATAGTCCTAAAATTCCTCAAATACTGTAATGTTTATTTGCATGCTGTCTACCCCCCTTTACCCGGACTTTAAAAGAAGCCTCATTGGCCCGTTGAGCTGACACAAATGTTATGCTTTTATAATTTTCCCATGAAATAGCTATGCCCTTTAACACATGCATCCACTGTAAGTCTTATGGGTTGCCTCTAACTTGAGAATCCATAACCTGTCAGTATTAGTGAGTTATTTCATTCGCATATCATAAGTTTACTCTGGTCATTATTGTTCAATTCATGTAATCATTTGCATTGTAACGTTCCTGTGTTTTTTTTTCTTGTTTTGCTTTCTTGTCAAGCAGTGACAGCAAAAGGCTTAAAAAAAAAAAAAACAAGGAAGTTACAATGGCCATTCCGCCAAACCCTGACCAAATCCCAAATGGCTCCTTAATTGAAATAAAGTACACTACATAGGTTATAGAAATTATTTGCTATGTCCAAAACCGTGTAGTATGAAGTTTTGTACACAGCCAGGGCTTCTGCACCTTATGTAGTGCACTAAATGCTCAACAGGGAGCCATTTGGTATTCAGCCCCTGCCCCGCACGGCATATGCTAGCACTCGGCGGCCAAAGAGCTGAGCCGTTCGTCCGTTCACCTACCGTAGTGCCGCCAGCCATGAGCGCCACGTAAAGTGGCACGCACATACAAGACACAAAGCGGGAGGGAAGGGAGCAGAGAGAGAGAGAGAGAGAGAGAGGGAGAGGATGAACTCAAGAGACACACCAGGAAGAGAATGAGAGACAGCAGAGAGAGCCACATCAACACCAAGAACACCGGTCTGAGAAAAGACACACTACGCAAGAGGAACTCTGGTTACGTTCCTAAGGATGAGCATTGGCTCACTCAGCTGAACTGCTTTCATTCATACGAAAGGTTTGAGAAATGTTTGGAAGTGTTTATTGAACTTTTCTCATCACACCGCCTGGCAGTCTTTTACTACTTTGTCAGCGTGTCTTTTCTCATCAGAGAACACAATGAGATACAACACCAACATTACTCACAAACACAGGAAATGAAATAGCAAAAAAATATGACTGGATGGACTTTTTCTTTCACACACATGTTCTTATTTCCTGTCAACTCAGCAGTATTTGTAAATCGTTTTCATTCACATCAGGCCTTTATGGTGGCAGCACCACTGAGCTAGATTAGACCACTTTTGTACAATTAACTATAAAGCACACTGAATACATCAATGCAGTACAGAAAGAGCATAAGAGCGTAAGTAGTTTCTCCTGGCCGGCACATCACACAGACGTTTTAGCTTTATTGTGGTCTGTTCGGTGGTTGGATCCATTAGTTCATTTTACATACATCTCCACCCTGCATATTCTTCATGTTGAAGCCATCCTTGCCCTTCTTTCCTTTCTTGTTCTTCTTTTTCTTGCAGCAGCATTTCTTGATGATGCAAAAGCAGCAGGTGACGATGAGAAGAGCCGCTACTACGGCGATCGCGATCAGTGCCCAGGGAGGCACTGCAACACATCACACCAAAGACGAGAGAGAGAGAGAGAGAGAGAGAGAGAGAGAGAGAGAGAGAGAGAGGCAGTTATAGATGAATACGAAAGATATAATTACAAGTAAAGACCTACCTTTTCACTAGGCATTACATGAGCACTAATTTAAAAATAAGAAACAAAAACTCAACTTGTACTGTTTTTGTTGCTGTACTAACTCATACTAACTCCTCTCTAACAAGAGTTTTAGTTTGATAGTATTCTTAGATCATGACCTATTTGTATTAGCATGAGGATATGTTTTTGAAGGAGACTACAAAGCATTTCTGTAAGTTGCTCTAGATCAGGGTGTCTCCCAAGTGCTGTAAATGTATGTATAAATTACAATATAATAAAGACTGTATATATATATATACACATACAGTATAATAAAGCCCCTTAGGTGAGTATCTCTTTATATATATATATATATATATATATATATATATATATATATATATATATCATCTCATATGATTTCTATTCACTGTTTTGCAATTTGGAAAAGAGACAGTTTGGTCAGTACAGCAGGTTCAGCTTGAAAGATGAGATGTTGCAAACCTCAACAAAAATACATCTTGATAAACGTACATGGGATTGTCTCGATCTCATTAAGGAATTTGTTCCTGATCTTCTCAAAGATGTCATCCACGGAAGAGCCTCCAGACTCTGTGGAGTTGTCTGCTGCAGTGGAGAGAGCAGGGGCCATCGTCATGGTGCTGGGTGGGTGTGTTCCCCCCAAACCCGTGGGCTCAGGACCCACCATGGCTTCTGGTTTCTTCTTGAAGAGGTTCCACTTCATGATCTCCAGCTAGGCACTCAGTGTTCCTGTGAGAGGACACGAACACGCAACACACTCATTAAGGGGTGCAAAATGAAGAGAAATTGACGTGATAGAAAATCTTGGAACAAAAATGGCTGCCTTGTACGAATCAACATGGTACATTGACACTTCAAACAATGTATATGCTGTTAGAGAGGTAAGAGGCCTACAGCTGGGGGGAGGAAACATATAGATTAGTAATATAATATTACAGGAAGCCTGCAGTCAGACACTTGAATCAATAATACTGCGAATGCAGAAAGAAATAACCGTCCTTACAGTCTTGCAACAGTACCGCTTTCTAGCAAAGGCTCCTTTTTTAATAACTAAATGTTATTGTATTATTATTGTAGTGGAACCTGCATATAAACAATGGGATAAGAAAAACAGATGCAGCTACAGAGCTTTGGGCTATGTGTATCAAAGCAGCCATGCAAGGCCAATGGCAGGGACACAGCACTACAGAAAACCACAGAGAGGCATAACAGGATGAAGCTTTCCAACCACAAACGCCAAGAGACATTTGTCTTAAAAGGGCTTGTCTTGTTTAGTAGCTGTGCATTATTAATTTACTATTTCGAGATTGAAGATTTTCATCCAATAATCTGATCTGAAGAGATTCTTATGATAATGCCATAAACTGAAGTGGATAAATCAGGTAGTGATTTCCAATTTATCATATTTCCATTTTTAAACTTTCTTCGGTTTCAATACACTGAAAATGATCCTTTATAAGACAACATATATCCACACCGGATGTTGAATACACTAGTTTAGGGGGGAAAAAAAACTGTTAAAAGATAAGCTCTGATGCTAATTTTTTTTTTCTTTCTAAATTAGTTCATTCACAGTTATTACTACGTACAATAAAACTGGCGTAATTATGTCCAGGAGAGATTGCTACCACTACTATGACTACCGATTATGTGTTATTTGACATGTCTCGTGTGTCAAAGCGCATTACAATACTGCAACACAAAATATATGCCCATGTCTTTGTTAGGGGCACTTAATAAAACACAGAACCCCAATTCACTTACCTTAATGAAATGGTTTGTAGGAAATAGGAAAAGTTCAAATGGAACAACGGCAACGGAATATTATCTCTAATGATCCCAAACTGACAATGCCAAGAGCTCTTCTGTCACAAAAACAAAACATCCTTTGGAAAAAAAAAAAAAAAAAAAAAAAAAAAAAAAAAAAAAAAAAAAAAAAAAAAAAAAAAAAAAAAAAAAAAAAAAAAAAAACGGACCGCCTTCAGTGCAGTACCAGTGGGCTAGGATGTGAGGAGTTTATCACCCTCCCCCAAAAGATTGGATACGTTTCATCATCACAATATCATATGATGACAAATATTAAACACAAAACCTCTATTTGGTCTAATGAACTGGTATAAAGAACGGATTGAAATGGAGACAACTATCCTGAATCAAATTTGATCCAAAACTTTATGGTCACAAAAGCGTCTCAGCAGCAAATTTAGCTGGTATGAACTGTAGGTCTTCGGGACTAAGCATATAATGTACAGTTCTCATAAGATTCTCTATTGTATTCAGTACATGACAATATATAATTGATTATATTCACAATAAACAATTCCTCTGCCATGCAATATATTCTGTTAACAGTAAGCTTAGGCTGCAGTGTTCAGAATACGCAATGGCTCCGAACGTGACTAAGACAACCCCAGTTAGAGACAGACACAAAACTATTCGTTCTATAAATGTCCTTATATTGTAAATGGCAACAAGACCGCGTCAATAGGTCACCACTCTGGACAAGACTCAATATACCAGAGTGTTCCATTAACCAGATTGAATGGGCATCTTAAGCATCATCCCTTCCCAGACTATATAAATTACCAGATGACACTGCTCGGTCTCCTTCCTAACACCTCCTCAAGCAGATCCTTATACAGATATACAGTATACGGCACTGTGCAAAAGTCTTAGGCACCCTATTTTTTAGTACAAACTTTGTTATAGATTTTTATTTTATGACTTCTACATTATTGATTCGGCACAAAACATGTTAGATTTCCAAACATCAGTGTTTCCAGCACAAAATTAAATGTTACAGAAGAATGTTTGCATGTCAGTAAAGAAAGCAGCAGATTACATAAGAGACACTTTTCAGACGAGAAAAAAAACATAATGAAGGCTGCTGGGTTCTGCTGCGAAAATAAGAAGCGAGTGCGACAGTCAAAGTCTCCAGAAGAGCTGTGGCTGCTTCTGCAAGATGCTCAGTTACACTTCCAGCTCCTTTCCTTATAAAACCGCACACACTGTACCTGAGATCGTCACACCAAATATTGACTTTGTTTCATTCATTACTGTTTACTGCTCTTTACAGTATTTTTTTAAAATGTAGAAACGTTTAGTTTCATTATTTTCGAAGGCGTCTTTGCTCCACAGCATTTCTTTGCATGTGCCTAAGACTTTTTGCACAGTACTGTATATATGAACATAAAGTAAAGAGAAGGAAGAAACTGCAAAGTTACAGGCTGGCTGCAATGCTGACATAATTGAATAAGTGTGTTATTACTACATTGCCAAAGGCTAAATCCTAATGAGTCACTCTTTCTTGTTAGGCTTAGATAGCTTTAATAAGCTCAATTTATTTCTATATAAATTTCAAGTGAGGCAGGTGCATATTAAGCAGTCCAAATCAGGTCTGTGTACATTAAACACTGCCAGCCACACAAAAAAAGCAGCTAAGCCAAAGTATAAGAAACACAAGAAGGTCAAAAAAAAAAAAATAAGAAGAAAAAAGAGAGAGGTGTATTTTTCTGGTGATTCCCACACTGTCAAGAGCAGACTTTCTATTTGCTCATTGCTCTTTACTGCGCTTTACTGGCTTTTGCACTACACTGTCTCTCAAGCTTGTGGTATGCCAGGTGGTGACAAAAGAAAATGATCTGTGCTGGGTTATATAAAGCTGACACAAGATTAATAATAACCAGTACTCTCAGAGAGATTGTATTTGTTACACTGCATCTGAAATGACTGCTATTGATCCAGCATGATTACTATTGATGTTGTATTGTTTAGAAGAGGAAGAACATGAGATCCTTTTTCAGGACAAGTATGCACAGTGCACAATTCAAAAATGTAAGATGTCTTTAAAAGTTTCCATTTATCATAATTACAAGGCCCTTACTCATCTCTATGTGTTGGATCCTGTTAAACCCTGCATCCCCAAACTGTTATCTACTCCCTATTCTCCAGTGTTCCAGAGCATACTTACCATGTTAGACTGACATTTGCTCTCTAGCTGAGGTATTGATTGACAACATCCTATGGCTTAAACCATTCTGCCTGCACAGGGAATATGATGAGTCTGTCCTTTTCTCTCTCACATCCTATCAGCCAGTACAGACTCTCATTAGAATGCTTCTCGCTGGACTGGACTTGTCATGTGTATATTAAAGTGCTTCTGACAGACAAGGGGCTTGGATTTTATCTATCGCCCTGCGTGGAAAAAAAAAGTCCCAAAAGATGGAATTGTATAGTAGGCAGGCTGTGTAAACTCTAGAGACTGTTGTGTGTAAAAATCCCAGGAGATCAGCAGTTTCTGAAATACTCAAACCAGCCCATCTGGAACCAACATCCATGCCACGGTTAAAATCACAGAGATCACACTTTTTCTATATTCTGATGTTTGACTTGAACATTAACTGAAGCTCTTGATCTGTATCTGCATGATTTCTATGCATTGCGCTGCTGCCACTTAATTGGCTGACTGGATAACTGCATAAATGAGCCAGTGGGCAGGTGTTCCTGTTAAAGTGGACGGTGAGTAAATATGCTGTATCTAGACAAAAAGTGTTCTTTCCGACTCTGTACCATATGTTTCTGATTCAACTGGCTGACTCAAGCATTAGAACTCAATACGTAACAGATACAAAAGTACCATTCCTCTCAAACTTGTCACCAGCAATACTGAAAAGCTGAGCTCTGATCTGTACTCTCAACAGTCTGTATACAGCATATGTAGCTTTCACTTGGTTTCTCAATCTCCCTCAGAGAGACAGGGAGATGAAGAAGTGATTTGTCTGAGTTTAGGAGACAGGCAATTTCGCAGCCCCGGATAAATGATCAAGCAAGACAATTGGAAAGAACCGATCCGTGTGGCTGCCAAACTCACTGGCATTAACACTGACATCTCTAGATAGGAGATATACATCCACTGCCTTGTATTTGTCTGAATCATGACAGACACGGTGTACAAGTAATCGGCAATCAAAAAGTATTTGATAATTTAAGCTAAAATAAGTGACTTGAGTTACCATATAATTAATCATGCATTCACCCAAATTCAACCAAAGGTTCAATTTTAAAATCAAACCTTTATGCTCTGGTAGAACACCCGGGATATTTAATATCTCCTTAGCTGATGTAGTGCAAATGAGGAAAGTTAGACAGTGTAACTTTCTAAAACT
>CM040976.1:9407310-9430121 GCA_022985145.1 Pangasius djambal | reverse complement strand
AAAAAAAAAAAAAAAAAAAAAAAAAAAAAAAAAAAAAAAAAAAAAAAAAAAAAAAAAAAAAAAAAAAAAAAAAAAAAAAAAAAAAAAAAAAAAAAAAAAAAAAAAAAAAAAAAAAAAAAAAAAAAAAAAAAAAAAAAAAAAACCTCCACAAGGGGTACATGATAATTTGTGAAAACTATATAAGAAGACAAGCTGGAGTCAACAATACAGAGAGTCTTCTGAACCTCTACACTTCCTCCTCCCTACAGCACAATTTGCACAACTAGATTACCTAGAACATGTTATTGCATACACTCTACAAAAAATGTTTAAATGAAATGACTAAACCTTGTTAAGGAATTGCTTAAGGAAAACATGGCTTTGAAACATCGCAGAAATTCATAAAATAGCATGCCGATCATCCCGTCTCAGTCTGCATACTTCATACGTTGCGCATTTTTATTTTTGTCCCTGATCTACATATCTACACATTCGCATGACCTCTTGGAAGGATTCATAAGGATTCATAATTGAATCAGTGTTTTAAAATGGCAGTAGCAACAATGTGCAGTCTGTGGGGCCCTGGCATTCTGACTGAGAAATATTGTTCTATCCAAAGCGAGAGCATGTACTAGACACAGATGGGCTGGCGTCCTTTTCTCCTCTGAAGAAAACAGTAGACGATACAGAGCCAAAGTTGGCAGCAATATAAAACAGGGATAGCTTTTGAGACAGAATTCTTAAATGCAAGGCCACCATAAACCAAGTGGAGAGAGGACATGCTGTACCTAATTACCTTTCTGGCTTGCAGCGCTGCTATGGTCTTTCAAAGTCAAATGTGTTTAATCCTGCTCTAGCCTGTTCTGCTGGGAAAAAAAAAAAAATCTGACTTATATTACACTTTTAAATCTATACAAGCCTACAGTAGACAATATTGCAGACTTGTGGTCATGCAAAAGTGTAATATACTGAAAAGATATTAAATGTGTAATATATTCTGTTTCGAAAACAACATATTGCTCTCTGGATATTCTCACTACTCTGTGATTAAAAAAAACATCTGGATGAGAGAGGATTTTTCCCCCTCAACCTGCTTCTCTGATCAACTGACCAAAAACGATCTAGAACATACACTACATGGCCAAAAGTTTGTGGACACTTGATCATCACACCCATATGCGGGCCTTCCCCAGACTGTTGCCACAAAGTTGGAAGCATACAGTTGCATAGGATGTCTTTGTTTGCTGTAATATTACGATCTCCCTTCACTGGAACTAAGTGAGCTCCATGAACACATGGTTTACCAAGGTTGGAGAGGAAGAACTCGAGTGACCTGCACAGAGCCCTGGAACTGGTACACTGACTGATGCTCTTGTGGCTGAAGGAGCAAATCTGCACAGCCATGTTCCAAAATCTAGAGGAAAGCCTTCCCAGAAGAGGCAGGCGTATTTGAGGTTATTATAACACTCAAGTGGGACTAAATAAAGCACATATGGTCATGTGTCCACATAACTTTAGCCATATAGAGTACATCACAGCGAGTAAGTAAACTTTCCACATAAGCAGCAGTCTTGTGAGAAGCGTACAGTACATGCCAGCAATGTGCAGTCAAACTAAGTTAAAATTAAATTAAGCTAACCTTGAATGTCCACTGATTAAACCCAAACTGTACTCTTTTTTTTAAGACTTTGCTTCATGAACATGAATCATGAAGAGAATGTTCTGTTTTGACTAATTTGTACCAATTTTGACCAAATGTTTTTTTGTTTTGTTTTGTTTATTTGTTCCTCAGAACCAGCTTGCTTAGCTGATGTGTGGTTCTGAGTAAAAGTTGTCTAACTATGCGAGGCTTGTTTAAGGCAGGAAATGGCATGTGAAGTGTGGGTCAACTGAATTTATGTTGCAGTCATTGGGAGTAGATACGGCCAGGTCTTGCATACATTATGTTATAGAAATTGCAGTATCAGTCTATTGCCCACTGAGTGCCTGATATCTTTTGTATACTTTTATGGCCATATGCTTCAGAATTTTACAGGTTGAAATCTGGCTCTCTGCACTCATGTGTGTTTGTTTCCAGACTTTTGAATAATGCTTCACAATGAGTGACTTCTGAACACTGCTACACAATGAGCGAATTTTGATCACTGCTACACAATGAGCGACATTTGAACGCTGCTACACAATGAGCTTTTTCAGAACAAGATATAGTCACTGAAATAAAAAAAAGTTCATGGAATACAATAAGAGTTTTGTTTGTGTCATTTAATCTTGTGTGTTTCCCAGTGGGGGTTTGGGACGTGCTTTATGGTTGGTCAATTGCCTCTTTCTGTGAAAGTAGGCTGTTCTTGACCATGTTTATTGACAAAATGTACCAGACGCTCTACTGAAAGTAGAGGGTCTGAACTCAGTTCAATGCAGGGTCAGTTTGGCCAAAATCAATTAGTACTAGCTGTTTTGGGAAGAGGTGACTGGAGATTTTGGGAAATTAAATAATCTGACTTTATTCACCTGTGTTCTATGGCTATCTAATCCAGCAGGTATGTCTGAAACAGTTATGATTGTTCTTGATATTTTTTAAGCATCATGCTAGTACTGCAAGAAGAATCTTAAAGCACAAGAAGAAACAATAGGAAACGTATGTACATGTAGTAATGTTTGTCTGTAATTGAAGGGGCAAACCGAGATGAAAACCTAATAAAAGGTTTTTGATTGACATAGCTAAGCTTTTGTCTGATCGCTGGGAGATTGCAGATTCGCATCCTGATGATATCACAGCCAACCATGGCCTGGAGTGCAAGAGAGCATAATTGGTTCAGCTCTCTGGGTGAGAAGGATGTCTTTCCTTTCTTCCTGTTACACGAGAAGCCGTTCAAAAAAGACACATCTGCTGCCTTTTTTACGTGTTGGAGGAACCACTTTCTAGCCTTCACCCTCCAAGTTTGTAGCTGTTGGGTAGGAATTGTCTATTACGAAATTGGGAGAAAAAAAAAAAACAACGTCCATTGTTGTCTCCTGTTCAAACAAAGGCTTTTATGAAGAAGCAAATTATCAAATGTGTTAACCCAGAAAACGAACATGTTCTGTAAAAGTAGTATTTAAGAGTATGCAAAGCCTGAGCTCATTAGTTGCTGCACTTCATGTCACCTAAAGGCTTAACTGAAAACCATTCCAATAAATTAAGTGTGCACTATTTAAGTAATTTGTTTTCCATGGCTACAATGATGGGACTCTGGAACAGTGGAGAAAATGAAGATAACATATAATGAGTGGAAAAATCTGCAGGACTCTCCTGCGGCTAGTGTGGACCCCATTCAGTGGAATGTAGTGTTTTTTTTTTTTGTCAGATTTTAGGTCCTGTCACTGGCAAAGTTATAAATAATCTGTTACATGTTAAAATGTAGACCAGTGAAATGGATGAAGCTTCTGAACTAGACATAAATATGCTGCAAAGAAGGTCACAGTGCTTTACTAACAAATACAATATCCATAGTAAGGTCAATAAGAAATGATTATCAAATACAGCGTGACATATAATATCTTTTCTTAGCATTAGTTATTATTAAGCTTGTTACTAATCTCTTTGATATGAGTCATCCTAAACAATTGTTAGATCTTTCAACAAAATCTTGGTGTTTTGATGGCGTCATGAATGGAGCTAGTCTGCTATAATAATTTATTCATAACAGCTGAAATGATTATTCATGATGCAACTGCAGTTGAAAAACTATTAAACGTACAGTAATTATCACGTACTAACATTAGAATTACTTTCAGAAACATGGATTAGCTTATGTATGTGCAATGTGTGTCAACTTAAGAGTCAAAATCTTACTTACTTTTGGAGTGAAGGCTGTTTGACTGCTTGTCCTGGTCTGACCCCAGATGCAGTCAAAAAAAAAAATCAGCACCTTAACTGAGAGCAACAGCTCCACCTCTGAACATCCATGTTCTCAGAGTAAACCACATATAGTGCAGTACATGACACCTATAATGTCTATATACAGTACTGAGAAAAGAAGACAGGGAATCTATTGGCGTAAGGTGTCCAAGGCAGAGTAATGTTATTGGGTTATACTCTGAGGCTCAGGGACCTTTCACTGACTGTAATGCAGAGCCCTGGTGCATATGTAGGAGAAATGGATAAAAAATACGTATAACCTGTGTGTAGCCCCTGTAGTACAGTTTGCAGTAATAACTACATTCCCCCAACTTGCAGCAGGCTCATTATTAGAGATATGGCACTGCGGCTACGTTAGTGAATTGCATAATTAATTACAGTCATTGTCAGTGTTACTGCATCAGCTGTGACAGCTTTATCGCTTCGATTCCACTCGAGCTTTAAATAGTCAGTGATTTCATTCACAAGTTTAAAAACCGTGAATGCTGTATTGGTCCGAAATGAAATCATCCGAGGCAAATATAAAGCAAATCTTGTATAAAGTATGCAAAGGAATTGTGGTATACAAGCTTGGAGTTTGGAGAGAGAGAGAGAGAGAGAGTGAAGGAAAGAAAAAGAAAAAAAGGGAAATCCCTTACCAGGCAATGGTTCTATCCTTCCAGGGTGAGCCACCCATCCAAAAACGAGTGGTGGACTTAATGCCTCAGTGGTGAGGTAACATCCCCCAATGACTCTTCCATCAGAGCAAACTGCAGCGCCCCTCACTTCCCTCTACTGCAGCAGAGCTCGCTGACACACACACACACACACACACACACACACACACACACACACACACACACAGTAACCCCCATCTCACACACACACAAGAGCTCGCTCACTGTTGTCACACCACCCATCCATACCCTTTATCACACACATCTCTCTCTCTCTATCTCTCTCTCTCTCTCCGTCTCATTACCTCTCCTCAATTCTCTCTCTCTCTCACACTGACATATACACATGCTCTCCCTTGATTCCTTTCTAATACTCATTTACTTTCCATGCCTCTGCCTCTCTCTCTCCTCATTTAGGATGCTGCTCACACATGCTGCATGCAGAAAGCTACGCCCAAACGGGTACTGGAGGACAATCTTAAATGATAAATATGTAAAATCCTCCTCCCTTTGGGACTGTACTGTTTTAGCCAGTGAAATGAGGCAGCGGGGACAGACGGTGTGCTCACACCAAAACTGGAGAGGGTAAATACCATTCCTAAACAAAACTATTCACTCAGCTATACTGTATAATAAAGACTGTTGGAAATGTATCAGTTATGAGGTAATGCAATAACATACACTTACTGGCCCCTTTATTAGGAACACCGGCACACCTGCTCGTTTATGCAGTTTTCCAATCAGCCAATCATGTGGCATAAAATCATGCAGATGCAGACCAAGAGCTTCTGTTAATTTTCACATCAAATAATAGAGTGAGGGAAAAAATGTGATCTCGGGGACTTTAACCATGGCATGGTTGTTAGTGTCAGACAGGCTGGTCTGAGTATTTCAAAAACTACTGATCTCCTGGGATTTTCGTTTCAATTCCATTTTATTTATATAGTGCTTTTAACAATGAACAGTGTCACGAAGCAGCTTTACAGGAATCTGGATATACATCTGAATTTAAATCTATAGATATTCAGTATTTATAGAGTTAGGTTTATGTATAGATATACATTTATTTTCATGCAAACAGTCTCGGGGTTCTCACCCTTTGAGAGGCAGTTCTGCAGGTGGAAATGCCTTGCTGATGAGAGAGACCAGAGCGGAATGGCCAGATGAGCTGACAGGATGCTATGGTAACTCATCTGACTGCTCTTTACAAATGTGGTGAGCAGAAAAGCATCTCAAAACACACAACACACCGAGCCTTGAGGCGGATAGGCTACAACAACACAAGATCATATCGGGGTCCACTTCTGTCAGCCAAGATCAGGAGCGTGAGTCTAGAATGAGCGAAGGCTCACCGAAACTGGACAGCTTTGGTGAGCCTGTGCCCACTGTAGGCTCATATTCCTATGTTTGGCAGACAGGCTTGGAACCCAATGTGGTCTTGTCACTGAGATCATATTTTCCCCCCATTAACTGAAGTGCTTGACCATTACTGCCTGATTGGATAACTGCATACATGTGCAGGTGTACAGGTGTTCCTAATATAGTGGCCGGTGAGTGTATACTGTATATTAAGATAGTTGCATAAATGACAGGTGCTAAATATAGATAGTGACATTCTAGATACAAGTATTTAGGTCTGAAATGATTTTAAAATTATGATTAAAATGAGACATAAAGGCCTTTTGTGAAAGTTTGAAACATTCTAGGACTATTGTAACCAGAAATAGAGGGACAAGTTTAAAGTGCTTCTTTTTTTTTTTTTTTTAGCTTAGGATGACAAGCACAAGTTCCTGCTGAAGAGTTTTTTTTTTCTTATGAATCACATTAGAAAGTTTGTGACAGGTGTTGTAAACATGTCCAGGTGGTGCAGTTCACCTGCATCTTCTTGTCAGTTAAATTGGGTTTCAGGCAGGCCTCAAGCACACAAAGTAACAGAAAGTGCCTTCTTCGCTTTCCATCTAAAACAGAAGTTACAATGCATCTGCACTGCATTTATTAAAACCCTGCACTCCCACACATTATTAGGAGTTGAAACTACGCAGCAATCTCAAAGCCCATTTGTCTCCCTGCCACAGTCATTCGCGTGAAACAACAAGATTTATGCATGTCATAAAATCCCAACATTTAATTAGTTCAGGACAACCACACTGCAATTTAGATTTTTCCCTTCATGTATTACAGAAAATATTCTTAATAGTGACCAAAAGAGTCATTTCAGGATGTGGAGCTGTTAATAATGCAAGAATGTAAGAGGCAGGCCTGGCAGTCACTGATAGTGATAGTGATTCGACGTTTATCGAAATGAATGCTTTACAAGAAGCCTTAGATTAATGAGCACATTATATCTGCCCAGATACATTGTATATCATATCTAAGACGTTTGTAGTAGAATGTGTTGGTGATATTGCAAATTTTTAAAGTATAAACACCGTAACGTGAGTACTGAGGTTAAAGATAAAACATTCGTACTGTATGTAGGTTCACGATCTAAGCCTTTCACGTAAACGTATATTTTCTTGTTTTGTGTATAGAAATAATGATGACAGTGAGTGCTTTATTTATGGAGACTGCAGTGTGTGTGATTTAGTACAGCGGAGTATAACTCCAGACACAAGACACGGACAAGAGAGAGAGAGTGATCATTCGAAACCACATGAATAGGAATGAATATAGTCCATGGAATACATCATAGCTGCAAAGAAAAGATAATATTTCACTAATTAGATCTGGCATTGCCTGTATTCTTCAGTGCGGTGTACAAGACTGTAAGTCACTTTTAAAAAGCTTAACAGGGTGACGTAACGGCCTTGTCTGTCTCTAGTGCTGAAGGGATACCTCGTTGTGTGTGTGTGTGTGTGTGTGTGTGTGTGAGGGTGAAAAGAAGCAGAGTGCTATGCTGGCACTGTGCCATATGGTGCCAACCCGGCTGGATCACCTTTCACCACATGGAGGTTGCCACTCCCAATTCAATTAGCCAATCTGAACACAAGGCAAAAGTAGCAAAAGTGGCAACATTAATCATCAGCTCACGCCCCGCCCTTATTTCTGTATCGTTTCTGTATAAGTACTGTAACTGTAATTTACACAGGACAACACTCGTGCATAATGCAATGATTTATCAGTGAAGTATATGTAAACAATGTTCAGAAAGTCAAGAATAGTGATCAAGTATCGTTTTATTATATTATACAGGTGACATGTGATCCTTTCAAGCTCTGAGTCACTACTCAAAGGACGATAACATAACCCACATCCACATTTGCCCTATATAGAGTATAATGCATAAATGTGTGTGCTCACTGCCATCTAATTAACCCAAAACTCTGTGAAAAGGTCTAATTTTGGAACAGGATTAACGTGAGTAGTCTGGTAGTAAGACATCTTTATGAATAAATAATTGTCAGAAATTACCACTTTATCTCTGACTAAAAGACTTATGCATTAATTAACATTGAGTGTACAGACATCTGATGTATTCTTTCATTTTCTAATTACTATCTATCTATCTATCTATCTATCTGTCTGTCTGTCTGTCTGTGTCTGTCTATAGGAAATTGTATTATGATACAATTGTATTTTGTATCTTGCACTATATCTTCAGACATGTTCTATCTTCACAGTGAGAAATCATTTGACTCTGGGCTGTGAAGCGTTGACACAATCACATTTGCAATCATGAGCAGGCCCATAGCTCTCAGTGAAGAAACTCCTTCATTGATTGTTATATGATTTATTCCACAGAAAATGGGGGTCCTTCTTTGTTTAGCCAGGTGTGCGCCTATGCCCATGTGTGTGGGGGTGTGTGGCAGGGCTGTATGCGTATACACTATAGGGTATGCTTCAAAAAAACAGCTAGTGGTCTATCAAGCACAGGACTTACCAAAAATGTCTTTTGTTTAAGCACAAAAACAGGGAAATGTGCTTTATCTATCACCTGGGTGAGAACATGATGAGAATATGAATGACCTGTTCCTATAGAAGGAGTTGCTGTGGAAGGCAGAGTGAAGCAGCTGGCAAATATGCCAATCATTCATTCATCCATTCCTTCATCTTCTGTAGGCATTTTATCCGAGTCAGGGTTGTGGTGCATCCAGAGACAATCCCAGGAACACTGGCGGCAGGAATACACCCTGGATTGGATGCCAGTCTATAGCAGGACACTAGGGGTGTAGCAATTGCACGATTTGGATCAATTCATTGATTTTAAAGGCAATGATTGAAATGAATCGAGGCAACAGATTCGATGCCATAATCAAGGCATAGATTAGAACTGATTAAAAATCCAAAAAAGAAGAGAAAACTTGTGTGTAGAACATAATTCATGTTTTTAAACGCATGTGTAAAAAAGGCTAGCAAAGTAATTTGCCTGTAAATATGATACTTTTAAAACATCTCTACATCATCATTATTCCTGAATTAACAGAAGGCAAATTGTATCGTAGCAGTTTCGGTGATATCATCAAATATTGAATCGATAACTTATGAATGGGAACTGTGTTGTGTGGAAGCCTGAGGTTTACACCCTTATACAGGGCACCATGCACAGACATTCACACACTTACTCACTCAAACCTAGAGGCAGTTTAGTATAACCAATCCACCAACTGGCACATTTGTGGGAGGATACTGGAGGACCTGGAGGAACCCACAGGAGAACAAGAGAAACTCCACACTGACAGTGGTATGGTATAACCAGCAATATACTGTATTGAGAATTGTATATACAATGGCCAAGAAAGAAAAAAGAAAGAAAGAAAGGAAGAGTCTTAATGCTCCAACACACTCAGAAATACAATTATATTTCACAAAGTCAGCTTAATTGATCAAATTTGATTCAAGCAAGAGTCTTCAGGGAGTGTGTTTTCTGCTCCAGGCTTACTGTCTCAGTGTGGACCCAGGTTGCAGCATCTTTCACACACACACACACACACACACACACACACGCACCTTCTAATTGTTAAAAGAAAGGGAGATGATAGTAAGACTGGTTTGTTATGGAAGTTGGAAAACAGTAAAGGTATCCATGTTGTAAATACATATCAAATATATGTAATGTAATTTGCTCTGCCTATTATATGTGTAGTACACTATGTCACACCTTTCTGTTATAATCTAATCATTTATTTGCTTGTTTTTTTAAAGCTCTGTTGACATTTCCCTCTGAAAATAAGCTTGTTTTCCCGCCTCTGGCTAATAGCAAAGCCAAACTGTAACATGATGGAGATGAAATATAGCATATGTAACATTTTCTTCCTAGCTATTCCAAACCCACTTCAAAACCACGCGACAACCGTTTTCTGCTCTATAGGCGACTTCGTCAGTTTCTCTTTGAGCACATCGCACCCTTTAATGAGATCAGATTTCAGAGGTCAAAATCATAATAACTATTATGATACACCGTGTATTATCTTGACCAATCGTATCATATTGATTGTAGGTGATGTGTGCCATAACCGAGCGTGACAAAATCTTTAAGAGGCTACAGTGTTTAGTCATAGGAAAGGGGTCTGAATCAGAAAGGTCACTAAATTATTAATAATTTTAAGTCTCTCTCTCTCTCTCACACACACACACAAAGGGTCTCTGAGACCCAAACTTGTAGGAGCAAATTCCTTGTCATGGCTTTGCTATTTAATATGAGTATGAGGCGGTAAGTCTACAAAATCCTGCTGTTGTTTGACTGAGTGTAAAACAGCCACAGAACAAACATGGAGGTTAAAGGGATATACTGAAATTTGCCATGGTGAAGGCCATTTGTGTCCTGAGCCTCTCATGGATGTTATTTGCACCACACTTCATTTTCTCTCCGAGTGTGGGGAGGAGAGATAAAAGCTTCTCTCTCTCTCTCTCTCTCTCTCTCTCTCTCTCTCTCTCTCTCTCTCTCTCTCGTTCTCCTTCTGCAAGTACTGCTGCAATGCAGGGGTTTAACAAGGAAGTGTGAAGCTAGAGGGCGCAGGAAGCACTTTCTCTTTTGTGCTCACTCACGGACGCACAAACAAAGGACAAGCACGATGCATCCTTCCTTATAGTACAGGGAGTTTAATGGGATAATGTGTAGGTTTAGTGCGCCATTTCAGCGAGTGGCATCTTACATTTCAGTAAAAGGGAAAAGCATTACTAATATAAGCAGTAAACTCCTTCAACCTCCTTTTATCATTTGAACGGACGCAGTTCATCAGTCAAGACGCTTGGTGTCTTATGTTTGATTCCTTAGTTTCCGTGAGGCAAACGTAGCTAACAGTTTAGGAAAGCGTATGACAAGTTGAGCATTGTGCAACCTGCACCACACAAAAGTAAATCATCTCAACCGGACTTGCTCCTGTGGTTTCTGACACTGTAAAAAGTGACCAAACTACGTTATGTAGCTTATCATAGCTAAAAAAAAAAAAATAAAACAAAAAAAACAGTAGTAGCAGCCATTTTGAAACCAGAATCACCACCAGCCTCTTGTCAGACTTCTGTTTATATTCTCCAGCCTGAAATAAGCCCCGCCCCTGGCCCAAGCAGAACTGCTCACATCTTCATGCTATGCTTTTTTTGTAGCTGTGATTCACCTCACAGGCAGCGGAGGACTCTCAAATTATAAACTTCTCCTTCATTCATTCATTTCCATGAACTATTTTATCCTTGTCAGGGTCACGATGAATCCACAGCCTATCCTAGGAACCTAGGAATCCAGAGGAAACCCACACAAACATGCGGAGAACATGCGAAACTCTGCGCAGAAAGCAACGCAAGCACCTCAGCACCAAATCAGGGATCCTGGAGCTCTGAGGCAACAACACTCCCCGCTGCACCACCCAAAAGGAATTCAGTATAGTTCTAACTTTCATTCATGAGTCATCACCAGTGCTGATGGATTTATAGAATAAAACAAAAAGTAATTGAATTCGGATAAAAGGGAAACAGCCTTTTATTGCAGAAGTGCACTATTTATCCTGAGAGACTGTGAGCTGCAAATGGATTAGCCTTTAGCTTAGTGCTTCCTTTTCGCCTCTCGCTCAGAAACTTGCAGTTGAAACGCACTGACGCCTGTTTTACTGAGAAATACAGTACGTTTCTCCTTTAATCTCCTTACATCACTAGCTGTATTGTTTTCGTTTTTTTTTACAGTAACTATTTGAGGCTTAATTATTTTTTAATGCTGAAATCTTTCTTGCACTGCCATGATAAAAATGGCATGAAGCACACTTCTGGATCGTTGCCCGTTTTTTATTTTTTATTTTATTTATCTCACTCCACAAATTCACTGTCAATTCCCTGTTTTATTTTTTGTTATGTTTTGAAGAAGGGACCGCTCTATTTCACTGTAGCTCAGGTTTTTGCGCTGAATATTGTTTGGATCTTGTCATAAACCTAGCACTACCCAAACCTCCTCCCTGTTCATCTAACCAGTGTTTGCTTGAGTCACAGCAATGCAGGTTCACATGGTGTGTAGATTTTGGAGGTGTAGCTCCGCGTCAGCTCATCTGTGACTATGCTTACCCTTAAACCCTCCATTGTGTAATACATTTATAAATTAATTAATTAATTAACCTATGTACACCTCCTGCAGAAGCATTAAGAGGCCTGATGATAGATGGGAATCATAGCAAATTAGAGAAAAGGAAGCAAGGACACGTTTGAGATGACTAGCATCCTAAAATTTGAGTCCTCACTTCATCGATAAGCAATTGGCTAGATAGTAATCATATATGATAATCATGGAGATTTTTTTAAGATAGTAAGACATTATCGAACTCTAGGAATAATGGATCTGAAAGGACGACTGCCATGACTCAAGAGTTTGTATGGATTAAGACAGTATATGAAAGTTTTCATCTAGAACTGGACTGATAGTGAGGATAATACTGGTTGTAGTATAGATTATATATATATATATATATATATATATATATATATATATATATATATATATATATATATATAGAGAGAGAGAGAGAGAGAGAGAGAGAGAGAGAGAGAGAGAGAGTATAGATGTGATAGCGGGTAGGAGGTAACCCAGTGTAGAGTTTGGCGAAAAGGGGAACAATATGTCCTAGGTAATGTAGAGATAATGAGGAAGTGGTCAGAGTAGAGAATAAGATCCTTTTTCAGAAACACGGTTGTGAGGCTGTTTAAAGAAACATTATGTAGAAGCACCTGTCTGGAGGATGTTAGTGAGACACAAACACCTGTATTTCTGAAACTGCTTTGTCACAGGTGAATGTCATATGCTAAAAACTGCCAGACAACATCTACAAAAACCCGCTAGTCTTTTAATTTGACACTAGAAGGCTTTTCATTTGCAGCTTCACCTCCTGACCTGATACTCTTCAGTATAAATCATCTAAAAGCCCAGTGATGGAGTAAACATAAACGTGTTCATTCTTTTCAGATGCTTTTCACTATGACCTTCCGTCCAAAACCACCGACGTTTATCTGCTGAAAGAATATACGCTTGCTTTCCATGCTGAGGTGAGCAAAACATTTCAACGCACGGTCCAAATAAACATATCATACTCGATTACCATAGCTCAGAGGATACGGCCTACAGGTTTAATTCTAAGCAATAAAGACGGCTTTTATTCATTTGCTTGGAAACATTTTTTATTCCCTGAGGAATGTAGACCAAACCAGACTCACTGGCCCTCCTGTGACTATACGCTTTAATTGAAGTCATATTAAAATATAATATGCCATAATACATTTATTATACTTTAAAAACCAACACTGGGTAACATGCTTACATCGCACAACGCTTCACACATTGGCTCATTATGGCAAAGGTGTAAATCACCACAATAAAAGCACTTTATTTTCCATTTCCAAACTTACAGTAATTCCCAGCAATTATCGCTTGCACTGTAACTGTCATTTGCCGCTGCCTTTTTGGATTTCACTGACTGCTATAGTGCCTAATTGGGTAACAAAAATTCAAACTTCCTTTTCTCGCATAAAAACTGGTGTATTTTTAGTATAAACATAGACACGCATTGTTTATGTATGATGTTTTTTTCTGCATATTCAGCCCATAGAACATATTCAGCCCATAGAACACATTATAAACACAAGACCAGGCTGGATTTCCAGCTTCAATCTGGTATAATATCTAGTCATATCTAGTCATGGACTTTTAGTCTAGAATTAATTGTCAAACAAATAAAACAAACAAAAGCAATAAAGAATTTATTTGTCTTGTTATTTTATGACGCATAATAACAGTGTAACGTATGGCAAATAGCCTGGCAGACCAAACGCTGAAATCATATTACATCAAAAGTGTTTAGGACACGAAAATTTTAACAGACTTAGAAATATGTAAGTATTAGTGATAACAATGATAAGTTATGAACTTATGTGATGCATCCCAAACGTTTTGTTCAAACGACCCCAGATGGACAACGTTTCTAGTGGCTTAGGTAGTGTGGTTGAAAGCCACTGAGCCAATTAGGTTTCTGATCAAGCAAAGGAAGGAAATGTGAATGATCCCCAGCATGACTTTCCCCCAGAGTTGTTAAACACACTATGGCCTCTGTAAGAGAGACTTTCCACTAGTTATTAAGACATCATCAGCAAGAATACATAAACATTTGGACATTGACAAATGTATCGTTATTTTAGCTGTCTATGGCAGTATATTGGAGTTGAAATCAAATAATGAAAATCAGTCACCTGACCTGAATCCAACTGAGCATGCATTTCACTTGCTGAAGGCTAAATGCCCCAAGAACAAACAGGAAGCGAGGAGAGCTGCAGTGAAAGCCGGGCAGAGCATCGCCAGAGCAGAAACCCAGCGTCTGGTGATGTCTATGGATTCCAGATTTCAGGTAGTCATTGACTGCAAAGGATTTCATATTGATTACTTAATTTCAACTCCAATATACTGTGGTAGACAGCTAAAATAACAATAACTTTGTCAATGTCCAATATCTCTGGACCTGACTGTATATTACTATATGATCTGACCTGGGAAGCAGGATGGTCCAGTGAGCGCTGTTGCTGCCTCACGGCTCAAGTGTCCCTGGTAAGATCCTAAGCTCAGGTTACTGCTTTCCCTGTGTCTGCGTGGGTTTCCTCCAGGTTCTCCACTTTCCTCCCACCTCCCCAAATCATGGGTAGGTGGAGTGACTATGATAAATTGCTCTGAGGTGTGAATGACTGTGCATATATGTGTGTGTAGGATGGGATTCACCTCGACTCTGACCACCATAAAGCAGTTACTGAACATGAGTGAATGAATGAATGAATGAATGAATGAATGAATGAAAAATTACTGACACAAAAGAACATACCAAACAGCAGTAAGGCCGAGACAGCAAGCTTGTGTGAGGAAGGCAGTTAATATTACTGATTGAAATGCCCCCATTTAACATTATATTTGTTGCAACAGAAAGCATGTATTTATTGTGCAAAATGCAGTCAGCTTGTGTGATGTGATCAGCAAAAATGAAAGAACCATATCGCGCCTAGTCGTGCCAGAAAAACAGAAATGACTAAGAGACATCATTGGTCCTTGAAAGCACTCATCAACCCGCCCCCCCCCGGTAATGGTTAAAAGTAACACCAATCAATACCAGCACTGCAGTTAAGGCGTGATGGAGTTGTGTTATTTCATGACTAGCTGAGCAGATCAATTTGGCTGGAGCTGATTGGAGAGGCCAGGGAGCTGTTAGGATTGTTCTGGAAGAGTCGTGGCCTCTTAGAGGCAGAAGGGTGTATCACAAATTAGGCTGCGCTCTCCTCTGCAGTGCGTTTTTTTCCTTTCGCACGAAGGTCGAACAAATTAGGCCAGTCAGGCACCCTGGCCCACATGTACTCTTTCTAACACACTACATGGCTCTGTGACACACACACACACACACACACTCCCATGCACCGTCACACACACTTACTTTGTTACCCTTTCAGGCACCCAAAATAGTACACTCAGGTGGTCTGGGGATACTGTAGGTAGGAAGGTAGGAGACACTTTATCAACCCCAGAGTCAGAGTGTCTAGAGTATCTAGATCTGGGTCAGTTTGACTGAACACCCTGCAAAAGGCTTAGCCCACAGAAAGACTAGTTCAAACCTATGGAGCTGGCACGTTGCTATGTTAAAACACACAAAAATGGCACGTTTTTAATATGCAGAGGATTGCAACCTAGAATCATCTGCAAGACTCTCAACTGCACATTTAGGGCATTATGTATTAATAATAATAACTATATGCTTATAATAGCTATCCTTGGTTGTGGAATTCACATGTCATATGATCAGCTTTTAAGAATTTTAGAATCAGCAGATTGAGAAAAGATGCTGGAGGCATTTCTCAACATTCGCTTCTCTCTTAATAGCGGAATACCAGAAGAGGGCAGCAGGATTGTACAACTGATCATGCAGCAACTTATAGACTCCTGCAGCTGGTCTCCTGACTTTATTGGCTCACAGGTTGAGCTGGTAATTTGATCGTGGTGTTTGCACGCATCATCAATCACACATTAATGAGTCTACAACAGAAGCAAACGCCAAATGGCTGAATCAAAATGCAGAGCAGTGCTTCTCTGCAGAGGCACGGGGACTGGCACGCACGCTGATGGGAAGCTTATAGAGTAAGTTATACATTATTTAGGAGAGTCCTGTAGATAGTACAGATTTATTTTGAATTTATTGTAGGCATATTGAGCCCATTTTGTGTTCAGTGCTCTGGAGATAAACAAATGAATTATTTAATATGAAAGAGAATTGTGTGGTAAAACCTACACTGCTTTTTCATAGCCCAGAGGTTATAAATAAGGACAAATATGCAAATGATCTGCATAAACAGTAACGCAAATTGTAGTGGTGTATTTATGGATATGGCTTCCAGGCTGCCATTCAAGGCAAAACAACATAATCATAAAAATTATTATTGCTGAATAATGCATTACGTCTTGGCAAGAAACTAGAAAAAGAGAGCATATAGAGATACGGGCTACCTTTGGTCTTCTGTCCTGAAATCACCAAACCTATTTAAACTAGTTTTGTGTGTTAATTATGTTATTTAACTTTCTTACTGTGTTTAGGTTCCCTGCTTGTGGCAGGAGAAATGCAAAAACTGGCACTCAAGTAATTCTACTACACTGATATTCATTCACTGCTTTATTTAGGCTTATTTAGAAAACTGCACACTACTTGGACGCTATCCATTTTGCTTCTTGTTACTGCATTAGAAGAAATACAGAGATGCGTAATTAATACTATTTTAATCATGATCACAATTTTTGGGCTCCTCAATTAATTAAATATAATCTACTGAGATTGGTGAACTTAATTGGCTGGCATGGCTTATTGATCATTATTGATTCAGTTTGGATGGATGCATACTGTTGTGACATCCATCCGAGGATCCATCCATCTTTGGTTGGTTTAAGACACACTGATTTCATGTGAACAGTCTACTTTAGATTTACAAATCTGATCAAATAAATCCTTATTACGTACAATAAGAAAGAAGACTGTTGTTGCTTTGTGATGTAAATGATAAAATTATTACTGTAACTGGGCGACACGGTGGTGCAGCCACCTCACAGCTCCAGGGTGCCCATTTCGATCCCAAGCTCGGGTTACTGTGTGGAGTTTTGCGTGTTCTCTTCGTGTCTGAGTGTATTGTCTGGTTTCCTGCCACTTCCCAAAAGCAGGCAGATAGTTGTTCTGCATTAGATTTACCTCGGAAGCGGGAAGTCAGAGCTCAGAATTACTTCATTTTCGACCACTGTGTGTTTGAGGTATAATGTGGGGAAAAAACCTTTGATGCCTCCATGTTCATGTTTTGTTAGCAGCAACATAGCCAGCTAACTGAGATAAGTGATGTGTTACAGAGAACTGTACAGCCAATGTTTTAGATTTAACAAGCTGATATGTCTGTATGTTGATTGAAGCAACCCTAAAGCAAATACGTTTATATACAGCAAAACTCGTTTAAATGTAAGAGGTGCTACTTTGTTTACTGCTGATGCTGTGTACAGCCATGTTGAGTTGACATCACGTGCTGAACTTGGAGTTGAAGAGACCATCCCTGGTTCCAGAGTTTCGAATTCTGAGTTGAGGGCCGTTTTTTTTTAGTCATAGGTGGTGAAATATGAGTTACAACCTTTAGTTGAACACAGCATTTGACTGACGACTCTAAATTGCTCCTGGAGTAAATGAGTGTGAATATGTGTGTGCATGTGTGTGTGCATGGTGCCCGGGATGGACTGTCATCCCATGCAGGGTTTCTCGCACTCAGTGCTACTGGGATAGGCTTCGGAGCCACCACGAACCTGACCAGGATAAAGTGGTTACTGAACATGAATGAATGAATTACTATAACTATTTTTCAAAAATGTATGTTTTCAGTTATGACTATCATATTAGATGGGCTGGTTTGAGTATTTCAGAAGCTGCTGATCTTCCAGGACTTTCACACACAATAGTCCCTAGAGTTTACACAGAATGGTCTGACAAACAACCTGTGTGTGAGGGTCTGCAGGCTGAAACACCTTGTTGATGAGAGAGATCAGAGAAGAATGACCAAACTGGTTTGAGTTGACAGGAAGTCTATAGTAACTCAAATAAGCACTCTTTACAACTGTGATGCACAGAAGAGCATCTCAGAATGCACAATACATCAAACCACGAGGTGGCCAGCAGACAGCAGGAGACCATATCAGGTTCCACTCACGTCAGCCAAGAACACGAATCTGAGGCTATCATGACTACAGACTCCCCGAAACTGGACAAGTGAAGACTGGAAAAAGACCAGGTGATTTGTTTTCTAATCTTCAAATGTCCAGTTTGAGTGAGCGGAACCCAATGTTGTCTTCTGCTGTTGTAGCCCATCCGTCTCAAGGTTTGATGTTTTGTAAATACTGAGGTGCTTTTCTGCTCATCACAGTTGTAAATAGTGATTATTTGAGTTTCTAAATCCTTCCTGTCAGCTCGAACCAATCTGGCCATTTCCCTCTGACCCCTCTTATCAACAAGGCATTTCCACCCACAGAACTGTCGCTCACTTAGTATTTTTTGTTTTTTGCAAATCCTGTGTAAACTCTAGAGACTGTTGTGTGTAAAATTCCCAGCAGATCAGCAGTTTCTGAAATACTCAAACCAGCCCATCTGGAACCAACAACCATGCAACGGATAAACCACTGACAGGTGAAGTGAATAACATTGATTATCTCGTTACAATTGCACCTGTCAAAGGGTGGGACACATGAGGCAGCAAGTGAATAGTCAGTTCTCCAAGCTGATGTGTTGGAAGCAGGAAAAATGGGCAAGCATAAGGATCTGAGCGACTTTGACAAGGGCCAAATTATGATGGCTTGACGAATGGGTCAGAGCATCTCCAAAATGGCAGGTCTTGTGGGATGTTCCCGATATGCAGTGGTTAGTACCTACCAAAAGTGGTCCATGACAGGGTCATGGGTGTCCAAAGCTCGTTGATGCACATGGAGAGCTAAGGCTAGCCTGTCTGGTCCGATCCTACTGAAGAGCTACTGTAGCACAAATTGCTGAAAAGATTAATGCTGCCTATGATTGAAAAGTGTCAGAACACACAGTGCATCGCAGCTTGCCGTGTATGGGGCTGTGTAGCCACAGACTGGTCAGAGTGCCCATGCTGACCCCTGTCTACCGCTGAAAGTACCTACAATGGACATGTGAGCATCAGAACTGAACAATGGGGCAACGAAAGAAGGTGGTCTGGTCTGATGAATCATGTTTTCTTTTACGTCCTGTGGCTGGCCGGGTGTGTGTGTGTCACTTACCTGGGGAAAGCATGGGACCATCTTTCAGCAGGATAATGCGCCCTGCCACACTGCAAAAATTTTTCAGGAATAGTTTGATGATCATGACAAAGAGTGCAAGGTGTTGATTTGGTCTCCAAATTCCCCAGATTTCAGTCTGATCGAGCATCTGTGGGACGTACTGGACAAACAAGTCTGATCCATGGAGGCTCCACCTCGCAAATCACAGACCAGATACCACAGCACACCTTCAGAGGTCTTGTGGAGTCCATGCCTCTATGGATCAGAGCTGTTTTGGTGGCACAAGGGGGACCTAGACAATATTAGGCAGGTGGTTTTAATGTTATGGCTGGACTGGTGTATATATATATATATCAACAGCTTTTCACCAAGCACTAAGGCTTCTGCATTGATTATTCCTTTATTGATTACTCATGATCTCTGCAGGTTAGTACCATGTGGAAACCTCCTTCGACGCCTCCTCATTCCATCCACCCACCCACCCCAAACATTACAGCATTTTCTTATTTTGATCTCATTTTCCTTTAGCTGAACTGTTTCATTCTCTGATTGCAGCAACATTTTGCACAAAACATGGCTAGGTTATGGTACTAGTTTAGAGATCAAAAAGCACATTGATTCGATTTCTAGCAGTTAAAGGGGAGCAGAATGAAATGGGACTGGAAAAAAATGTCTTCAGGCTGCAGCTGGACCCATATCGTTGAGTCTGGTTTAGTTCATTCTCTTCAGCATTGATTAATTTCTCCTTCCATCCTCGTTAATAATCACCACACAGTGCATTAGTGGAGCAGCATTAGTGTTTTTCTTCCCTCCATGCCTCTATCACTCACACACACAGTAATGTGGTATAAATCAAAACCAGTCATTTAAATATATGATTCCACTGAGGCATCTGGCAGCAATGCAAGGAGGTTCTGCCAGAGCAGTATGTATGTGTGTGTGTGTGTGTGTGTTACTCAGCGGGTACACACTGCACCAGCAACCATGTGTAACAGAGTGCCTGTGCCAGGCTGAGCCGCTTTAGGCCACGGTCATCAATGGATTCAGGAGCACACATACACTGACTTACACTAACACACACACACACACACAGCAATTTTCTGTTGGTCAGCAGAATGTTCCTCCTGCCTACAGGCAATGAACCATCAGTACATCATGTGCCACAGCTTGCAAGGCCTTCCTTACAGCTTTTACGTCATTGACATCTACAAATAAGGCACCATCAAGACAACCATGAGTAAAAGTGTGTAAGCAGTGAATATCATAAAATGCCTTCTGGATTTAAAGCCAGTGGTGTTTTAGTGCAGTTATTAGAGATATGGAAACTCTGGCATGGTGCTTGAGACATTATCTTCACAGAGCTACTGAGTTTAGGACGTTGTGACATGAGGAGCTGATTGATGAGACAGAAGACATGGAAAAGTGAAAGTGCTGTCAGAGGGAGAACAGAGAGACTTTTAAAAAGGACATGAATTAAACATCCTATGCGGAGCAGCAGTGGACAGCATCAGCATGCAGAGTGAAACATAGCTAAATATGGGCAGAAATCAGGAGGGGAAAATGCAAAAACTGGGTAAAAACGATACTGATATTGGGTGGTTGGGTTGTGATACTGGTTTCCATGAATATAACACTTCATGGACCTGTCACACATAGATCATCAGAATTTGTTTTAAGGCTGCAACAATTCACTTATGTCACTTATGTCAATCATGACTTTTTATTATCAAAGCATTGTTTCCCCAAACTACAACAAAAGACTATATAATTCAAAACGTGATTACACTGCATTTTATACTGCAGTCATTGCTGATGTCATTAACAAAAAAAAGGCAATTAAGGTCAAGCTCCGAATTTTGAAAAAGATTTTCTAAAACCGCACGGCTCGGACTGTAGTGCCGGCTGCAAGGTTAATATTAACACAATCGTTCTAATACTGTATCGTTTCTATTGTAATAAATTACGCCGGAACGTGTATGGTGGACGTTCCACATAAACGGATAAAATGAAGCCGTGTATAATAGTTGATATGGTAGCTTTCTGTAAGGAAATGTTTATTTAACATTGGAAGGAGTCTCCAGTGTCGGTTTTGCTTTTACTTTAAGTGTTCCAGAGGCTTTTTTGGTTTCTTGGTAAGATGACGAGTTTATTCATTTGATTGTTTATAGCTGCTATAATGTAAGTGATAGCAGGAACTAACGTGTTTTGTGGATGCTCCACAACATTAAACATAACTATAAACTGCTGAAATGTACGGCTTTGTAATAAGTAAAAAATAATTAGTGCTGGTGAAATTGCTGCAGTATAAGAGGAATAAATCATGACAGGATGTGCTGTTATAGGAAATGAATCAACGACAGGGTCTCAAAATATACCAAACAGGATTAGCTGAGTTAATTAGCTAACTAACCAGTAGGCTCAGTTTGCCATAACTACGTTGTTATGCTCTAATGCTCATTATCATTTTTATATGAAAACACTGAGGAAATCTCTGTTTTCAATTTCCATGTTTACATTTCTTTTTCCTTTATCATTCTTTCTTTATCCTGTTCAGGGTCATGGTGGATACAGATCCTGGGAACGCCAGACATGAGTCAGAAATGCATGGGGGAGTTTTAGGTAGGAGGAAACCGGAGAACCCAGAGAAACCCACGCAGTCACAAGAGAACATGTCGCACAGACAGTAACCTGAGCTCAGGATTGATCCAGGGAACCCGGAGCTGTGAAGCCACAATGCTACCCACTGCACCAACATGCCATCTTTCTATTATTATTATTATTATTACTATTATTATTATTGTTAATAATAATAATTTATTTTGTATTAGTATTTATTTCCTCTGTGGTAATCGTGAATGACACACATGAAGAACCCTGATACACAGTGTGAAACTGCAGCATTATTACTACAGGGAAACCCGATTCAATTTCATGAACCATCAACTAGATATTCACTTTAAAGACATACCGTGGATGAGCTGTTTCCCCTCAGTGCCCTGCGCAAGCATACACACAGAATACCATCTGGCCAGCGCTATTCAGAATCCAGGAGTTGATTGTGTGTGTGTGTGTGTGTGTGTGTGTGTGTGTGTGTGTGTGTGAGACACCTCCTTCAAGGGGCTCTGCTTTACATCTCAGCGAGTACCTTCATTACGCCTGGCCCGCAAGGACAGAACTGAAACATACATACGCATACCTCCTCGCAAACCTCCAACCCCCAGTCTGATACCTCACCGACTGTTCTCCCTGATCCCCTGCAATCGATGAGATTACCTCCTGAATTGCTTGCCTTTTTCATCACACCACTGCAGATCTCATTGTGCTGGCAGGGAATTTCTACATGTGGCAGCGGCAAGAGATTTATTGAATCGGATGCACAATGCTAGTGATTGCTTATCGTTCACCTCAGACCAGTCTGCTTTAACCATTCTTCAACAAGAACTGAATGAACAACTCCCACACCACACACACACACACAATCAAATTAAACACAAGTACAAGACACACACACACACACACACACACACACACA
>CM040976.1:9384906-9405224 GCA_022985145.1 Pangasius djambal | reverse complement strand
CTCCATCACCCCTACCCACCCCCATCCTTCTCCTCCTTCATCCATCCATCCCACCCCCATCCATCTCCTCCACCACCCCTCCATCTCCTCCATCACTCCCCCATCCATCTCCTCCACCACCCCCTCCATCCATCTCCTCCATCACCCCCCACCACCACCACCACCACCCCTCCGTCTCCTCCACCACCCCCATCCCCATCCATGCACCACTTCAGTCCTCTACACAGCATTTTCGCTGTCTGTCACCAACTTCAAAAGAAAAAAAAGAGAGAGGAAAAAAAACTAACAGGGCTGCGGGTAAAGATTTCCGTTATAATCCGCAGTGTAAAGCATTACCTGAAAGAAAAAAAAGGGAAAAGGCTGCTTACCTTGGGCTGAGGTGTACTGCGACAGGAGCTGTAGCCGGAGAAGGAGGGGGGGAGGGAGGGAGAGAAAACTTCGCCAAATGCGGCAGGACACTCTGAGTCGCTCTGCAGAAAGGAAAGCTGAAATTTCACAGCACTTTGGCTTATCCTCCTCATAAAAATAACGAAATTATAGCTTTTTAAAGTGTTGTTGTCGTTGTTTTTCTTCTGCTAAGGTCCCCCCCATACACACACACATTCACACACACACTCCGGAAAGCAGTGGCCTCACGGCGTTCAGTGATGGGACCGGCGGATGCGCAGATACACACATTTTCATTCTCACACACCGCAGTCGTCTCTCAGCATCGCAGCCTCCGGCGTTTCACTGCTGTATTTCCCGGCAGCGCGCTCTGATTGGCCAACGAAAACTATCCTTCTCTCCGATTGGTCGAGCGTGAGTCTTTTTTTTCTTTTTTTTAATCGCCGCACGCGCTCCGAAGTGGCCCCACCCCTTTCCTCTCCTACAGTAGTTCATATGCCTACTACATTAGTCAATATCTAGGTTCCGTCCCAAACCGCATGGCACCTTACTAAATAAACTGCGCCTTTATTAACGCGCACTATTCAGACACACTAATTAGGACGCTAGTATGCGGTTTGGATGGAGACGTATGGATGCAATATCAGACTCCAGCTGGAATTGAGCAGTGCGCGCGCTGTGTGTGTGTGTGTGGGAGGAGGGGGGCTGACAGGGAGACTGGCCGCAGATTCCCCTGCTCACTCAGCATCCCACTGTGTGTGTGTGTGTGTGTGTGAGAGAGAGAGAGAGAGAGAGAGAGGGAGGAAGGGAGGGAGCTAGAGAAGAAGAAGGTGTTTTTCAGTAGTTCTGCAGTACCACTACCCCAGTCTGCCTGTGCTTTTTGTTGAGAGCAGCATGTAGGTAATGTGCTGTGTGTAAATTATTCAACATTGTGGTGAACTGGCAAGAACAGCCTGTAGACTTCAAGGGTTTGCAGTCAGAAACTCCAGAATAACACCACCAATTGGCTTCATCAGCAACCTCATTACTCACTGTCAGCCTCTCTCTCACTACAGCACAGCCACTGCACCATAATGCGCTTTCTGCTCGCTTTCATCAGCCTCGGTATACACCAACACCAAGAGTCTGTTCCCAGCATGTGGGTACAGGCTATGTATTTGTTGAAGGGAATATATATATATAAAAAAATGCAAGTGAGGATCTGATATGTTTAGTTTGTATTAGTTCGACTAAAAACCCAGGGATTATTCTCAGTTCTCCTTCAGCTCCTTTTATTCTGGTTTGCTGCATGGCACCTCAGCTCTAATGAAATACACTTGATCAGCATCTGAAATCAATCAAATAAAGGCAGGCCTTCCTGGGCAAAGCTATAAATGATTTTATGGAGTAGAAATTCCCGGTGACGCACTAACTAGAACGTACACCTGATTAATACATATAAGATCTAAGGTTTGCTGTTAATTCTGGATTTCAGAGAATTAACACAATTGTAATGTTCTTTCTTGAAAGGTTTTTAAGGTGGTAACAGACAACGGCCATTTCAGCGTTTGTGACTGATGGTATGATTTCTGTTGGGAAATCAATGCTCTTACAACATCTGGGACACGACTTGTGTCTCTGAATGCCAAATGGACACGCAAACCCAGAAGTGAGTCTGTGATTAGATTAATCAGAGACTGAGGTGGCAGCAAAACCTTTTAGAGAGTAACAGACATCCAAATGGTGTTGTTCTGCTGCATCTGGAGAGATCCTTGGCACTGCAGGATTTAGCTTTAGGCAGACATCTTATAATTTAAAGGAGAAATTCAAGCAGGATGTAATTGAAAAAAAAGAAAAAAGCATTCATGAGCATTGAACTACTCAGACATAATTCTGGCAGTTATTTTTACTCCCAGGCTCAATGAATGTCCCTTATAAACAATAAAAAAAAACCCACACACATCACCAACTCAGCAAGCAGTGAATTGTTGCCATGTCCTTTTTTTGCGCAGTAAATGGTACATGCATTTCCATATCTCATGTTAAGCTGTTGAATCCTGTAGTTGCTTTCACGTGTACATGACACAGAGTATCATTTGTTTGCTCAGCTGGCTTGACACAACAGCAATGAATGACATGCACGCTAAACCTGATAGGATCTATTTCATCCTTCCACAATGTCCTAATTGATGCAAACAATAAGAAGAAGTTGAGCTAATGGAATGACAATGAATAACTGGTTAGGGATGTTTGTACTCCATTAACTATTCACCAGTATTGCATGTTAAAGATCAAGACAGACTGCCTACTCCTGGGATGTCCAGTATTATCTGCGAGCATCCCTGATACAACTCATCAGCTGTCCGAAAACAGAAAACAATTGATTCAGTGAAAGTGGGGGTGCTCCTGCTTGATTGGATTTAAAACCTGCATTCTCACCGGCCCTTTGTGGATAAAGTTGGACTTCCCTGGCCTACCCTCTAATGCAGGCGTTAACACCCTCCTGCTAACACACTTGTTCCATCTTTTAGATGGTTTGACAGTTCTATAATTGGCAATTAGCTTATCATCTAGATCAGGGATGACAGTAGCAGGGCAAACCTCAAACTGGCGCTGGTCTCATGGTTCCCCACAACTGCTCTGACGGTAGGCCTAATTATTATTATATTAAAAAATACATTGAAGTGTCAGATATTATATATTAGAAGGTTGGATATTCTGGTCCACTCCCTGACCCCAACCTGTTCTTTTTTTTTAGTTGTTGTTGTTTTTTCTCCAGTGCAGCAAAGTATTCCAGTCTGTGTACTTGTGAATGCTACGTGCACTTCACATCTGACATCTGGACATACAGAGAAGAACAAAAATGACTAATTAATTTCATCCTGGAAATACTGAGCATCATTGATCACAAAATATAGTATTATGTCCAAACAGAAAGCCACTTATCATAAATATATGTGGCTCATTATTTTGACCTACTATATACACAATATGGCCAAAAGTATGTGCACACCTGATATGTGGACACTTATCACACCCATATGTGGGCCTTCCTCAAACTGTTGCCATAAAATTGGAAGCACATAATTGTCTAGGATGTCTTAGCTCCATCACTGGAACTAAGTGGACCAAACCTGTTCCAGCATGACAATGCCCCTATGCACAAAGTAAGCTCCCTGAAGACATGGTTTGCCAAGGTTGGAGAGAAGTGAGTGAGTGATCTGCACAGAGCCCTGACCTCAGCCCCACTGAATACCTTTGGGATGAACTGGAACACCGACTGCACCCCAGAGCTCCTCACCAACATCAGTGCCTGTCCTCACTAATGCTCTTGTAGCTGAATGATCACAAATCCCCACAGCCACGCTCCAAAATCTAGTGGAAAGCCTTCCCAGAAGAGTGGAGGTCATTATAACAGAAAGGGGGACTAAATCTGGAATGAGATGTTCAACAAGCACATATGCATGTGATGACCAAGTTACCACAAACTTTTGGCCATGTAGTGTAGTAGGCCTATTGTAATGTGAATTTTTTTTTTGTTGTTGTTGTTGTTCATAAACTCCTGAACTAACTTTTCTAATTACCTGTCATTGTAATTGCACACAGCAGAGGGAGCTGTAATCCCAGTCAATGTTAGCAGGACCTCCAGCTCTTCAATTCCAGGTTCCTCTAGATGTAACCTTTTCTGTGAATGTCCTGTCACAAATATTAAATCACATCGTATTAAATCTAAACAGGACTTAATTGGCTAATTTAAATTGCTCTTAAACTGTCAGGGAAAATGTCAATGAGCATTTTTTTTAATTTGCATTTTTATTTAGATGTCATCTCTCTAAAACATACACTTAAACAATAGTCTGCTTTTTAGATACTTAATTGCTATAGCCTATACTACATTTCCAAACTCACATTTAGGTGTAAATGTAAAGCTGAATATATTAAAGAGTGGCAAATGTCAAGGTAATGGTCTTAACAACAAATCGTTATTAGAAATTAGCAGGAATTAAACAAATGCACTCGTGAGAGCTCCTGTGCCTCCATTTGCTGGTTTCCTTTTGCTGCAGTGAACTGTTTGTTTGGGGAAAAGCTAGAAACAGGGAAATTCACTTATATAGTCTTCTTGTACACAAAGGTATAATCATGATAATGATTAAAATGTTTGATGTAAAATTCAAACTAACACATGTCTGACTGGGTGTACAAAGGTTTCCAAAAATATCTTCTGGGATGTTTTTTTTTCCTTAGAAGATTAGTCATTATGTGGTTATCTGCCACACCTGATGCAGCCCATCAAGAGCCACAAGGCTTAACCATTTAAAGAAAGCAAAGAGAAAAGCTTCCCATACTAACTTCCTTTATCTATTTGTTTCATTCCTGACCAATGATTTGTTGTTAAGCCCATTAAAAGCTTAATATTTTCCCATTTTGGGCCTGGCCCATTTTCTTTGCCCAGGAGTGTATGCTGATCACAGGAGAAACAGCTCAGGGAGACACACTGGTATTTGGGACTAGCTGGGGGAAAATGCTATGAAACTACAAATTGTACTGGAATCAAAGCGTGAAATATCAGTGCAAGTTGAGTTTAGAATGAAAATAAACTGAAGTTGCAGTGGGATAAATGAAGCTAATTTGACAGACTCTCAAGCCAACCTGCAGAATTTAATCTCAATTTTGCGTGGCTCTTCGTTTCTCCTCACCTAGAGTGACTACCATGTAGCTGTTGACTACATCGGTCACTTACACAAACTTGTTCCAAAGCAGTTAATGCAAATGAATTGAATTCTGGTCAATATAAAATAACACATTCACAATTTCAATAAACTAGCTACCCATCATTAATGCCTTGCCACTGAACTTTACCTTACCCTTATATCTGTGAATAAATTCCTGCACAAACAATATTCAGCTTGGAGTTTTTTTTTATTGCTGAGTGGTCCCCAACAATTCTGGACATATCTACTGTATCTTCGAAGATGAATCTCAGCAAAAGATGAGGTAAAAAAATATTTCTATTGTGAATGAGCGAAGGAGATAATAATGCTGATGTTTCTGTAGGGAATAATCAGCTGTAAGGCTTACAGGAAATCATTTTTACCCTGTGTCTGTCTGGTTCTGGTAAAAAAAAAAAAAAGAGCCCATAGTGCTGCACCAACACACACTTCTGCTGCATGGCTTCCTAATGCTGGTCAATGAAAAGCACACTGGCCAAGAGAAGCTGCAGTGAAAAGACGATTTTGGCTAGATGACTAAAATTAAAATGTCTTTTGACAAATGCCATTTTACTAAAGACTTTATTTTATCATTTCATTTGTATTTACTCATTTTTACTAGTATATATTTAGTATATTTTATTGTTCTGTTTGGCGTGTCATTTTTGTTTTTGGCACATACTGTAAACCTCTTAAAGTACCATTTTAAAAGTAAGCCTTTATGCTTGTTAGCACTTCCAAAAATATGCGAGTAATATAGCATGCAGTTACACAGAAGTGGGGAAAACAGCGAGTCCCGTACATGACAAACATCTTGTAACACTATGTCTGACACTCTAGGAAGTTGTGATAATGGACGTCATGCATAGTGCCCTTTGCAATTGACGCTAAGTACCAGTGAAGGTTGTATGAGTGGCATCCGTGTGCAATGCAGCCCAGATAGTCTAGTTATTTCTGCTCATGGCTTTGCTCTGTCCAAGGTTGTCTGTGTGTAGTACCTGAAATGACCCAATTGCTCACATCTGTTTGTTACAAAGGTTTCTGTTCCTTTGTAGGAATACAAAGGAACACAAATTTTAAGGCACGCCTTTCACAGATTTATTTCATGTCGCTAATCTATCTATTGTAATATTAAACACATTAGGCAAATATGTACCATAATATTTATTTTCCTGGGTCCTTGTAACCTTTCACTCCTGAACCTTTTAACCCACAGAACCCAAACTAGTTAAAATGCACTTTTAAAGCCAACCAGTCTCAGCCATGAAACAGTTCTTATCATAACAGCACTTTTCCTAGATTAATTTAAATTTCTGTTAGATTCAATGTTAAATTAAATTGTTATTAATTTAAAGAGCTTTAGACCAGTGATATAACTTCCTATAAGACACATAACTTGTGACAGGCATAATTCTAAAACCAGTCATATCAAATGGCCAGTCACTTAGGCTCATAATAACTAAATAATAACTAACAGCTATTACAGTCGTAGTTTGAAAATGGTCACCATGATGTCATTAAAAAATAATAAGATCTATGACCCCTGGCTATACGTCACAGAGACGCCACAGATTGAGCCTTCCCACGAATTTACCACTGTACCACTCATGTTAATGAGTAATATAGATGAACACTTCTTATCTGTAGTCATAATTGAAGAAAAATAACCAATGAGAACAAATTGAAGGCATGGATTTATTTTTAATAAACACTGAAACGTTTCCCTTTTTCTGCAGATGATCCCTTTAACAGGCAAAAACTTGATCAGTCTTAAACATAAGAACAGTGCCAGGTATCAGAAGATACATACATAAATAGAAACGAATAAACAGTTGTCTCAACCACAGGCAGTCGATGATGTACCTATATAATAGATGTGCTCTATTTGTGAGTCGAAGTGTTACATAAGAAAAAGACTGGTTATTTCCTTTATATGTACAGTTCATTACATTTTTTTTTTTTTGCGTCAGCAACCGGTGTCTTCAAAATCCTAAAAAAAGGAAGGAAAACCTCATATCAGATCACATTTGACAACAAATCATCATATTACATGCGTGATATAGACAGAGCGAGCACAAACATGTGGCCTTACCTTTTTGAGCAAATTGTGATCCTGATGCTCCTAATTTAGGACTGGAACAAATGTAGGCAGAAATGTTAAACAAACAGGTGTAAATGGCCTCTCGCAATAGTTATGACAGCTGAAGCAACATAAATTGTGGTGGGTTTTACCTTTGTTTGGTTCAACAGCTATAAATGAAACATTACCAAAACTAGCTTTCTTGCTTTCTTTCTTTCTTTTAAAGCAATATCATACACATTAACATCATTACAACACAACATTCACTCCACGAACCTAACAAATGTGATTCCTCCCTCACAGAGAATTTATTTTTCATGCAGTGAATGTAGGCAGAAGAGTTTATTAGTGTAAGAGCTTCCAGCGAGTGATGGCAGGCTCCCTGGGGCCTAATGGGGAGCTGGGTGCTGAATCAGGGAAATGTGATTTCCTTCCCTGTTGTACACATATGGAGCCACACCAGATTTAATTTACATAGCAGTAGAACTCTGAACCTTGCAGCGGCAGAGGCTGTGCCATCCAAATTTAGCACCTGCCATATAAGGTCAGCACATGGGGGATGGGGTCAAGGGAGAGACAGTTGTCAAGACCCAAATAGATGTAAAGTCCTTAGGACTCTAAATTGCTTATCTGGAACACCTTGGCCTATTATGGCCAGGCAAATATTAGTCCCTTGAGGATCTGGAGTAATAATTATAAAAAATGCTCACAGTGGAAGAGGAATTGATCGGGATTCACTATCAAGTGACAACAAATAGAGTATATTTCTGAGATATTGTGTGCTGGGGTAAGGAACAAACATTGATCTGAGCCACACTACAGACACTGACCAACATGAACATTGCTCTTTACCTTATTTCTTATCAGCATCAGGAATCACTGCTTCTGTAGGTGAAGAAAAAACATTCTATGTTAGACTATGTACAAGTGAGTACAGGTGGGCATGCTGTTATAGGAAAGTAATCCACGACTGGGTGGTGCGATATGGCCTGATGCAAAGTGGAGTTACTGTTACCACCTGAAGTGTAAAGTTTTTTACACTTTTCCTATAACACCATTTTCCTGTAACACCATATCTATAAGTTTTTACTTCCCTTATACCACAGCAAATTTTTTATTTATTAACAAACACCATTTTGTGCTTTTTAACTGTTTAGAGTTGTTGTGGAACATCCACGCGGCAAGTTACTTCCTGTTATCACTTCCATTATAGAATCTATAAACACTTGTTCCGGCACAAGACACTCAATTTAATAATTAAGTTAAAATGATAAAAATGCAGCTTGTCATGTTACCAAGAAACCGGAATGTGCAAAGCAGAGCTCTGTCCTGAAGACTTTCCCGTGGCAGAAAACTTTCTGGCTGGACTCCTTTCATAAATGTTCAATAAATCTATTTACAGAAAGCTTCACATTGTTTTCTGTTCACATTGCTTGTTATTTGTTAAATAACAAAGGGTTTTAAATCTGTACTTTAATTAATATAAACCTGTGATCTGAATTTACCTCCAGAAATACGGTCAGATCCGGGCTGTTCAGATTCAAGTATTCAACAGCATTGTGGTATTTAACTGCTAATAACAACCCTAATATATTGCTTAACCTAATAACTTATATCAGTTTGTTATATATTATATAGGAGATCACCGAATCTGACTAATTCTGCATTTGTTTAATGCAAAAATAACCATCAAAGTGAGTGTGGTCCCTATTTGTTTTGTCAGCTGTAGACAGTCATTAACCTCAGACACTATGCTAAGACCCACTGCATAAACAAGCCATGCATTGTTTATTAACACCTGTTACACTTATTATTCCTTGGTTGACTTACGTTTGACCTCCAGCTTGCAGGTGACAACTGCCTCACCATGTTCATTGATGGCCCTGCACGCGTACACACCACCATCAAAGTTACCAGGCTTGCGGATCTCCAGACTGCAGATGCCCTGGTTGTTTATCTGCCTGTACTTGGGGTCATCACCGATGATCATCTGGTTCTTCATCCACTGAATCTTGGGCTGCAGAGAGAGGAAAGGGAGATGAAAAGGAAAATAAGTGATTTGGTCCATTGCAGAGATACAACTTTTCATTGTTATCTCTTAAACGGATATGAATCGGAAAAGTATTATTATCTGTTGATAGCTTGTTGATGGATGAATTTAAGTCACATAGTTCCAAGAGCCCTAATATGCATTCCTGCTATGCTCACTTGTAAGAGGCCTTGGGTGTTAAATAGCATGATCACTGTCAGGGGCCTCTCTTGGCTACAAGCAACAATGCCACTCATCCAGTTCTCACCAGTGTGAATTTATTCTATTTAATTTCTATCCCAAGAGCTTTCGCTATCCACCAAGATGAGCTGGCTGCCAGCTTCCAGTGGCCAGTCAAACTTTACCTTTACTACCACACACTGTAAGTAAGTAAGTAAGTAATTCTTTATTGTCATTGTAACAGTGGATGTACAACGATGTTGATGACTGGTGGCTTACGGCTACCTGTACATCACATGATATTAACAGATACACACGTATCTATAATTTCTGACTTTTTGACTATGTTTAGTCTCTTCTAGTCAACCCTCTAACTTCTGCACTGACTTGCTCAAGCCATGTCCTCCTATAGGCAGACTAGTCTGAATTAAAGCAGTAAGGTTGAAGTGAGCCAACATGCCTTAGGGAATCCTCTGACGGAGCACAGCAGCTTGGTGGTGTAGCCCACAGTAGTGCAGCGGTCTGGCATGCCAGTGGTGAACTTGGGGGCCTCGCTGAAGTTATGCTCCTTGTAGTCTGGTGGTTTATAGTCAATACCTGATCACAAAATAACATAAAATTCAGACTTTTTTTTTTTTAACCTCATCCTAAAAATGCAGCAACACTGTTCCACTGGACATCTTTTTATTGAGTTATAACTTCCCAAAGAGCACAAAGATGCTTAAAATACATCTTTGCTGATGTCAAATGGACACCAGTGTTTTAATACATCTTACTGAGATGTCAAAAGTTGTGGTAATACGCAAGGTTGTGAAGCTTAATATAAAACAAAAGTAGGCCAAATCAAAGTACAACTGGCCAAAAATAAACCAATGGTAATATCATTTTTATGGGCCATATAAGTCATTGCCAAGTTGGCCCAGAAATGGATGTCTGTGAACATCTCTGGTCAGTCTGTGCCCATGAGAGACCTAGCCTATTCTACCAAATACAGATCATGATGAAACATTTAGTTTTACCTGTCTTCTGGATGGTGGCAAAGGTCTTTGTAGCAGTGGCATCCTGGCTGATTCCACACTTGTTCTCAGAGAAGACCCTGAAAGAATATGTATTTCCCATGATCAGGTCTGAGACAGTGGCATTCAGCCTGTGATAGTGTTCCAGCACTGTGAACCAGTCCTGTGGAGAGGAATCAGCAACACTGGATGAGTACAAATTATTGATAAGCATTATATGGGCCAAGTCTAATATTCCTAATTAGCCAGTAACGCATTTCAGTAAGCAGTAAAGCACTGTCCTTTATGTAAAAAATTTGGTTAAAAACTCAGCAAACTGGATAAAAAAAAACTAAATGTCAGCTTACCGAGAGTTGTGATGAAGCACTTTTAATATTACAGATTAGAGTTAATAAAATGAAAGCAAATCAGCCAATGAAGTCTCTGAATTTACTTTCTCAATAAATGACTGAATGAGTATGTATTTTATATTTCCTAAAACTTAAAAAAAAAAAATTCCCTTGTAAAACTGAAATAGTAGAAGAGGACTTATGTACACATATTGACATGTATACTGCACTGTGCAAACACTGTCGATTTCTATAGGACATAAAAAGCAACTATTCCGCAGACACAAAGCAGTAAATCTATTTGTTTGCAGTGGCCATATTATTTAATAAAATTAGGAGAAGCCCTTACCCCAGTCTTTTTGTCAGCCTTCTGCACGGTGAATCCAGTGATAGTTGTGTTTCCATTATCCTTCGGGTCGGTCCATTCCAAAGCAACATTGAACCCCCAGGCGTCCACAATCTTTACGCTTGCTGGGGGGCCTGGCAGTTCTGTGATTCAGCACAAACAGTATCGTGTTGAAAAATGAAACATTTCACGAGAACACCTTAGCTGAGCCAAACATGAACAAAGTACTAATATTCTGCTTAAAGACATAACCTGGCATCCTAAGTTTACATCATTTTGCAAACTTAAAACCTTTACAAAATTGGTAATAGGAATGAGTTAGTGTTAACCTTAGGGTTAAAGTGTGGACTTAGCTTTTGCAATGTTTCTTGCACCTTAATGTGTGAAGTCTCTCACTAAAATGCTGAAATGCTCCTCACCAATTTTCTACAATTTCTTACCGAGATCAGTTTGGAGAAACAAACAATGACACCATAATCAAAAACCAATCAAATCAACAGCTCTTAGCCTATGAACCTCAGAAGAAAATAAATGGCAGGAAGTTTACTGGTGTTAAATCTTGGATCATGATGCTAAGCCACAGACTCTAAGCTCACCAATAATCTGCAGAGTCAGCTGGGCTTTGTCTTCAAAGCTGTCCACTTTAACACACATCTCATAGACACCAGAGTCAGCGCGCTCAGCTGCACGGATGAAAAAGATGCTGTCTCTTTCACTGTTGCGGATGTTCACTCTCTTGGTGTCAAGGGGCTGTCCATCCTTTGTCCAGGTCACAACAGGCTGGGGTTTGCCCTGCAACGGAGAAAACGACCCGGGAATTTATTGTTCAAGCGGTAAAGGCTGCAAGGAACGACTATAAATCTCTTATTGTGTTTCTGAACTTGCTATTATACAAAACTCTGCTGAAGATTTAAGGCTCACATACACTAAAGGGGATGACGAGGTTGACTTTCTCTCCAACGTTCATCACATAGCGCTGCCTCAGGAAACGTGGCAGGCGAATCTTGGGGCGATCTATAGGGGATAAGAACCAAAATTACATATAGCTTAGAAAATACATTCATTCACCCACCTTCTGTAACACTTCAGTGTGGACATGGTTGCACTGGATCCAGAGCCTATCCCCAGGTGTGAAGCAGGAACACACCCTGCATGTTACACCAGTCCATCACAGGATGTTGCACATACACATTCACACACTCATCCACACGAGTGTGGCTGGACCCGGAGGAAACTCGCGTGAACACGGGGAGAACATGGAAAACTCCACACAGACAGTAACTCAATAATTAGTAACAAAATAATTATATATTCTATTTATTAGTTTCATTTCTGCCGTTTATTTATTGTCCATTTGTTATTAACTCAATTATATAATTATAAAGGTGATATTCTACCTTTATATGCAATTCAGACCAATTTGTATGTCAGTTTTTAAACTTCACCTTTAAGTGCAGACCTTCAGAGTTAAAATTAGACTGCCAGCCTTTTTGAGCTTTATGAGCAACACATGTTAATTGGCTTAAATCCAGCTTCACCTGTTCCTGAATTATTTTGTGGTGATTTGAGATTAAAGATTAAACCTCATATTAGAACGGCAAGATGAAACAAACGCCCAGGACAACGTGAGTCCTTTTCTCTGCCATACTAATCGCTAACTTATCTTAAAACTGTAGTGCAAATCTACTTTGGGCTGTTGGACATGCTGACCGCAGGCCTGTTCATCTCATCACAGCTGTAAATAGGCCAGTCTGACACATCCTACCCTCTTATGATGTATGATGGAGAGCTTGAGTTACGTTGTGTAACCAAAACACTAAGCTCCAGGAGCAAATACAGGGGGGAAAAAAGGTTTCAGTTATGATTTCACAGATCAAGGCAAGCAGACCCCACTGTGATACTGTAGTTTTTAAGGCTTAGCTTTGTGTAAATGTCATCTCAGCAGGAGCACTCTTATTTTACCTTTGCACTTATAGTGCCAACAAGACCACACATGCGATAAAGTATTAGTGTAAACCGATATGCACTGGAGTCACTGGGGTTTGTTGCTAAATTGCTGCCAGCAAGTGTTACTGTACACATGTATCTGTAATTAAATTAACCAATTCTTTTAAATCCTTCACTAAATATCACCAGCTATTTGAGCACCTGTATCACCGGCTTTTTCTGTGGTCCGCCTTTCTGAATCCATGGCCTTTTTCCCAGATAAATATGATGTCTCTGCCAAATGCTACCCCAAGATGCCCTCAGCTGAGACACAGCGTGAGAACACATGGGAATGTTACCCACCCCCCTTCGCATGACCTGTTCACATTTGTCACCATCGCTCTTGGGGTAAGTAGCTTGACACCGCTCCAGAATGCAGTCTGTCCAAGCCATGTAAAACCTTCCGCATGTAATCCATGTTAATGAAAAGCACTTCCCAGCAATTTTCCTATGATTTGTGACTGGGATTGTCATTTTTATTTGTGGAGCTAATTCTTAAGATGCTTATCTCCATTGTGCCGTCAGTGCTAGAAAAGAACCTGCCACTGTACACCCCTCCATGTGCGTAACGCATAGAAAAAGTGCGTAGATTGGAATCAAATTACCTTCCAATATAGCTCAACTTTCCATTCTGCATGTATGCTTACTTTCTTTAGGTTCACTTAAGACTGGCATGGTTAAGCCAATCTTACACAACTGCATATTACTCTCCTGTGCAAATGTTCTGTGCATGGGGGGGGGAACCTACATACAACCAGATATCTTTCTGGCACCACACTGGCTTCTGGTGGCGTTGCGATTAACAACATACTTGATGTATTCAAGTTTGTAAGACAACCCCATCAGTGAGCCTGAGCCAAGCATGTCAGCAAGATGTACCTTTATGACAAGGGGTTTCAAACGTTTTGCAGCCAGCGCCTACTTTAAAACCAAACCTACTGTAAAATCAATTCCACAGACTCCCTCAACACAAATGAATGAACATAATCCAACTATTCAAATATTAGGCCCATTAATTAAATGTGTAAAATAACATTTTTAGGTATCTTTTAAAGCCATAGAGGTTTTATTATCATTTCTATTTATAAGTTGACATTGTTTAGTAGCCTACTTGTTCTTGGTTATTGAAGTCTGGACATTTAATTTAAGTAAAAACAGCTAGTAACTATAAGAACTCATACAGTGTTTTGACTTGCAACACTGCAATAATATTAAAAAATATACATAAAAGTTTGCTGCACAGGTGCCACATTAAGAGCACTGGCTTACACATTCAGTTCAAACTTTCCTGCACACACTATGGGGAACTTATGCAAGGCAGACCAGCCCATTGCCCAAAACACACTGGCAGTTTTATGTCTTTTGGAAAGTCTCTGCTACAGAAATACGTACAGAACACTTATGCAACATACCAGAACATATCCAGCACTTCTCAACTTAGATTTCCTATCAGTGGTAGACAGGTATCATTTCTTGGCCAGGAAACCTGCTCTTACCAACAACTTCTCTGACCAGGACAGCATCAGGTAAAGTGGCAGGGGGGCTGCGGCCACCAGAATTCACAGCCACCACCCTGATGTTGAGACGGTCACCAGTGGTCTGGTTCTTAATGACATAGCGGCAGGAAACGCTGAGCTCCTCATTAACAGCCTTCCAATCACCAGCTATAAGAAACACAAGTAAAAAAAAAAACATGATAAGGGAGTTCCATTCATGTGCTAGAAAATGTAAGGATGTATGCATAAGAATAGACTGGCTTTTCAGATCCAGTGTATAATGAGCTCAGGGAAGAACTGACCAAGAAACACTTCCTATTTTATTTATTGAGAACTGAGAGCAACTTTGAGGATATCGCTTTGGGAGACAGACTTTGGATTTAGAAACGATTTCAGAATTTGTCATTGGATTTGGTGTGAAGCAATCTACTGTAGCGGTTTCAAGCAGGTTACACATACACTTGATGCTTGACCGTAGCATGAATGCTACTAAAGAACATTTTAACACTATATAGTTTCAGCACTGATTAAAATAATATTTAATATTATTCGCAGAATGACTACTCTGTTTTGTCTTGCACTAACTACCTGCACCCTCATTAGCATCTCTCTACTCTGAAAAACTTTGATTTGAAAAAAAAATAAAAAATCGCAAATGCATTAAGTGAAAAATGATTTATTTTATATTTACTATTTTCAATCTTCACTTATTTTTTTTCGACCACCTTTAAAAACTGAAACCTGTTCCTGCTACAAGGATGCATGCTGCAAGACATTCCCAAGACAGTGCTACTGCTAGAAATGCCTCACTCCTTATAGGGCAATGAGATAGGTGTGGGTATAAATCTACTGGTGACACTTTGGGGACAGGTGCAACTGAGAAGTCTGACCAACCAATGAACCTGTACGTTACAATTTTCTCTTCACTGCAGTCCCGGGTGGTGTGGTGGTACGTGGTGCTTCAAATGATCAGCAAAATCTTTCCTGTGTCTTTAAAATATGCTAAGAATCATATGCACTGCAACTGTAGGGTCTGATCTGATATGTCTTGGGTTCAAATACTGTTCACAGACCTTCCCATAGTGTGAGAGGATTTCAAAAACATAGACACTTACTTCCTTCCTTGCAGCATTCCACAGTGTATCCATCCAAGCCGGCGCTCCCAATGGTAGCAGGAGGTCTCCACTGGATAGTGACCGAAACATCGTTGACATCCTCTACAACCAACTCCAGAGGCTCGCTGGTGGGCTCTGGGAGAACAAGCACAGTTCAAAATTACAAAGTTTGTTCATTTATTCATCTTCAGTAACCACTTGATCTTGGTCAGCCTATCCCAGGAATACTAAGAGTGAGGCAGAAATATACCAAGGATGGGACGCCAATCCATCCACCACACACTCACACACTCACACGCATTCACACACTCACACTCATTCACACACTCACACTCATTCACACACTCACACTCATTCACACCTTGGGGCAATTAAGTGGAGCCAATCTACAGGAAGATCACACGCAAGGCCCACAGTAGTGCATAATGAGGTGGAGAAGCAGAAAGCACATGATTTACCTGCAGGAGGAGGGGGTGTAGGAGCTTTGATCTCCTCAGCTGGTGGAGCTTCGGCAGCAGGGGCTGTTGTTAAATAAGCAAGGCTTTATTAGGAGCAGCAGATAGCAAGCAGAATTTCCTTTAGAATGAGGCAGTGCATGAGTTCTTAAAGATTTCTTAAACATTGTACGTTTCTGTCCTAGGCCAGCTCACAACACACCTATGGCAGGTAATCAAAGTTTGGAGAATGTTGACCGTTGCTTTGAGATGTGGAATGGAGTAAAAATGTGCCTGTAAAGTTCCATAACCTATAATATGTCCAGCATGCAGCACAATTTGGTAATATCCCTATTCCAACACAACTAGCAATTATATCACTGATTAACTATATATATTGAGTACAGAACGCACCAAACATTTATGCACATATACTAACTCTGAGGTAAATATGGTCCCCAATGCAAGCCCTGAGTACAAATTTGTTTTTGCATCCACTCAAAGGCCTAGTACTGAGAACAACCTGGCATTTGACACATTTGGCATTTGAGCTGTACACACAGTGTGAAAAGCACAGTGCTAATATAGCATGTTACCATCAGCAGGAGCCTCTCCTTCAGCAGGTGCAGCGTCTTCCTGGCCAGGGACAGCATCAGCTGATTACAGACATTAAAGCGTCAGTGAAAAAGATGAAGCAAAGGAACGCTTTTAAATGCTGCACAAGTGGCAACAATGAAGAGAGTCTAAAAGACACCGTTTCCCAGTCCAGTCTTTATGGGCTGCTAACACACCTGATCCACACATTTGTTAACACAGAATACTTGGTACGTCTGTGCTGAGAGCTGCAATGGAGCAAAAATGATGGACTATCTGTAATCTCCCAAAAAACCGGACTGCGAAACATGAGTCTAGGCCAGGTGTTGTGAACTCCAGTCCTGGGGATAGTGATCCAAGTCATCATCGTCTATCCCATCACAAGACGTGATAGAAATGGAAAACCTGTAGGCCAGTAGCTCCCTAGGACTGGAGTTGAGAACATCTGGCCTGAAAAAAAAGCTGAATTCTGGCAAAGAAAAAAATTGGAGTTTATCTTATTAACATCAACAGCAGCTTAGTGTTAAATATTAGATATTACTTTAAAATGCCTATATGATAAAAGCCAACATTAAAAGCTATGAACATTAAAAGGCTTGGACTGCTAGCATAAGTGCATAATGCAAAATATAATGCACATAAATAAAAATGCAAATGCCAATACTAAAGCGAGGACTCACAAAACAGGGAATTAAAACACTGCTTTAAACAGGAATTTGGAAGCAAATAGCCAGATGCTGTTAGTTCTAGAAATGGAGCTTGTTTTAATAGTGATTACACACAAGAAAACGACTTTAAACAAATCAAATCTAGTTAATTAAGTGAGTGAGCAGCCTACTAAAAAGATTTTTTTTTCATTTGTAATGTTACAGACTGTTTTAAATGCAGAGATCTTTTGTACTTAAGTGGAAGGAGCGTATTTATGGCACAAACTAGGGGCTGAAGATCTAATCAGGGTTTAGGTTTATGTCTATGTCTAGGCTTGACTGGAGTGTCAGAATCCGCAGGGACAAATCAGGAGTTGGAGTTCTGAATAAATACTTACAATGTCTCATTTAGGACCAGATGGACATAAACATATACATTAAGAATGAATTCAACACAGGAGTTTTTGCTGTAAAAAAAAAAAAGAAAAAAAAAGGGGGGGGGCCAAGTCCTAAATGGCAAATATTAAGCTTTTAATGAATCTTAACAACAAATCACTGGTCAGAAAATGAGCAAGACTGAAACAAATGCACTCCTGAGAGCTCCTGTGCCTCCATTTGCTGGTTTCCTTTTGCAGCAGTGAACTGTTTGTTTGGGGAAAAGCTAGAAACAGGGAAATTCACTTATATAGTCTTCTTGTACGCAAAGGTATAATCATGATAATGATTAAAATGTTTGATGTACAATTCAAACTAACACATGTCTGTCTGGGTGTACAACATTTTCCAAAAATATCTTCTGGGATGTTTTTTTTTTCTTAGAAGATTAGTCATTATGTGGTTATCTGCCACACCTGATGCAGCCCATCAAGAGCCACAAGGCTTAACCATTTAAAGAAAGCAAAGGGAAAAGCTTCCCATACTAACTTCCTTTATCTATTTGTTTCATTCCTGCTCATTTCCTGACCAATGATTTGTTGTTAAGACCATTAAAAGCTTGACCCTTTTTTTTTTTTGCCCAGTACTGTATAGTTATATACATAAGGTATATAAGTAAATATTTTTAACTGCATTCTTCTTAAAAAAAAAAAACTCTAAAACTGATGCCTTGGCATAAGAAGAGAAAAATATGGGCAATAGTAAGAGCCTCACTCAGTTTCAGATTCCAGTCCAGTAAAGCTGAGCCCTAAAACATTCCACCAGAAGGGTTCAGCTGTTTTCTGGAGCTCTAGATGCCCAATATGTCCAAGGCAATGTCCATAATTCCTCACAGTGCTTCTCAAAGCAGAGTAAAAATAGCAAATGATCATCCTGTTTCTCAGACAGATCATTTCTATGCTATTGCAGAGGTGTTCAAAGGGATTCCTGCAAACAGCTGTGGAGCTTTTAAATTGCTGTTTTTTTCTTTGTTTTTGTTTGTTTCTCATGCCAGTTAACACTAAATCTCTTGAATAGTTTACAATGTCACTTCAGTCTGGTTAGTGCTTTACAACATGCTCAACGAGGACTGACTATATTACATCCACTTTGTCACTTTGTTGTTTTTTTTTGGTTTTTTTTACATTAAAGTATTTTAAATAAAAGGAAGTTGTGTTTTTAGAGCCCAGTGGAAGGAAGGGGTTTGGGGTTGTTGGTTTCAGGACCCTAAACAGTACCGTGTTTGGGCACCTCCGCTGGTGGAGCTTCGGCTGGAGCCGCTGCAGGGGCCTCGGCGGGTGGGGCTTCAGCTGGAGGCGCCTCGGCGGGTGGAGCTTGAGCTGGAGGCGCCTCGGCGGGTGGAGCTTCAGCCGGTGGTGGCGCGGGTGCAGGTTCGGGCTTCGGCGGTGGCGCCTCCTTCTTCACCACCTTGACCCCTTTCTTAATGGGAGCTGGCTTGGCCGGCATGACTGTCCGCAGTAAAGATCCCTCTCGCTAGCTTGACACCTTCGACTGCGTCTCGGAAGAGGGGGCGGAGGCCTTATATATATAGCGCGCGTGGCACTACTAGACTCCGCCCACTGCCCGATCTCTTACGTCAGGAGGTACTGAGGGGGCGCGCAGTGAGCTGCTGCACGTGCATGGAGTCTCACGCGCCAGGAAAGGAGTTCCCGGATAAAGTATTTGACTAATGAAAACAGGCGATGCACTGTACACTGGATATAATTTCTTTTTTTTTTTTCCAGAATAAATAAGCTAAAAATCAAAATGCTTCCTCAATAAAGGAGTGAAAACCAAGCATTAAAAAAAAATTATAAAATGAAAAAAAAGTATTCTGCTATAGTGAATAGATAAAACACAGCACAAACAAGGTTAAAGAACATGGTGTGGTTTTATTATGGCAGATGAATAGGTTGGACTTGCGGTTATGCAGAGACCTCTGAAAGCATGCCAGTTCCCCACAGGTTTACATGGCCACTCCAAACACTTTCTCCTTTACAAACCACATTTCTCTACTAGTTTTCTGATCCTAAATGATTGTTGTCGCAAATGACTTGGCTATTTACAATGTATACAATTATGACATTATGTACAAAAATGAAAATTAATTAGATTAAACAATTATCTGGGGAAAATTACAAACAAGAAGGCTATATCCTATTATAATGGCCAAACATTAGGTAGACCATTTCCAAATTCTTTTTCACACAAAGGTGACATGCTTTTACAACATTTAGAAACCCATTGCACATCTATTGCACATTGCAAGTTACATTAGATACCATATCTTTGATAGTAGACTATTTTAATTTTGAATCAATAACAAGCATTGCATGGAATCTGTGGACTGTTCAACAACTTGTGACCTAGGGATAGTATCATAGCCCACTGTTTCGTGTAAAACAAACTTCGAGTTGTACACTCCAATAAGTAATTTGAACAGATCTGATGCATCAAAGGATATTTCTAGTATAACTTTGGCCAAAAGAGAAAAATCTCAAGGTTTTTTTTTTGTTTCTTTGCATCCAATTCATCTACAGGGTACAAATGTAATGCTCTCGAAATTCTCCAATAAAA